>OZ024740.1:50100254-50170254 GCA_964016885.1 Eledone cirrhosa
TCATCTCTCCCGGTGATTTTGGATGGCCATTGACTCTTAAGAGCTCCTTTGCCCTTTGGCAGGTTTTGTTTTTAGTCCTGCAGGATGTCCAAAGTCACCCTCCTCACCAAGAAACCTTGGTGGGGTTGCCAGTTTAGTCGCCAATGACCCGACCATGAGACAGGTTGTACTGAGATACATGTTACATGTGACCTGACATATATATCACATATATATATATATATATATGTGTATATATATATAATCATGATGTATGTATGTGTATGTATGTATGATGTATGTGTATGTAACAAAAGGGTTCCCAAGAAACGCTAGAGGAGGTCTGATTATTAATAAAATGTAAATTTTCGGCACACTGACTTAATAAACGTTATCTATGAGTGCATGTGAGTGGTATATTTGTCTTTGGCTGTGTATATTGTTAGAGTGTCAAGCAAAGTGCCTTGCTGTGTTTATTCCAACTCTCTGCGCTCAAATCCACACCAAGATTGCCTTTGCTTTTCATCCTTTCAAAATCAATCATAAAGTACTAATCGAAGGTGATACATTGACGAAATTGTTAAGCCTCTTTCGGTATATTTGCGTTCTGATGCGAAACTGTATTGGTCTAAAATTTCCTTTTGGCAACATCGGTGACGTGAAAAGGAATTCTATGCATGGATAGATTCTAGTCATCCAACGAATACCCTGCTCATGCTTGCGTTGAACAGACAGGGGGGTGGAGACAGCACAAACGAAATAAGAGTAATTAATACATTTGGAGTGAAGTATATGTAAGAAAATGATAAAGTTTGTTCGTGACAGTACATTGTAATATTAGATTTTAAGCTTAGTATATGCCAAAAAATCATCAGATGACAAATTCAACCAGTTTCTTAGTAAATAGTATTGATCCATTATGTTATATAGAAATGGACATGGAAAGATAAAAACTTGAAAGTATCAGAGAGTCTATTGCTATAAGATATACTCTGATCAAGTATTTATCAGTGAGTAAGGACTGAACAGGGAATACAGATAGCCTATGATTATTCTTTTAAAATAGTTAACACAATGGTCTAAAAAAGAAAGGATAGAAAATGAATGCCAACAAGGAAGTTGTAGCGAATGTTATCAGCAAAGTATCCAGGAACTATTTTAAATACATGGCCGGCTAAAGTACTGTTGACTATTTAGTATTATCTAGCGTATTACTTTCAATAAAAGTGACCTTAAAATTATAGACTGTTGACATCTATGAATTTTAATAAAATATAAGTGGTGGAGACTTGTAAAAGGTGAATTTAACACATTTTCGTTTGACCAATAAAAGTGACTTTAAAATTATAGACCGTTGACATCTATGAATTTGAATAAAATATAAGTGGTGGACACTTGTAAAAGATGAATTTAACACATTTTTGTTTGAACTTGGGTATGAAGTTAAATATTTAGATTAATTTAATATCATCTGGAAGTAGTACCATTTTAAATGTAATTCAATTAAATACACATCGATGATTGCTACAGTTGCTGCTTCTATGGAAAGGATCGAAAGCGCTCAACATTTTATATTAATATCTAGAATTATATAGATAGATGTCAGCTATTGCGTTACTGGTTATCAATTTAAACATTTCTTATTGCTTGCATCTGCAGCAATAGTTGTTGTTGTGGAAGGATAAGAGAGAAAATGAAAACAGTTACTAAAAGAAAAAATTTAGTAAAATTAGAAATAATTTATGACTGAAGAAAATAAAAGAAAGTTACGATTGACAGGTACAAAAATATTAAAACAGATTATAATTTATGTACCTGTATATGTGTGCAATCGTCGAGAAATAGATAGAAAGAGAGGGGAGAGAGAGCGAGAGAAAGCGCGAGAGAGAGAGAGAGAGAGAGATGGTTACTGTTGAGTATAATCACTGTTTGTGTTCCCTTTCTTTTTTCCTTTTAGTATACAGTGCCGCCCGACTATGGGTTCTCTCAATGACGAAGATATGCCAAGACAAAAACTACTCCTCCTAATCAGCGATGATACTTCAACAGAGGATGCAGCTGAGCAAGTGACCGTGGGATGGTGCCAGCTCTTCCCTATACTATACCGTCCATGTTCTCTCATAAATGGGTGATGAAGTCATCGAGACCGATGACTTGAGGAACGGGTGAAGTGAGATATATTTCCTCGATGCAGGAGGAGATATGGTTGAAGAATTGATCGTGCTTGCGTGTATTTAGATGTGTAGGGGAAGGAGGTTTTGCACCAGGCTAACTGGAGTATGAAACATGAAAAGTAGCCAGAACAACAGACATGGTCTGTAGATAAGTAATAACAGACATGGTCTGTAGATAAGGAACAATAGGCATAGTCTGTAGATAAGGAACAACAGACGCGGTCTGTAGATAAGGAACACAAGACATAGTCTGTAGATAAAGAACAATAGACATTGTCTGTAGATAAGGAACAACAAATATGGTCTGTAGATAAGGAAAAATAGACATGGTCTGTAGATAAAGAACAGCAGACATGGTCTGTAGATAAGGAACAATAGACATGGTCTGTAGATAAGGAACAACAGATATGGTCTGTAGATAAGGAACAATAGACATGGTCTGTAGATAAAGAACAGCAGACATGGTCTGTAGATAAGGAACAACAGACATGGTCTATAGATAACTAACAACAGACATGGTCTGTAGATAAGGAACAACAGACATGGTATGTAGACAAGGAACAACAGAAATGGTCTGTAGATAAGGAACAGACATGGTCTATAGATAAGGAACAAAAGAATGGTCTGTAGATAAGGAACAACAGACATGGTCTGTACATGAGGAACAACAGACATAGTCTGGAGATAAGGAACAACAGACATTGTCTGTAGATAAGGAACAACATACATGGTCTGTAGATAAGGAACAACAGACATGGTCTGTAGATAAGGAACAACAGATATGGTCTGTAGATAAGGAACAACAGATATGGTCTGTAGATAAGGAACAACAGATATGGTCTATAGATAAGGAACAACAGACATGGTCTGTGGATAAAGAACAACAGACATGGTCTGTAGATAAGGAACAACCAACATGGTCTGTAGATAAGGAACAACATACATGGTCTGTAGATAAGGAACAACAGACATGGTCTGTAGATAAGGAACAAAAGACATGGTCTATAGATAAGGAACGACAGACATGGTCTGTAGATAAGGAACAACAAACATGGTCTGTAGATAAGGAACAACAGACATGGTCTGTAGATAAGGAACAACATACATGGTCTATAGATAAGGAATAACAGACATGGTCTGTAGATAAGGAACAACAGACATGGTCTATAGATAAGGAATAACAGACATGGTCTGTAGATAAGGAACAGACATGGTCTGTAGATAAGGAACAACAGATATGGTCTATAGATAAGGAACAACAGACATGGTCTATAGATAAGGAACAAACACGGTCTGTAGATAAGGAACAACAAACATGGTCTGTAGATAAGGAACAACAAACATGGTCTGTAGATTAGGAACAACAGACATCGTCTGTAGATAAGGAATAACAGACATGGTCTATAGATAAGGAACAAACATGGTCTGCAGATAAGGAACAACAAACATGGTCTGTAGATAAGGAACAACAAACATGGTCTGTAGATAAGGAACAACAGACATCGTCTGTAGATAAGGAACAACAAACATGGTCTGTATATAAGGAACAACAGACATGGTCTGTAGATAAGGAACAAGAGACATGGTCTATAGATAAGGAACGACAGACATGGTCTGTAGATAAAAAACAGACATGGTCTATAGATAACGAACAGACATGGTCTGTAGATAAGGAACCACAGACATGGTCTGTAGATAAGGAACAACAGACATCGTCTGTAGATAAGGAACAACAGACATGGTCTATAGATAAGGAATAACAGACATGGTCTGTAGATAAGGAACAACAAACATGGTCTGTAGATAAGGAACAACAAACATGGTCTGTAGATAAGGAACAACAGACATGGTCTGTAGATAAGGAACAGACATGGTCTGTAGATAAGGAACAACAGATATGGTCTATAGATAAGGAACAACAGACATGGTCTATAGATAAGGAACAAACACGGTCTGTAGATAAGGAACAACAAACATGGTCTGTAGATAAGGAACAACAAACATGGTCTGTAGATTAGGAACGACAGACATCGTCTGTAGATGAGGAACAACAGACATGGTCTATAGATAAGGAACAAACATGGTCTGCAGATAAGGAACAACAAACATGGTCTGTAGATAAGGAACAACAAACATGGTCTGTAGATAAGGAACAACAGACATCGTCTGTAGATAAGGAACAACAAACATGGTCTGTAGATAAGGAACAACAGACATAGTCTGTAGATAAGGAACAAAAGACATGGTCTATAGATAAGGAACGACAGACATGGTCTGTAGATAAAAAACAGACATGGTCTATAGAAAACGAACAGACATGGTCTGTAGATAAGGAACAACAGACATGGTCTGTAGATAAGGAGCAACAGACATGGTCTGTAGATAAGGAACAACAGACATGGTCTGTAGATAAGGAACAACAGACATGGTCTGTAGATAAGTAACAACAAATATGGTCTATAGATAAGGAACACAAGGCATAATCTGTAAATAAGGAACAATAGACATAGTCTGTAGATAAAGAACAGCAGACATGGTCTGTAGATAAGGAACAACAAATATGGTCTGTAGATAAGGAACAATAGATATGGTCTGTAGATAAAGAACAGCAGACATGGTCTGTAGATAAGGAACAATAGACATGGTCTGTAGATAAGGAGCAACAGATATGGTCTGTAGATAAGGAACAATAGACATGGTCTGTAGATAAAGAACAACAGACATGGTCTATAGGTAAGGAACAACAGACATGGTCTGTAGGTAAGGAACAACAGACATGGTCTATAGGTAAGGAACAACAGACATGGTCTATAGGTAAGGAACAACAGACATGGTCTATAGATAAGGAACAAGACATGGTCTATAGATAAGAAACAACAGACATGGTCTGTAGGTAAGGAACAACAGACATGGTCTATAGATAAGGAACAACAGACATGGTCTGTAGATAAGGAACAACAGACATGGTCTGTAGGTAAGGAGCAACAGACATGGTCTATAGATAAGGAACAACAGACATGGTCTGTAGGTAAGGAACAACAGACATGGTCTGTAGATAAGGAACAAGACATGGTCTGTAGGTAAGGAACAAGAGACATGGTCCATAGATAAGGAACAACAGACATGGTCTGTAGATAAGGAATAACAGACATGGTCTATAGATAAGGAACAAGACATGGTCTGTAGGTAAGGAACAAGAGACATGGTCTATAGATAAGGAGCAACAGACATGGTCTATAGATAAGGAGCAACAGACATGGTCTGTAGATAAGGAGCAACAGACATGGTCTATAGATAAGGAGCAACAGACATGGTCTATAGATAAGGAGCAACAGACATGGTCTATAGATAAGGAACAACATACATGGTCTGTAGATAAGGAACAGACATGGTCTGCAGATAAGGAACAACAGACATCGTCTGTAGATAAGGAACAACAGACATGGTCTATAGATAAGGAACAACAGACATGGTCTGTAGATAAGGAGCAACAGACATGGTCTATAGATAAGGAGCAACGGACATGGTCTGTAGATAAGGAACAACAGACATGGTTTGTAGATAAGGAACAACAGACAAGGTCTATAGATAAGGAACAACAGACATGGTCTGTAGATAAGGAGCAACGGACATGGTCTATAGATAAGGAGCAACAGACATCGTCTGTAGATAAGGAACAACAGACATGGTCTATAGATAAGGAACACAAGGCATAATCTGTAGATAAGGAACAATAGACATAGTCTGTAGATAAAGAACAGCAGACATGGTCTGTAGATAAGGAACAACAAATATGGTCTGTAGATAAGGAACAATAGATATGGTCTGTAGATAAAGAACAGCAGACATGGTCTGTAGGTAAGGAACAACAGACATGGTCTATAGATAAGGAATAACAGACATGGTCTATAGATAAGGAACTACAGACATGGTCTATAGAAAAGGAATAACAGACATGGTCTGTAGATAAGGAACAACAGACATGGTCTGTAGGTAAGGAACAACAGACATGGTCTATAGATAATAAACAACAGACATGGTCTATAGATAAGGAACAACAGACATGGTCTGTAGGTAAGGAACAACAGACATGGTCTATAGATAAGGAATAACAGACATGGTCTATAGATAAGGAACAACAGACATGGTCTGTAGGTAAGGAACAACAGACATGGTCTATAGATAAGGAATAACAGACATGGTCTATAGATAAGAAACAACAGACATGGTCTGTAGGTAAGGAACAACAGACATGGTCTATAGATAAGGAATAACAGACATGGTCTATAGATAAGGAACAACAGACATGGTCTGTAGGTAAGGAACAACAGACATGGTCTATAGATAAGGAATAACAGACATGGTCTATAGATAAGGAACAACAGACATGGTCTGTAGGTAAGGAACAACAGACATGGTCTATAGATAAGGAATAACAGACATGGTCTATAGATAAGGAACAACAGACATGGTCTGTAGGTAAGGAACAACAGACATGGTCTATAGATAAGGAATAACAGACATGGTCTATAGATAAGGAACAACAGACATGGTCTGTAGGTAAGGAACAGCAGACATGGTCTATAGATAAGGAATAACAGACATGGTCTATAGATAAGGAACAACAGACATGGTCTATAAATAAGGAATAACAGACATGGTCTATAGATAAGGAACAACAGACATGGTCTGTAGATAAGGAATAACAGACATGGTCTATAGATAAGGAATAACAGACATGGTCTATAGATAAGGAACAACAGACATGGTCTATAGATAAGGAACAACAGACATGGTCTGTAGATAAGGAACAAACATTGTCTGTAGATAAGGAATAACAGACATGGTCCCTAGATAAGGAACAACAGACATGGTCTGTAGATAAGGAACAACAGACATGCTCTATAGATAAGGAACAAGACATGGTCTGTAGATAAGAAACAGGCATGGTCTGTAGATAAGGAACAACAGACATGGTCTGTAGGCAAGCAACAAAAGACATGGTCTATAGATAAGGAACAAGACATGGTCTGTAGATAAGGAACTACAGACATGGTCTATAGATAAGGAATAACAGACATGGTCTATAGATAAGGAACAACAGACATGGTCTATAGATAAGGAATAACCGACATGGTCTATAGATAAGGAACAACAGACATGGTCTGTAGATAAGGAATAACAGACATGGTCTATAGATAAGGAACAACAGACATGGTCTATAGATAAGGAACAACAGACATGGTCTATAGATAAGGAATAACAGACATGATCTATAGATAATTAACAACAGACATCGTCTATAGATAAGGAATAACAGACATGGTCTATAGATAAGGAACAACAGACATGGTCTGTAGATAAGGAATAACAGACATGGTCTATAGATAAGGAATAACAGACATGGTCTATAGATAAGCAACAACAGACATGGTCTGTAGATAAGGAACAAACGTTGTCTGTAGATAAGGAATAACAGACATGGTCTATAGATAAGGAACAACAGACATGGTCTGTAGATAAGGAACAACAGACATGCTCTATAGATAAGGAACAAGACATGGTCTGTAGATAAGAAACAGGCATGGTCTGTAGATAAGGAACAACAGACATGGTCTGTAGGCAAGGAACAAAAGACATGGTCTATAGATAAGGAACAAGACATGGTCTGTAGATAAGGAATAACAGACATGGTCTATAGATAAGGAACAACAGACATGGTCTGTAGATAAGGAACAACAGACATGGTCTGTAGATAAGGAACAAACATGGTCTGTAGATAAGGAACAACAGACATGGTCTATAGATAAGGAACAACAGACATGGTCTGTAGATAAGGAACAAACATGGTCTGTAGATAAGGAATAACAGACATGGTCTATAGATAAGGAACAACAGACATGGTCTGTAGATAAGGAATAACAGACATGGTCTATAGATAAGGAACAACAGACATGGTCTGTAGATAAGGAACAACAGACATGGTCTGTAGATAAGGAACAAACATGGTCTGTAGATAAGGAACAACAGACATGGTCTATAGATAAGGAACAACAGACATGGTCTGTAGATAAGGAACAAACATGGTCTGTAGATAAGGAATAACAGACATGGTCTATAGATAAGGAACAACAGACATGGTCTGTAGATAAGGAATAACAGACATGGTCTATAGATAAGGAACAACAGACATGGTCTGTAGATAAAGAACAACAGACATGGTCTGTAGATAGGGAACAAACATGGTCTGTAGATAAGGAATAACAGACATGGTCTATAGATAAGGTACAACAAACATGTTCTGTATATAAGGAACAACAGACATGGTCTGTAGGTAAGGAACAACAGACATGGTCTGTAGATAAGGAACAACAGACATGGTCTGTAGATAAGGAACAGACATGGTCTGTAGATAAGGAATAACAGACATGGTCTATAGATAAGGAACAACAGACATGGTCTATAGATAAGGAACAAACATGGTCTATAGTTAAGGAACAACAAACATGGTCTGTATATAAGGAACAACAAACATGGTCTATAGATAAGGAACAAACATGGTCTGCAGATAAGGAACAATAAACATGGTCTGTAGATAAGGAATAAAAGACATGGTCTATAGATAAGGAACAACAGACATGGTCTGTAGATAAGGTACAACAAACATGGTCTGTAGATAAGGAACAACAGACATGGTCTGGAGGTAAGGAACAACAGACATGGTCTGTAGATAAGGAACAACAGACATGGTCTGTAGATAAGGAACAACAGACATGGTCTATAGATAAGGAATAAAAGACATGGTCTATAGATAAGGAACAACAGACATGGTCTGTAGATAAGGAACAAGACATGGTCTGTAGATAAGGAACAACAGACATGGACTGTAGGTAAGGAACAACAAACATGGTCTGTAGATAAGGAATAACAGACATGGTCTATAGATAAGGAACAACAGACAAGGTCTGTAGATAAGGAACAAGACATGGTCTGTAGATAAGGAAGAACAGACATGGTCTGTAGATAAGGAATAACAGACATGGTCTGTAGATAAGGAACAACAGACAGTCTGTAGATAAGGAATAACAGACATGGTCTGTAGATAAGGTACAACAGACATGGTCTGTAGATAGGGAACGACAGACAGTCTGTAGATAAGGAGCAACAGACATGGTCTGTAGATAAGGAACAAGACATGGTCTATAGATAAGGAACAACATACATGGTCTGTAGGTAAGGAACAACAGACATGGTCTGTAGATAAGGAACAACAGACATGGTCTATAGATAAGGAACAACAGACATGGTCTGTAGATAAGGAATAACAGACATGGTCTATAGATAAGGAACAACAGACATGGTCTGTAGGTAAGGAACAAAAGACATTGTCTATAGATAAGGAATAACAGACATGGTCTATAGATAAGGAACAACAGACATGGTCTGTAGATAAGGAACAACAGACATGGTCCGTAGATAAGGAACAAACATGGTCTGTAGATAAGGAAGAACAAACATGGTCTGTAGATAAGGAACAACAGACATGGTCTATAGATAAGGAACAACAGACATGGTCTGTAGATAAAGAACAAACATGGTCTGTAGAAAAGGAATAACAGACATGGTCTATAGATAAGGAACAACAGACATGGTCTGTAGATAAGGAATAACAGACATGGTCTATAGATAAGGAACAACAGACATGGTCTGTAGATAAGGAACAACAGACATGGTCTATAGATAAGGAACAACAGACATGGTCTGTAGATAAGGAACAACAGACATGGTCTGTAGATAAGGAACAAACATGGTCTGTAGATAAGGAACAACAAACATGGTCTGTAGATAAGGAACAACAGACATGGTCTGTAGATAAGGAACAAACATGGTCTGTAGATAAGGAATAACAGACATGGTCCATAGATAAGGTACAACAAACATGTTCTGTATATACGGAACAAAAGACATGGTCTGTAGGTAAGGAACAACAGACATGGTCTGTAGATAAGGAACAACAGACATGGTCTGTAGATAAGGAACAACAGACATGGTCTGTAGATAAGGAACAGACATGGTCTGTAGATAAGGAATAACAGACATGGTCTATAGATAAGGAACAACAGACATGGTCTATAGATAAGGAACAAACACGGTCTGTAGTTAAGGAACAACAAACATGGTCTGTAGATAAGGAACAACAAACATGGTCTGTAGATTAGGAACAACAGACATCGTCTGTAGATAAGGAACAACAGACATGGTCTATAGATAAGGAACAAACATGGTCTGCAGATAAGGAACAACAAACATGGTCTGTAGATAAGGAATAACAGACATGGTCTATAGATAAGGAACAACAAACATGGTCTATAGATGAGGAACAACAGACATGGTCTGTAGATAAGGAACAACAGACATGGTCCGTAGATAAGGAACAAACATGGTCTGTAGATAAGGAACAACAGACATGGTCTATAGATAAGGAACAACAGACATGGTCTGTAGATAAAGAACGAACATGGTCTGTAGAAAAGGAATAACAGACATGGTCTATAGATAAGGAACAACAGACATGGTCTGTAGATAAGGAATAACAGACATGGTCTATAGATAAGGAACAACAGACTTGGTCTGTAGATAAGGAACAACAGACATGGTCTATAGATAAGGAATAACAGACATGATCTATAGATAAGGAACAACAGACATGGTCTATAGATAAGGAACAACAGACATGGTCTATAGATAAGGAACAACAGACATGGTCTGTAGGTAAGGAACAACAGACATGGTCTGTAGATAAGGAACAACAGACATGGTCTGTAGATAAGGAACAACAGACATGGTCTGTAGATAAGGAACAAACATGGTCTGTAGAAAAGGAAGAACAGACATGGTCTATAGATAAGGAATAACAGACATGATCTATAGATAAGGAACAACAGACATGGTCTATAGATAAGGAACAACAGACATGGTCTGTAGATAAGGAACAACAGACATGGTCCGTAGATAAGGAACAACAGACATGGTCTGTAGGTAAGGAACAACAAACATGGTCTCTAGATAAGGAATAACAGACATGGTCTATAGATAAGGAACAACAGACAAGGTCTGTAGATAAGGAACAAGACATGGTCTGTAGATAAGGAAGAACAGACATGGTCTGTAGATAAGGAATAACAGACATGGTCTGTAGATAAGGAACAACAGACAGTCTGTAGATAAGGAATAACAGACATGGTCTGTAGATAAGGTACAACAGACATGGTCTGTAGATAGGGAACAACAGACATGGTCTGTAGGTAAGGAACAAAAGACATTGTCTATAGATAAGGAACAAGACATGGTCTGTAGATAAAGAACAACATACATGGTCTATAGATAAGGAATAACAGACATGGTCTATAGATAAGGAACAACAGACATGCACTGTAGATAAGGAACAACAGACATGGTCCGTAGATAAGGAACAAACATGGTCTGTAGATAAGGAACAACAGACATGGTCTATAGATAAGGAACAACAGACATGGTCTGTAGATAAGGAACAAACATGGTCTGTAGAAAAGG
The DNA here is from genome assembly GCA_964016885.1 of Eledone cirrhosa. Lineage (NCBI taxonomy): Eukaryota > Metazoa > Mollusca > Cephalopoda > Octopoda > Eledonidae > Eledone > Eledone cirrhosa. The sequence goes on from OZ024740.1 coordinate 50,111,981, forward strand.
AATAACAGACATGGTCTATAGATAAGGAATAACAGACATGATCTATAGATAAGGAACAACAGACATGGTCTATAGATAAGGAACGACAGACATGGGCTGTAGATAAGAGACAGACATGGTCTATAGATAACGAACAGACATGGTCTGTAGATAAGGAACAACAGACATGGTCTGTAGATAAGGAACAACAGACATGGTCTGTAGATAAGGAACAACAAATATGGTCTATAGATAAGGAACACAAGGCATAATCTGTAGATAAGGAACAACAGACATGGTCTGTAGATAAGGAACAAACATTGTCTGTAGATACGGAATAACAGACATGGTCTATAGATAAGGAACAACAGACATGGTCTCTAGATAAGGAACAACAGACATGGTCTGTAGATAAGGAACAACAGACATGCTCTATAGATAAGGAACAAGACATGGTCTGTAGATAAGAAACAGGAATGTTCTGTAGATAAGGAACAACAGACATGGTCTGTAGGCAAGGAACAAAAGACATGGTCTATAGATAAGGAACAAGACATGGTCTGTAGATAAGGAACAACAGACATGGTCTATAGATAAGGAACAACAGACATGGTCTATAGATAAAGAACAACAGACATGGTCTATGGATAAGGAATAACAGACATGGTCTGTAGGTAAGGAACAACAAACATGGTCTATAGATAAGGAGCAACAGACATGGTCTGTAGATAAGGAATAACAGACATGGTCTATAGATAAGGAACAACAGACATGGTCTGTAGATAAGGAACAACAAACATGGTCTATAGATAAGGAATAACAGACATGGTCTGTAGATAAGGAACGACAAACATGGTCAATAGATAGGGAACAACAGACTTGGTCTGTAGATAAGGAATAACAGACATGCTCTGTAGATAAGGAACAACAGACATGGTCCGTAGATAAGGAACAACAAACATGGTCTATAGATAAGGAATAACAGACATGGTCTGTAGATAAGGAACAACAGACATGGTCTGTAGATAAGGAACAACAGACATGGTCTATAGATAAGGAACAACAGACATGGTCTGTAGATACGGAACAACAGACATGGTCTATAGATAAGGAGCAACAGACATGGTCTGTAGATAAGGAACAACAGACATGGTCTGTAGATAAGGAACAATAGACAGTCTGTAGATAAGGAACAACAGACGCGGTCTGTAGATAAGGAACACAAGACATGGTCTATAGATAAGGAACACAAGACATAGTCTGTAGATAAGGAACAATAGACATAGTCTGTAGATAAGGAACAACAGCAAGGTCTGTAGATAAGGAACAACAAATATGGTCTGTAGATAAGGAACAACAAATATGGTCTGTAGATAAGGAACAAACATGGTCTATACATAAGGAACAGACATGGTCTATAGATAAGGAACAACAGACATGGTCTGTAGATAAGAAATAACAGACAAAGTCTATTGATCAGGAACAGACATTGATAAGGAACAACAGACAGTCTGTACATAAGGAATAACAGACATTGTCTATAGATAAGGAACAACAGACATAGTCTGTAGATAAGGAACAACATACATGGTCTGTAGATAAGGAACAACAGACATGGTCTGTAGATAAGGAGCAACAGACATGGTCTGTAGATAAGGAACAATAGACATGGTCTATAGATAAGGAACAAGACATGGTCTGTAGATAAGGAACAACAGATATGGTCTGTAGGTAAGGAACAACAGACATGGTCTGTAGATAAGGAACAAAAGACATGGTCTGTAGATAAGGAACAAGACATGGTCTGTAGATAAGGAACAACAGACATGGTCTATAGATAAGGAATAACAGACATGGTCTGTAGGTAAGGAACAACAGACATGGTCTATAGATAAGGAACAAGACATGGTCTATAGATAAGAAATAACAGACATGGTCTATAGATAAGGAACAACAGACATGGTCTATAGATAAGGAACAAGACATGGTCGGTAGATAAGGAACAACAGACATGGTCTGTAGATAAGGAACAACAGACATGGTCTGTAGGTAAGTAACAACAGACATGGTCAATAGATAAGGAACACAAGACATACTCTGTAGATAAGGAACAACAGACATGGTTTGTAGATAAGGAATAACAGACATGGTCTATAGATAAGGAACAAGACATTGTCTGTAGATAAGGAACAACAGACATGGTCCGTAGGTAAGGAACAACAGACATGGTCTGTAGGTAAGGAACAACAGACATGGTCTGTAGGTAAGGAACAACAGACATGGTCTATAGATAAGGCACAACAGACTTCGTCTGTAGATAAGGAACAACAAACATGGTCTGTAGATAAGGAACAACAGACATGGTCTATAGATAAGGAACAACAGACATGGTCTGTAGATAAGGAACAACAGACATGGTCTGTAGGTAAGGAACAACAGACATGGTCTATAGATAAGGAACAACAGACATGGTCTATAGATAAGGAATAACAGACATGGTCTATAGATAAGGAACAAGACATGGTCTATAGATAAGGAACAACAGACATGGTCTATAGATAAGGAATAACAGACATGGTCTGTAGATAAGGTACAACAGACATGGTCTGTAAGTAAGGAACAACAGACATGGTCTATAGATAAGGCACAACAGATATAATCTGTAGGTAAGGAACAACAGACATGGTCTGTAGATAAGGAACAACAGACATGGTCTATAGATAAGGAACAAGACATGGTCTGTAGATACGGAACAACAGACGTGGTCTGTAGATAAGGAATAACAGACATGGTCTGTAGATAAGGAACAACAGACAGTCTGTAGATAAGGAATAACAGACATGGTCTGTAGATAAGGTACAACAGACATGGTCTGTAGATAAGGAACAACAGACAGTCTGTAGGTAAGGAGCAACAGACATGGTCTGTACATAAGGAACAAGACATGGTCTATAGATAAGGAACAACAGACATGGTCTGTAGATAAGGAATAACAGACATGGTCTATAGATAAGGAACAACAATCATGGTCTATAGATAAGGAATAACAGACATGGTCTATAGATAAGGAACAACAGACATGGTCTATAGATAAGGAACAACAGACATGGTCTGTAGATAAGGAAAAACGGATATGGTCTGTAGGTAAGGAACAACAGACATGGTCTATAGATAGGGAACAAACATGGTCTGTAGATAAGGAACAACATACATGGTCTATAGATAAGGAACAACAGCCGCGGTCTGTAGATAAGGAACAACAGACATGGTCTGTAGATAAGGAACAACAAACATGGTCTGTAGATAAGGAACAACAGACATGGTCTGTAGATAAGGAACAACAGACATGGTCTGTAGATAATGTAAAACAGACATGGTCTGTAGATAAGGAACAAAAGACATGGTCTGTAGATAAGGAACAACAGACATGGTCTGTAGATAAGGTACAACAGACATGGTCTGTAGATAAGGAACAAAAGACATGGTCTGTAGATAAGGAACAAGACATGGTCTGTAGGTAAGGAAGAACAGACATGGTCTGTAGGTAAGGAACAACAGACATGGTCTGTAGATAAGGAACAACAGACATGGTCTGTAGATAAGGAACAACAGACATGGTCTATAGATAAGGAACAACAGACATGGTCTATAGATAAGGAATAACAGACATGGTCTGTAGGTAAGGAACAACAGACATGGTCTGTAGATAAGGAACAACAAACATGGTCTATATATAAGGAATAACAGACATGGTCTGTAGATAAGGAACAACAGACATGGTCTGTAGATAAGGAACGACAACCATGGTCAATAGATAAGGAACAACAGACTTGGTCTGTAGATAAGGAATAACAGACATGGTCTATAGATAAGGAACAACAGACATGGTCTGTAGATAAGGAACAACAAACATGGTCTATAGATAAGGAATAACAGACATGGTCTGTAGATAAGGAACAACAGATATGGTCTGTAGATAAGGAACAACAGACATGGTCTATAGATAAGGAACAACAGACATGGTCTGTAGATACGGAACAACAGACATGGTCTAAAGATAAGGAGCAACAGACATGGTCTGTAGATAAGGAACAAGACATGGTCTGTAGATAAGGAACAACAGCCATGGTCTATAGATAAGGAATAACAGACATGGTCAGTAGGTAAGGAACAACAGACATGGTCTGTAGGTAAGGAACAACAGACATGGTCTATAGATAAGGAACAAGACATGGTCTATAGATAAGGAATAACAGACATGGTCTATAGATAAGGAACAACAGACATGGTCTATAGATAAGGAACAAGACATGGTCGGTAGATAAGGAACAACAGACATGGTCTGTAGATAAGGAACAACAGACATGGTCTGTAGATAAGGAATAACAGACATGGTCTATAGATAAGGAACAAGACATGGTCTGTAGATAAGGAACAACAGACATGGTCTGTAGGTAAGGAACAACAGACATGGTCTGTAGGTAAGGAACAACAGATATGGTCTGTAGGTAAGGAGCAACAGACATGGTCTATAGATAAGGAGCAACAGACATGGTCTGTAGATAAGGAACAACAGACATCGTCTGTAGATAAGGAACAACAAACATGGTCTATAGATAAGGAACAACAGACATGGTCTATAGATAAGGAACAACAGACATGGTCTGTAGATAAGGAACAACAGGCATGGTCTGTAGGTAAGGAACAACAGACATGGTCTATAGATAAGGCACAACAGATATGGTCTGTAGGTAAGGAACAACAGACATTGTCTGTAGATAAGGAACAAGACATGGTCTGTAGATAAGGAACAACAGACATGGTCTGTAGATAAGGAATAACAGACATGGTCTGTAGATAAGGAACAACAGACAGTCTGTAGATAAGAAATAACAGACATGGTCTGTAGATAAGGTACAACAGACATGGTCTGTAGATAAGGAACAACAGACATGGTCTGTAGATAAGGAACAACAGACATGGTCTGTAGATAAGGAACAAGACATGGTCTGTAGATAAGGAACAACAGACATGGTCTATAGATAAGGAATAACAGACATGGTCTGTAGGTAAGGAACAACAGACATGGTCTATAGATAAGGAACAAGACATGGTCTGTAGATAAGGAACAACAGACATGGTCTGTAGGTAAGGAACAACAGACATGGTCTATAGATAAGGAACAAGACATGGTCTATAGATAAGGAATAACAGACATGGTCTATAGATAAGGAACAACAGACATGGTCTATAGATAAGGAAGAAGACATGGTCGGTAGATAAGGAACAACAGACATGGTCTATAGATAAGGCACAACAGACATCGTCTGTAGATAAGGAACAACAGACATGGTCTGTAGATAAGGAATAACAGACATGGTCTGTAGATAAGGAACAACAGACAGTCTGTAGATAATGAATAACAGACATGGTCTGTAGATAAGGTACAACAGACATGGTCTGTAGATAAGGAACAACAGACAGTCTGTAGGTAAGGAGCAACAGACATGGTCTGTAGATAAGGAACAAGACATGGTCTATAGATAAGGAACAACAGACATGGTCTGTAGGTAGGGAACAACAGACATGGTCTGTAGATAAGGAACAACAGACATGGTCTGTAGATAAGGAATAACAGACATGGTCTATAGATAAGGAACAACAGACATGGTCTATAGATAAGGAACAACAGACATGGTCTGTAGATAAGGAACAACAGACATGGTCTATAGATAAGGAACAACAGACATGCTCTGTAGATAAGGAAAAATAGACATGGTCTGTAGGTAAGGAACAACAGACATGGTCTATAGATAAGGAACAAACATGGTCTTTTAGATAAGGAACAACATACATGGTCTATAGATAACGAACAACAGCCGCGGTCTGTAGATAAGGAACAACAGACATGGTCTGTAGGTAAGGAACAACAGACATGGTCTGTAGATAAGGAACAACAGACATGGTCTGTAGATAATGTAAAACCGACATGGTCTGTAGATAAGGAACAAAAGACATGGTCTGTAGATAAGGAACAACAGACATGGTCTGTAGATAAGGTACAACAGACATGGTCTGTAGATAAGGAACAAAAGACATGGTCTGTAGATAAGGAACAAGACATGGTCTGTAGGTAAGGAATAACAGACATGGTCTGTAGGTAAGGAACAACAGACATGGTCTGTAGATAAGGAACAACAGACATGGTCTGTAGATAAGGAACAACAGACATGGTCTATAGATAAGGAACAACAGACATGGTCTATAGATAAGGAATAACAGACATGGTCTGTAGGTAAGGAACAACAGACATGGTCTGTAGATAAGGAACAACAAACATGGTCTATAGATAAGGAATAACAGACATGGTCGGTAGATAAGGAACAACAGACATGGACTGTAGATAAGGAACGACAAACATGGTCAATAGATAAGGAACAACAGACTTGGTCTGTAGATAAGGAATAACAGACATGGTCTATAGATAAGGAACAACAGACATGGTCTGTAGATAAGGAACAACGAACATGGTCTATAGGTAAGGAATAACAGACATGGTCTGTAGATAAGGAACAACAGACATGGTCTGTAGATAAGGAACAACAGACATGGTCTATAGATAAGGAACAACAGACATGGTCTGTAGATACGGAACAACAGACATGGTCTATAGATAAGGAGCAACAGACATGGTCTGTAGATAAGGAACAAGACATGGTCTGTAGATAAGGAATAACAGACATGGTCTGTAGATAAGGAACAATAGACAGTCTGTAGATAAGGAACAACAGACGCGGTCTGTAGATAAGCAACACAAGACATGGTCTATAGATAAGGAACACAAGACATAGTCTGTAGATAAGGAACAATAGACATAGTCTGTAGATAAGGAACAACAGACATGGTCTGTAGATAAGGAACAACAAATATGGTCTGTAGATAAGGAACAACAAATATGGTCTGTAGATAAGGAACAAACATGGTCTATACATAAGGAACAGACATGGTCTATAGATAAGGAACAACAGACATGGTCTGTAGATAAGAAACAACAGACAAAGTCTATTGATCAGGAACAGACATGGTTTATAAATAAGAAACAACAGACATGGTCTGTAGATAAGGAAAAACAGACAGTCTGTAGATAAGGAATAACAGACATTGTCTATAGATAAGGAACACCAGACATGGTCTGTAGATAAGGAACAAAAGACATGGTCTATAGATAAGGAACAAGACATGGTCTGTAGATAAGGAACAACAGACATGGTCTGTAGGTAAGGAACAACAGACATGGTCTGTAGATAAGGAACAAAAGACATGGTCTGTAGATAAGGAACAAGACATGGTCTGTAGATAAGGAACAACAGACATGGTCTATAGATAAGGAACAACAGACATGGTCTGTAGATATGGAATAACAGACATGGTCTATAGATAAGGAACAACAAACATGGTCTATAGATAAGGAATAACAGACATGGTCTATAGATAAGGAACAACAGACATGGTCTATAGATAAGGAACAACAGACATGGTCTGTAGATAAGGAAAAACAGACATGGTCTGTAGGTAAGGAACAACAGACATGGTCTATAGATAAGGAACAAAGATGGTCTGTAGATAAGGAACAACATACATGGTCTATAGATAAGGAACAACAGCCGCGGTCTGTAGATAAGGAACAACAGACATGGTCTGTAGGTAAGGAACAACAGACATGGTCTGTAGATAAGGAACAACAGACATGGTCTGTAGATAATGTAAAACAGACATGGTCTGTAGATAAGGAACAAAAGACATGGTCTGTAGATAAGGAACAACAGACATGGTCTGTAGATAAGGTACAACAGACATGGTCTGTAGATAAGGAACAAAAGACATGGTCTGTAGATAAGGAACAAGACATGGTCTGTAGGTAAGGAATAACAGACATGGTCTGTAGGTAAGGAACAACAGACATGGTCTGTAGATAAGGAACAACAGACATGGTCTATAGATAAGGAACAACAGACATGGTCTATAGATAAGGAATAACAAACATGGTCTGTAGGTAAGGAACAACAGACATGGTCTGTAGATAAGGAACAACAAACATGGTCTATAGATAAGGAATAACAGACATGGTCGGTAGATAAGGAACAACAGACATGGTCTGTAGATAAGGAACGACAAACATGGTCAATAGATAAGGAACAACAGACTTGGTCTGTAGATAAGGAATAACAGACATGGTCTGTAGATAAGGAACAACAGACATGGTCTATAGATAAGGAACAACAGACATGGTCTGTAGATAAGGAACAACGAACATGGTCTATAGATAAGGAATAACAGACATGGTCTGTAGATAAGGAACAACAGACATGGTCTGTAGATAAGGAACAACAGACATGGTCTATAGATAAGGAACAACAGACATGGTCTGTAGATAAGGAAAAACAGACATGGTCTGTAGGTAAGGAACAACAGACATGGTCTATAGATAAGGAACAAACATGGTCTGTAGATAAGGAACAACATACATGGTCTATAGATAAGGAACAACAGCCGCGGTCTCTAGATAAGGAACAACAGACATGGTCTGTAGGTAAGGAACAACAGACATGGTCTGTAGATAAGGAACAACAGACATGGTATGTAGATAATGTAAAACAGACATGGTCTATAGATAAGGAACAACAGACATGGTCTATAGATAAGGAATAACAGACATGGTCTGTAGATAAGGAACAACAAACATGGTCTATAGATAAGGAATAACAGACATGGTCTGTAGATAAGGAACAACAGACATGGTCTGTAGATAAGGAACGACAAACATGGTCAATAGATAAGGAACAACAGACTTGGTCTGTAGATAAGGAATAACAGACATGGTCTATATATAAGGAACAACAGACATGGTCTGTAGATAAGGAACAACAAACATGGTCTATAGATAAGGAATAACAGACATGGTCTGTAGATAAGGAACAACAGACATGGTCTGTAGATAAGGAACAACAGACATGGTCTATAGATAAGGAACAACAGACATGGTCTTTAGATACGGAACAACAGACATGGTCTATAGATAAGGAGCAACAGACATGGTCTGTAGATAAGGAACAATAGACAGTCTGTAGATAAGGAACAACAGACGCGGTCTGTAGATAAGCAACACAAGACTTGGTCTATAGATAAGGAACACAAGACATAGTCTGTAGATAAGGAACAATAGACATAGTCTGTAGATAAGGAAAAACAGACATGGTCTGTAGATAAGGAACAACAAATATGGTCTGTAGATAAGGAACAACAAATATGGTCTGTACATAAGGAACAAACATGGTCTATACATAAGGAACAGACATGGTCTATAGATAAGGAACAACAGACATGGTCTGTAGATAAGAAACAACAGACAAAGTCTATTGATCAGGAACAGACATGGTTTATAGATAAGAAACAACAGACATGGTCTGTAGATAAGGAACAACAGACAGTCTGTAGATAGGGAATAACAGACATTGTCTATAGATAAGGAACAACAGACATGGCTGTAGATAAGGAACAAGAGACATGGTCTATAGATAAGGAACAAGACATGGTCTGTAGATAAGGAACAACAGACATGGTCTGTAGGTAAGGAACAACAGACATGGTCTGTAGATAAGGAACAAAAGACATGGTCTGTAGATAACGAACAAGACATGGTCTGTAGATAAGGAACAACAGACATGGTCTATAGATAAGGATTAACAGACATGGTCTGTAGGTAAGGAACAACAGACATGGTCTATAGATAAGGAACAAGACATGGTCTGTAGATAAGGAACAACAGACATGGTCTGTAGGTAAGGAACAACAGACATGGTCTATAGATAAGGAACAAGACATGGTCTATAGATAAGGAATAACAGACATGGTCTATAGATAAGGAACAACAGACATGGTCTATAGATAAGGAACAAGACAAGGTCTGTAGATAAGGAACAACAGACATGGTCTGTAGATAAGGAACAACAGACATGGTCTGTAGGTAAGTAACAACAGACATGGTCTATCGATAAGGAACACAAGACATACTCTGTAGATAAGGAACAACAGACATGGTCTGTACATAAGGAATAACAGACATGGTCTATAGATAAGGAACAAGACATGGTCTGTAGATAAGGAACAACAGACATGGTCTGTAGATAAGGAACGACAAACATGGTAAATAGATAAGGAACAACAGACTTGGTCTGTAGATAAGGAATAACAGACATGGTCTATATATAAGGAACAACAGACATGGTCTGTAGATAAGGAACAACAAACATGGTCTATAGATAAGGAATAACAGACATGGTCTGTAGATAAGGAACAACAGACATGGTCTGTAGATAAGGAACAACAGACATGGTCTATAGATAAGGAACAACAGACATGGTCTTTAGATACGGAACAACAGACATGGTCTATAGATAAGGGGCAACAGACATGGTCTGTAGATAAGGAACAAGACATGGTCTGTAGATAAGGAACAACAGACATGGTCTGTAGATAAGGAACAATAGACAGTCTGTAGATAAGGAACAACAGACGCGGTCTGTAGATATGCAACATAAGACATGGTCTATAGATAAGGAACACAAGACATAGTCTGTAGATAAAGAACAATAGACATAGTCTGTAGATAAGGAAAAACAGACATGGTCTGTAGATAAGGAACAACAAATATGGTCTGTAGATAAGGAACAACAAATATGGTCTGTAGATAAGGAAGAAACATGGTCTATACATAAGGAACAGACATGGTCTATAGATAAGGAACAACAGACATGGTCTGTAGATAAGAAACAACAGACAAAGTCTATTGATCAGGAACAGACATGGTTTATAGATAAGAAACAACAGACATGGTCTGTAGATAAGGAACAACACACAGTCTGTAGATAAGGAATAACAGACATTGTCTATAGATAAGGAACAACAGACATGGTCTGTAGATAAGGAACAAGAGACATGGTCTATAGATAAGGAACAAGACATGGTCTGTAGATAAGGAACAACAGACATGGTCTGTAGGTAAGGAACAACAGACATGGTCTGTAGATAAGGAACAAAAGACATGGTCTGTAGATAACGAACAAGACATGGTCTGTAGATAAGGAACAACAGACATGGTCTATAGATAAGGAATAACAGACATGGTCTGTAGGTAAGGAACAACAGACATGGTCTATAGATAAGGAACAAGACATGGTCTGTAGATAAGGAACAACAGACATGGTCTGTAGGTAAGGAACAACAGACATGGTCTATAGATAAGGAACAAAAGACATGGTCTGTAGATAACGAACAAGACATGGTCTGTAGATAAGGAACAACAGACATGGTCTATAGATAAAGATTAACAGACATGGTCTGTAGGTAAGGAACAACAGACATGGTCTATAGATAAGGAACAAGACATGGTCTGTAGATAAGGAACAACAGACATGGTCTGTAGGTAAGGAACAACAGACATGGTCTATAGATAAGGAATAACAGACATGGTCTATAGATAAGGAACAACAGACATGGTCTATAGATAAGGAACAAGACAAGGTCTGTAGATAAGGAACAACAGACATGGTCTGTAGATAAGGAACAACAGACATGGTCTGTAGGTAAGTAACAACAGACATGGTCTGTAGATAAGGAACAACAGACATGGTCTATAGATAAGGAACAACAGACATGGTCTTTAGATACGGAACAACAGACATGGTCTATAGATAAGGAGCAACAGACATGGTCTGTAGATAAGGAACAAGACATGGTCTGTAGATAAGTAACAACAGACATGGTCTGTAGATAAGGAACAATAGACAGTCTGTAGATAAGGAACAACAGACGCGGTCTGTAGATAAGCAACACAAGACATGGTCTATAGATAAGGAACACAAGACATAGTCTGTAGATAAGGAACAATAGACATAGTCTGTAGATAAGGAAAAACAGACATGGTCTGTAGATAAGGAACAACAAATATGGTCTGTAGATAAGGAACAACAAATATGGTCTGTAGATAAGGAACAAACATGGTCTATACATAAGGAACAGACATGGTCTATAGATAAGGAACAACAGACATGGTCTGTAGATAAGAAACAACAGACAAAGTCTATTGATCAGGAACAGACATGGTTTATAGATAAGAAACAACAGACATGGTCTGTAGATAAGGAACAACACACAGTCTGTAGATAAGGAATAACAGACATTGTCTATAGATAAGGAACAACAGACATGGTCTGTAGATAAGGAACAAGAGACATGGTCTATAGATAAGGAACAAGACATGGTCTGTAGATAAGGAACAACAGACATGGTCTGTAGGTAAGGAACAACAGACATGGTTTGTAGATAAGGAACAAAAGACATGGTCTGTAGATAACGAACAAGACATGGTCTGTAGATAAGGAACAACAGACATGGTCTATAGATAAGGAATAACAGACATGGTCTGTAGGTAAGGAACAACAGACATGGTCTATAGATAAGGCACAAGACATGGTCTGTAGATAAGGAACAACAGACATGGTCTGTAGGTAAGGAACAACAGACATGGTCTATAGATAAGGAACAAGACATGGTCTATAGATAAGGAATAACAGACATGGTCTATAGATAAGGAACAACAGACATGGTCTATAGATAAGGAACAAGACAAGGTCTGTAGATAAGGAACAACAGACATGGTCTATAGATAAGGAACAACAGACATGGTCTGTAGGTAAGGAACAACAGACATGGTCTGTAGATAAGGAACAACAGACATGGTCTGTAGATAATGTAAAACAGACATGGTCTGTAGATATGGAACAAAAGACATGGTCTGTAGATAAGGAACAAGACATGGTCTGTAGGTAAGGAATAACAGACATGGTCTGTAGGTAAGGAACAACAGACATGGTCTGTAGATAAGGAACAACAGACATGGTCTGTAGATAAGGAACAACAGACATGGTCTATAGATAAGGAACAACAGACATGGTCTATAGATAAGGAATAACAGACATGGTCTGTAGGTAAGGAACAACAGACATGGTCTGTAGATAAGGAACAACAAACATGGTCTATAGATAAGGAATAACAGACATGGTCTGTAGATAAGGAACAACAGACATGGTCTGTAGATAAGGAACGACAAACATGGTCAATAGATAAGGAACAACAGACTTGGTCTGTAGATAAGGAATAACAGACATGGTCTATATATAAGGAACAACAGACATGGTCTGTAGATAAGGAACAACAAACATGGTCTATAGATAAGGAATAACAGACATGGTCTGTAGATAAGGAACAACAGACATGGTCTGTAGATAAGGAACAACAGACATGGTCTATAGATAAGGAACAACAGACATGGTCTTTAGATACGGAACAACAGACATGGTCTATAGATAAGGAGCAACAGACATGGTCTGTAGATAAGGAACAAGACATGGTCTGTAGATAAGGAACAACAGACATGGTCTGTAGATAAGGAACAATAGACAGTCTGTAGATAAGGAACAACAGACGCGGTCTGTAGATAAGCAACACAAGACATGGTCTATAGATAAGGAACACAAGACATAGTCTGTAGATAAGAAACAATAGACATAGTCTGTAGATAAGGAAAAACAGACATGGTCTGTAGATAAGGAACAAGACAAGGTCTGTAGATAAGGAACAACAGACATGGTCTGTAGATAAGGAACAACAGACATGGTCTGTAGGTAAGTAACAACAGACATGGTCTATCGATAAGGAACACAAGACATACTCTGTAGATAAGGAACAACAGACATGGTCTGTACATAAGGAATAACAGACATGGTCTATAGATAAGGAACAAGACATGGTCTGTAGATAAGGAACAACAGACATGGTCTGTAGATAAGGAACGACAAACATGGTCAATAGATAAGGAACAACAGACTTGGTCTGTAGATAAGGAATAACAGACATGGTCTATATATAAGGAACAACAGACATGGTCTGTAGATAAGGAACAACAAACATGGTCTATAGATAAGGAATAACAGACATGGTCTGTAGATAAGGAACAACAGACATGGTCTGTAGATAAGGAACAACAGACATGGTCTATAGATAAGGAACAACAGACATGGTCTTTAGATACGGAACAACAGACATGGCCTATAGATAAGGAGCAACAGACATGGCCTGTAGATAAGGAACAAGACATGGTCTGTAGATAAGGAACAACAGACATGGTCTGTAGATAAGGAACAATAGACAGTCTGTAGATAAGGAACAACAGACGCGGTCTGTAGATAAGCAACACAAGACATGGTCTATAGATAAGGAACACAAGACATAGTCTGTAGATAAGGAACAATAGACATAGTCTGTAGATAAGGAAAAACAGACATGGTCTGTAGATAAGGAACAACAAATATGGTCTGTAGATAAGGAACAACAAATATGGTCTGTAGATAAGGAATAAACATGGTCTATACATAAGGAACAGACATGGTCTATAGATAAGGAACAACAGACATGGTCTGTAGATAAGAAACAACAGACAAAGTCTATTGATCAGGAACAGACATGGTTTATAGATAAGAAACAACAGACATGGTCTGTAGATAAGGAACAACACACAGTCTGTAGATAAGGAATAACAGACATTGTCTATAGATAAGGAACAACAGACATGGTCTGTAGATAAGGAACAAGAGACATGGTCTATAGATAAGGAACAAGACATGGTCTGTAGATAAGGAACAACAGACATGGTCTGTAGGTAAGGAACAACAGACATGGTCTGTAGATAAGGAACAAAAGACATGGTCTGTAGATAACGAACAAGACATGGTCTGTAGATAAGGAACAACAGACATGGTCTATAGATAAGGAATAACAGACATGGTCTGTAGGTAAGGAACAACAGACATGGTCTATAGATAAGGAACAAGACATGGTCTGTAGATAAGGAACAACAGACATGGTCTGTAGGTAAGGAACAACAGACATGGTCTATAGATAAGGAACAAGACATGGTCTATAGATAAGGAATAACAGACATGGTCTATAGATAAGGAACAACAGACATGGTCTATAGATAAGGAACAAGACAAGGTCTGTAGATAAGGAACAACAGACATGGTCTATAGATAAGGAACAACAGACATGGTCTGTAGGTAAGGAACAACAGACATGGTCTGTAGATAAGGAACAACAGACATGGTCTGTAGATAATGTAAAACAGACATGGTCTGTAGATATGGAACAAAAGACATGGTCTGTAGATAAGGAACAAGACATGGTCTGTAGGTAAGGAATAACAGACATGGTCTGTAGGTAAGGAACAACAGACATGGTCTGTAGATAAGGAACAACAGACATGGTCTGTAGATATGGAACAAAAGACATGGTCTGTAGATAAGGAACAAGACATGGTCTGTAGGTAAGGAATAACAGACATGGTCTGTAGGTAAGGAACAACATACATGGTCTGTAGATAAGGAACAACAGACATGGTCTGTAGATAAGGAACAACAGACATGGTCTATAGATAAGGAACAACAGACATGGTCTATAGATAAGGAATAACAGACATGGTCTGTAGATAAGGAACAACAGACATGGTCTGTAGATAAGGAACGACAAACATGGTCAATAGATAAGGAACAACAGACTTGGTCTGTAGATAAGGAATAACAGACATGGTCTATATATAAGGAACAACAGACATGGTCTGTAGATAAGGAACAACAAACATGGTCTATAGATAAGGAATAACAGACATGGTCTGTAGATAAGGAACAACAGACATGGTCTGTAGATAAGGAACAACAGACATGGTCTATAGATAAGGAACAACAGACATGGTCTTTAGATACGGAACAACAGACATGGTCTATAGATAAGGAGCAACAGACATGGTCTGTAGATAAGGAACAAGACATGGTCTGTAGATAAGGAACAACAGACATGGTCTGTAGATAAGCAACAATAGACAGTCTGTAGATAAGGAACAACAGACGCGGTCTGTAGATAAGCAACACAAGACATGGTCTATAGATAAGGAACACAAGACATAGTCTGTAGATAAGAAACAATAGACATAGTCTGTAGATAAGGAAAAACAGACATGGTCTGTAGATAAGGAACAAGATAAGGTCTGTAGATAAGGAACAACAGACATGGTCTGTAGATAAGGAACAACAGACATGGTCTGTAGGTAAGTAACAACAGACATGGTCTATCGATAAGGAACACAAGACATACTCTGTAGATAAGGAACAACAGACATGGTCTGTACATAAGGAATAACAGACATGGTCTATAGATAAGGAACAAGACATGGTCTGTAGATAAGGAACAACAGACATGGTCTGTAGATAAGGAACGACAAACATGGTCAATAGATAAGGAACAACAGACTTGGTCTGTAGATAAGGAATAACAGACATGGTCTATATATAAGGAACAACAGACATGGTCTGTAGATAAGGAACAACAAACATGGTCTATAGATAAGGAATAACAGACATGGTCTGTAGATAAGGAACAACAGACATGGTCTGTAGATAAGGAACAACAGACATGGTCTATAGATAAGGAACAACAGACATGGTCTTTAGATACGGAACAACAGACATGGTCTATAGATAAGGAGCAACAGACATGGTCTGTAGATAAGGAACAAGACATGGTCTGTAGATAAGGAACAACAGACATGGTCTGTAGATAAGGAACAATAGACCGTCTGTAGATAAGGAACAACAGACGCGGTCTGTAGATAAGCAACACAAGACATGGTCTATAGATAAGGAACACAAGACATAGTCTGTAGATAAGGAACAATAGACATAGTCTGTAGATAAGGAAAAACAGACATGGTCTGTAGATAAGGAACAACAAATATGGTCTGTAGATAAGGAACAACAAATATGGTCTGTAGATAAGGAACAAACATGGTCTATACATAAGGAACAGACATGGTCTATAGATAAGGAACAACAGACATGGTCTGTAGATAAGAAACAACAGACAAAGTCTATTGATCAGGAACAGACATGGTTTATAGATAAGAAACAACAGACATGGTCTGTAGATGAGGAACAACACACAGTCTGTAGATAAGGAATAACAGACATTGTCTATAGATAAGGAACAACAGACATGGTCTGTAGATAAGGAACAAGAGACATGGTCTATAGATAAGGAACAAGACATGGTCTGTAGATAAGGAACAACAGACATGGTCTGTAGGTAAGGAACAACAGACATGGTCTGTAGATAAGGAACAAAAGACATGGTCTGTAGATAACGAACAAGACATGGTCTGTAGATAAGGAACAACAGACATGGTCTATAGATAAGGAATAACAGACATGGTCTGTAGGTAAGGAACAACAGACATGGTCTATAGATAAGGAACAAGACATGGTCTGTAGATAAGGAACAACAGACATGGTCTGTAGGTAAGGAACAACAGACATGGTCTATAGATAAGGAACAAGACATGGTCTATAGATAAGGAATAACAGACATGGTCTATAGATAAGGAACAACAGACATGGTCTATAGATAAGGAACAAGACAAGGTCTGTAGATAAGGAACAACAGACATGGTCTATAGATAAGGAACAACAGACATGGTCTGTAGATAAGGAACAACAGACATGGTCTGTAGATAATGTAAAACAGACATGGTCTGTAGATATGGAACAAAAGACATGGTCTGTAGATAAGGAACAAGACATGGTCTGTAGGTAAGGAATAACAGACATGGTCTGTAGGTAAGGAACAACAGACATGGTCTGTAGATAAGGAACAACAGACATGGTCTGTAGATAAGGAACAACAGACATGGTCTATAGATAAGGAACAACAGACATGGTCTATAGATAAGGAATAACAGACATGGTCTGTAGGTAAGGAACAACAGACATGGTCTGTAGATAAGGAACAACAAACATGGTCTATAGATAAGGAATAACAGACATGGTCTGTAGATAAGGAACAACAGACATGGTCTGTAGATAAGGAACGACAAACATGGTCAATAGATAAGGAACAACAGACTTGGTCTGTAGATAAGGAATAACAGACATGGTCTATATATAAGGAACAACGGACATGGTCTATAGATAAGGAACAAGACAAGGTCTGTAGATAAGGAACAACAGACATGGTCTGTAGGTAAGGAACAACAGACATGGTCTATAGATAAGGAACAAGACATGGTCTATAGATAAGGAATAACAGACATGGTCTATAGATAAGGAACAACAGACATGGTCTATAGATAAGGAACAAGACAAGGTCTGTAGATAAGGAACAACAGACATGGTCTGTAGATAAGGAACAACAGACATGGTCTGTAGGTAAGTAACAACAGACATGGTCTGTAGGTAAGGAACAACAGACATGGTCTATAGATAAGGAACAAGACATGGTCTGTAGATAAGGAACAACAGACATGGTCTGTAGGTAAGGAACAACAGACATGGTCTATAGATAAGGAACAAGACATGGTCTATAGATAAGGAATAACAGACATGGTCTATAGATAAGGAACAACAGACATGGTCTATAGATAAGGAACAAGACAAGGTCTGTAGATAAGGAACAACAGACATGGTCTGTAGATAAGGAACAACAGACATGGTCTGTAGGTAAGTAACAACAGACATGGTCTATGGATAAGGAACACAAGACATACACTGTAGATAAGGAACAACAGACATGGTCTGTACATAAGGAATAACAGACATGGTCTATAGATAAGGAACAAGACATGGTCTGTAGATAAGGAACAACAGACATGGTCTGTAGGTAAGGAACAACAGATATGGTCTGTAGGTAAGGAACAACAGACATGGTCTGTAGGTAAGGAACAACAGACATGGTCTATAGATAAGGCACAACAGACATCGTCTGTAGATAAGGAACAACAAACATGGTCTGTAGATAAGGAACATGAGACATGGTCTATAGATAAGGAACAAAAGACATGGTCTGTAGATAAGGAACAAGACATGGTCTGTAGATAAGGAACAACAGACATGGTCTATAGATAAGGAACAGCAGACATGGTCTGTAGATATGGAATAACAGACATGGTCTATAGATAAGGAACAACAAACATGGTCTATAGATAAGGAATAACAGAC
The DNA here is from genome assembly GCA_964016885.1 of Eledone cirrhosa. Taxonomy (NCBI): domain Eukaryota; kingdom Metazoa; phylum Mollusca; class Cephalopoda; order Octopoda; family Eledonidae; genus Eledone; species Eledone cirrhosa. The sequence continues at coordinate 50,131,117 of OZ024740.1, forward strand.
ATGGTCTATAGATAAGGAACAACAGACATGGTCTATAGATAAGGAACAACAGACATGGTCTGTAGATAAGGAAAAACAGACATGGTCTGTAGGTAAGGAACAACAGACATGGTCTATAGATAAGGAACAAACATGGTCTGTAGATAAGGAACAACATACATGGTCTATAGATAAGGAACAACAGCCGCGGTCTGTAGATAAGGAACAACAGACATGGTCTGTAGGTAAGGAACAACAGACATGGTCTGTAGATAAGGAACAACAGACATGGTCTGTAGATAATGTAAAACAGACATGGTCTGTAGATAAGGAACAAAAGACATGGTCTGTAGATAAGGAACAAGACATGGTCTGTAGGTAAGGAATAACAGACATGGTCTGTAGGTAAGGTACAACGGACATGGTCTGTAGATAAGGAACAACAGACATGGTCTGTAGATAAGGAACAACAGACATGGTCTATAGATAAGGAACAACAGACATGGTCTATAGATAAGGAATAACAGACATGGTCTGTAGGTAAGGAACAACAGATATGGTCTGTAGATAAGGAACAACAAACATGGTCTATAGATAAGGAATAACAGACATGGTCTGTAGATAAGGAACAACAGACATGGTCTGTAGATAAGGAACGACAAACATGGTCAATAGATAAGGAACAACAGACTTGGTCTGTAGATAAGGAATAACAGACATGGTCTATATATAAGGAACAACAGACATGGTCTGTAGATAAGGAACAACAAACATGGTCTATAGATAAGGAATAACAGACATGGTCTGTACATAAGGAACAACAGACATGGTCTGTAGATAAGGAACAACAGACATGGTCTATAGATAAGGAACAACAGACATGGTCTTTAGATACGGAACAACAGACATGGTCTATAGATAAGGAACAAGACAAGGTCTGTAGATAAGGAACAACAGACATGGTCTGTAGGTAAGTAACAACAGACATGGTCTATCGATAAGGAACACAAGACATACTCTGTAGATAAGGAACAACAGACATGGTCTGTACATAAGGAATAACAGACATGGTCTATAGATAAGGAACAAGACATGGTCTGTAGATAAGGAACAACAGACATGGTCTGTAGGTAAGGAACAACAGATATGGTCTGTAGGTAAGGAACAACAGACATGGTCTGTAGGTAAGGAACAACAGACATGGTCTATAGATAAGGCACAACAGACATCGTCTGTAGATAAGGAACAACAAACATGGTCTGTAGATAAGGAACATCAGACATGGTCTATAGATAAGGAACAAAAGACATGGTCTGTAGATAAGGAACAACACATGGTCTGTAGATATGGAATAACAGACATGGTCTATAGATAAGGAACAACAAACATGGTCTATAGATAAGGAATAACAGACATGGTCTATAGATAAGGAACAACAGACATGGTCTATAGATAAGCAACAACAGACATGGTCTGTAGATAAGGAAAAACAGACATGGTCTGTAGGTAAGGAACAACAGACATGGTCTATAGATAAGGAACAAACATGGTCTGTAGATAAGGAACAACATACATGGTCTATAGATAAGGAACAACAGACATGGTCTGTAGATATGGAATAACAGACATGGTCTATAGATAAGGAACAACAAACATGGTCTATAGATAAGGAATAACAGACATGGTCTATAGATAAGGAACAACAGACATGGTCTATAGATAAGGAACAACAGACATGGTCTGTAGATAAGGAAAAACAGACATGGTCTGTAGGTAAGGAACAACAGACATGGTCTATAGATAAGGAACAAACATGGTCTGTAGATAAGGAACAACATACATGGTCTATAGATAATGAACAACAGCCGCGGTCTGTAGATAAGGAACAACAGACATGGTCTGTAGGTAAGGAACAACAGACATGGTCTGTAGATAAGGAACAACAGACATGGTCTGTAGATAATGTAAAACAGACATGGTCTGTAGATAAGGAACAAAAGACATGGTCTGTAGATAAGGAACAAGACATGGTCTGTAGGTAAGGAATAACAGACATGGTCTGTAGGTAAGGAACAACAGACATGGTCTGTAGATAAGGAACAACAGACATGGTCTGTAGATAAGGAACGACAAACATGGTCAATAGATAAGGAACAACAGACTTGGTCTGTAGATAAGGAATAACAGACATGGTCTATATATAAGGAACAACAGACATGGTCTGTAGATAAGGAACAACAAACATGGTCTATAGATAAGGAATAACAGACATGGTCTGTAGATAAGGAACAACAGACATGGTCTGTAGATAAGGAACAACAGACATGGTCTATAGATAAGGAACAACAGATATGGTCTTTAGATACGGAACAACAGACATGGTCTATAGATAAGGAGCAACAGACATGGTCTGTAGATAAGGAACAAGACATGGTCTGTAGATAAGGAACAACAGACATGGTCTGTAGATAAGGAACAATAGACAGTCTGTGGATAAGGAACAACAGACGCGGTCTGTAGATAAGCAACACAAGACATGGTCTATAGATAAGGAACACAAGACATAGTCTGTAGATAAGGAACAATAGACATAGTCTGTAGATAAGGAAAAACAGACATGGTCTGTAGATAAGGAACAACAAATATGGTCTGTAGATAAGGAACAACAAATATGGTCTGTAGATAAGGAACGAACATGGTCTATACATAAGGAACAGACATGGTCTATAGATAAGGAACAACAGACATGGTCTGTAGATAAGAAACAACAGACAAAATCTATTGATCAGGAACAGACATGGTTTATAGATAAGAAACAACAGACATGGTCTGTAGTTAAGGAACAACACACAGTCTGTAGATAAGGAATAACAGACATTGTCTATAGATAAGGAACAACAGACATGGTCTGTAGATAAGGAACAAGAGACATTGTCTATAGATAAGGAACAAGACATGGTCTGTAGATAAGGAACAACAGACATGGTCTGTAGGTAAGGAACAACAGACATGGTCTGTAGATAAGGAACAAAAGACATGGTCTGTAGATAACGAACAAGACATGGTCTGTAGATAAGGAACAACAGACATGGTCTATAGATAAGGAATAACAGACATGGTCTGTAGGTAAGGAACAACAGACATGGTCTATAGATAAGGAACAAGACATGGTCTATAGATAAGGAATAACAGACATGGTCTATAGATAAGGAACAACAGACATGGTCTATAGATAAGGAACAAGACAAGGTCTGTAGATAAGGAACAACAGACATGGTCTGTAGATAAGGAACAACAGACATGGTCTGTAGGTAAGTAACAACAGACATGGTCTATCGATAAGGAACACAAGACATACTCTGTAGATAAGGAACAACAGACATGGTCTGTACATAAGGAATAACAGACATGGTCTATAGATAAGGAACAAGACATGGTCTGTAGATAAGGAACAACAGACATGGTCTGTAGGTAAGGAACAACAGATATGGTCTGTAGTTAAGGAACAACAGACATGGTCTGTAGGTAAGGAACAACAGACATGGTCTATAGATAAGGCACAACAGACATCGTCTGTAGATAAGGAACAACAAACATGGTCTGTAGATAAGGAACATCAGACATGGTCTATAGATAAGGAACAACAGACATGGTCTGTAGATAAGGAACAACAGACATGGTCTATAGATAAGGAACAAGACATGGTCTATAGATAAGGAACAACAGACATGGTCTATAGATAAGGAATAACAGACATGGTCTGTAGATAAGGAACAACAGACATGGTCTGTAGGTAAGGAACAACAGACATGGTCTGTAGATAAGGAACAACAAACATGATCTATAGATAAGGAATAACAGACATGGTCTGTAGATAAGGAACAACATACATGGTCTATAGATAAAGAACAACAGCCGCGGTCTGTAGATAAGGAACAACAGACATGGTCTGTAGGTAAGGAACAACAGACATGATCTGTAGATAAGGAACAACAGACATGGTCTGTAGATAATGTAAAACAGACATGGTCTGTAGATAAGGAACAAAAGACATGGTCTGTAGATAAGGAACAACAGTCATGGTCTGTAGATAAGGTACAACAGACATGGTCTGTAGATAAGGAACAAGACATGGTCTGTAGGTAAGGAATAACAGACATGGTCTGTACGTAAGGAACAACAGACATGGTCTGTAGATAAGGAACAACAGACATGGTCTGTAGATAAGGAACAACAGACATGGTCTATAGATAAGGAACAACAGACATGGTCTATAGATAAAGAATAACAGACATGGTCTGTAGGTAAGGAACAACAGACATGGTCTGTAGATAAGGAACAACAAACATGGTCTATAGATAAGGAACAACAGACATGGTCTGTAGATATGGAATAATAGACATGGTCTATAGATAAGGAACAACAAACATGGTCTATAGATAAGGAATAACAGACATGGACTATAGATAAGGAACAACAGACATGGTCTGTAGATAAGGAACAACAGACATGGTCTGTAGATAAGGAAAAACAGACATGGTCTGTAGGTAAGGAACAACAGACATGGTCTATAGATAAGGAACAAACATGGTCTGTAGATAAGGAACAACATACATGGTCTATAGATAAGGAACAACAGCCGCAGTCTGTAGATAAGGAACAACAGACATGGTCTGTAGGTAAGGAACAACAGACATGGTCTGTAGATAAGGAACAACAGACATGGTCTGTAGATAATGTAAAACAGACATGGTCTGTAGATAAGGAACAAAAGACATGGTCTGTAGATAAGGAACAAGACATGGTCTGTAGGTAAGGAATAACAGACATGGTCTGTAGGTAAGGAACAACAGACATGGTCTGTAGATAAGGAACAACAGACATGGTCTGTAGATAAGGAACAACAGACATGGTCTATAGATAAGGAACAACAGACATGGTCTATAGATAAGGAATAACAGACATGGTCTGTAGGTAAGGAACAACAGACATGGTCTGTAGATAAGGAACAACAAACATGGTCTATAGATAAGGAATAACAGACATGGTCTGTAGATAAGGAACAACAGACATGGTCTATAGATAAGGAACAACAGACATGGTCTATAGATAAGGAATAACAGACATGGTCTGTAGGTAAGGAACAACAGACATGGTCTGTAGATAAGGAACAACAAACATGGTCTATAGATAAGGAACAAGACATGGTCTGTAGATAAGGAACAACAGACATGGTCTATAGATAAGGAACAACAGACATGGTCTGTAGATATGGAATAACAGACATGGTCTATAGATAAGGAACAACAAACATGGTCTATAGATAAGGAATAACAGACATGGTCTATAGATAAGGAACAACAGACATGGTCTATAGATAAGGAACAACAGACATGGTCTGTAGATAAGGAAAAACAGACATGGTCTGTAGGTAAGGAACAACAGACATGGTCTATAGATAAGGAACAAACATGGTCTGTAGATAAGGAACAACATACATGGTCTATAGATAAGGAACAACAGCCGCGGTCTGTAGATAAGGAACAACAGACATGGTCTGTAGGTAAGGAACAACAGACATGGTCTGTAGATAAGGAACACCAGACATGGTCTGTAGATAATGTAAAACAGACATGGTCTGTAGATAAGGAACAAAAGACATGGTCTGTAGATAAGGAACAAGACATGGTCTGTAGGTAAGGAATAACAGACATGGTCTGTAGGTAAGGAACAAAAGACATGGTCTGTAGATAAGGAACAACAGACATGGTCTGTAGATAAGGAACAACAGACATGGTCTATAGATAAGGAACAACAGACATGGTCTATAGATAAGGAATAACAGACATGGTCTGTAGGTAAGGAACAACAGACATGGTCTGTAGATAAGGAACAACAAACATGGTCTATAGATAAGGAATAACAGACATGGTCTGTAGATAAGGAACAACAGACATGGTCTGTAGATAAGGAACGACAAACATGGTCAATAGATAAGGAACAACAGACTTGGTCTGTAGATAAGGAATAACAGACATGGTCTATATATAAGGAACAACAGACATGGCCTGTAGATAAGGAACAACAAACATGGTCTATAGATAAGGAATAACAGACATGGTCTGTAGATAAGGAACAACAGACATGGTCTGTAGATAAGGAACAACAGACATGGTCTATAGATAAGGAACAACAGACATGGTCTTTAGATAAGGAACAACAGCCGCAGTCTGTAGATAAGGAACAACAGACATGGTCTGTAGATAAGGAAAAACAGACATGGTCTGTAGGTAAGGAACAACAGACATGGTCTATAGATAAGGAACAAACATGGTCTGTAGATAAGGAACAACATACATGGTCTATAGATAAGGAACAACAGCCGCAGTCTGTAGATAAGGAACAACAGACATGGTCTGTAGGTAAGGAACAACAGACATGGTCTGTAGATAAGGAACAACAGACATGGTCTGTAGATAATGTAAAACAGACATGGTCTGTAGATAAGGAACAAAAGACATGGTCTGTAGATAAGGAACAAGACATGGTCTGTAGGTAAGGAATAACAGACATGGTCTGTAGGTAAGGAACAACAGACATGGTCTGTAGATAAGGAACAACAGACATGGTCTGTAGATAAGGAACAACAGACATGGTCTATAGATAAGGAACAACAGACATGGTCTATAGATAAGGAATAACAGACATGGTCTGTAGGTAAGGAACAACAGACATGGTCTGTAGATAAGGAACAACAAACATGGTCTATAGATAAGGAATAACAGACATGGTCTGTAGATAAGGAACAACAGACATGGTCTATAGATAAGGAACAACAGACATGGTCTATAGATAAGGAATAACAGACATGGTCTGTAGGTAAGGAACAACAGACATGGTCTGTAGATAAGGAACAACAAACATGGTCTATAGATAAGGAACAAGACATGGTCTGTAGATAAGGAACAACAGACATGGTCTATAGATAAGGAACAACAGACATGGTCTGTAGATATGGAATAACAGACATGGTCTATAGATAAGGAACAACAAACATGGTCTATAGATAAGGAATAACAGACATGGTCTATAGATAAGGAACAACAGACATGGTCTATAGATAAGGAACAACAGACATGGTCTGTAGATAAGGAAAAACAGACATGGTCTGTAGGTAAGGAACAACAGACATGGTCTCGATAAGGAACAAACATGGTCTGTAGATAAGGAACAACATACATGGTCTATAGATAAGGAACAACAGCCGCGGTCTGTAGATAAGGAACAACAGACATGGTCTGTAGGTAAGGAACAACAGACATGGTCTGTAGATAAGGAACACCAGACATGGTCTGTAGATAATGTAAAACAGACATGGTCTGTAGATAAGGAACAAAAGACATGGTCTTTAGATAAGGAACAAGACATGGTCTGTAGGTAAGGAATAACAGACATGGTCTGTAGGTAAGGAACAACAGACATGGTCTGTAGATAAGGAACAACAGACATGGTCTGTAGATAAGGAACAACAGACATGGTCTATAGATAAGGAACAAGAGACATGGTCTATAGATAAGGAATAACAGACATGGTCTGTAGGTAAGGAACAACAGACATGGTCTGTAGATAAGGAACAACAAACATGGTCTATCGATAAGGAACACAAGACATACTCTGTAGATAAGGAACAACAGACATGGTCTGTACATAAGGAATAACAGACATGGTCTATAGATAAGGAACAAGACATGGTCTGTAGATAAGGAACAACAGACATGGTCTGTAGGTAAGGAACAACAGATATGGTCTGTAGGTAAGGAACAACAGACATGGTCTGTAGGTAAGGAACAACAGACATGGTCTATAGATAAGGCACAACAGACATCGTCTGTAGATAAGGAACAACAAACATGGTCTGTAGATAAGGAACATCAGACATGGTCTATAGATAAGGAACAACAGACATGGTCTGTAGATAAGGAACAACAGACATGGTCTATAGATAAGGAACAAGACATGGTCTATAGATAAGAAACAACAGACATGGTCTATAGATAAGGAATAACAGACATGGTCTGTAGATAAGGAACAACATACATGGTCTATAGATAAAGAACAACAGCCGCGGTCTGTAGATAAGGAACAACAGACATGGTCTGTAGGTAAGGAACAACAGACATGATCTGTAGATAAGGAACAACAGACATGGTCTGTAGATAATGTAAAACAGACATGGTCTGTAGATAAGGAACAAAAGACATGGTCTGTAGATAAGGAACAACAGACATGGTCTGTAGATAAGGTACAACAGACATGGTCTGTAGATAAGGAACAAGACATGGTCTGTAGGTAAGGAATAACAGACATGGTCTGTACGTAAGGAACAACAGACATGGTCTGTAGATAAGGAACAACAGACATGGTCTGTAGATAAGGAACAACAGACATGGTCTATAGATAAGGAACAACAGACATGGTCTGTAGGTAAGGAACAACAGACATGGTCTGTAGGTAAGGAACAACAGACATGGTCTATAGATAAGGCACAACAGACATCGTCTATAGATAAGGAACAACAGACATGGTCTGTAGATATGGAATAATAGACATGGTCTATAGATAAGGAACAACAAACATGGTCTATAGATAAGGAATAACAGACATGGTCTATAGATAAGGAACAACAGACATGGTCTGTAGATAAGGAACAACAGATATGGTCTGTAGGTAAGGAACAACAGACATGGTCTGTAGGTAAGGAACAACAGACATGGTCTATAGATAAGGCACAACAGACATCGTCTATAGATAAGGAACAACAGACATGGTCTATAGATAAGGAACAAGACATGGTCTATAGATAAGGAACAACAGACATGGTCTATAGATAAGGAACAACAGACATGGTCTGTAGGTAAGGAACAACAGACATGGTCTGTAGATAAGGAACAACAAACATGATCTATAGATAAGGAATAACAGACATGGTCTGTAGATAAGGAACAACATACATGGTCTATAGATAAAGAACAACAGCCGCGGTCTGTAGATAAGGAACAACAGACATGGTCTGTAGGTAAGGAACAACAGACATGATCTGTAGATAAGGAACAACAGACATGGTCTGTAGATAATGTAAAACAGACATGGTCTGTAGATAAGGAACAAAAGACATGGTCTGTAGATAAGGAACAACAGACATGGTCTGTAGATAAGGTACAACAGACATGGTCTGTAGATAAGGAACAAGACATGGTCTGTAGGTAAGGAATAACAGACATGGTCTGTACGTAAGGAACAACAGACATGGTCTGTAGATAAGGAACAACAGACATGGTCTGTAGATAAGGAACAACAGACATGGTCTATAGATAAGGAACAACAGACATGGTCTATAGATAAAGAATAACAGACATGGTCTGTAGGTAAGGAACAACAGACATGGTCTGTAGATAAGGAACAACAAACATGGTCTATAGATAAGGAACAACAGACATGGTCTGTAGATATGGAATAATAGACATGGTCTATAGATAAGGAACAACAAACATGGTCTATAGATAAGGAATAACAGACATGGTCTATAGATAAGGAACAACAGACATGGTCTGTAGATAAGGAACAACAGACATGGTCTGTAGATAAGGAAAAACAGACATGGTCTGTAGGTAAGGAACAACAGACATGGTCTATAGATAAGGAACAAACATGGTCTGTAGATAAGGAACAACATACATGGTCTATAGATAAGGAACAACAGCCGCAGTCTGTAGATAAGGAACAACAGACATGGTCTGTAGGTAAGGAACAACAGACATGGTCTGTAGATAATGTAAAACAGACATGGTCTGTAGATAAGGAACAAAAGACATGGTCTGTAGATAAGGAACAAACATGGTCTATACATAAGGAACAGACATGGTCTATAGATAAGGAACAACAGACATGGTCTGTAGATAAGAAACAACAGACAAAATCTATTGATCAGGAACAGACATGGTTTATAGATAAGAAACAACAGACATGGTCTGTAGTTAAGGAACAACACACAGTCTGTAGATAAGGAATAACAGACATTGTCTATAGATAAGGAACAACAGACATGGTCTGTAGATAAGGAACAAGAGACATTGTCTATAGATAAGGAACAAGACATGGTCTGTAGATAAGGAACAACAGACATGGTCTGTAGGTAAGGAACAACAGACATGGTCTGTAGATAAGGAACAAAAGACATGGTCTGTAGATAACGAACAAGACATGGTCTGTAGATAAGGAACAACAGACATGGTCTATAGATAAGGAATAACAGACATGGTCTGTAGGTAAGGAACAACAGACATGGTCTATAGATAAGGAACAAGACATGGTCTGTAGATAAGGAACAACAGACATGGTCTGTAGGTAAGGAACAACAGACATGGTCTATAGATAAGGAACAAGACATGGTCTATAGATAAGGAATAACAGACATGGTCTATAGATAAGGAACAACAGACATGGTCTATAGATAAGGAACAAGACAAGGTCTGTAGATAAGGAACAACAGACATGGTCTGTAGATAAGGAACAACAGACATGGTCTGTAGGTAAGTAACAACAGACATGGTCTATCGATAAGGAACACAAGACATACTCTGTAGATAAGGAACAACAGACATGGTCTGTACATAAGGAATAACAGACATGGTCTATAGATAAGGAACAAGACATGGTCTGTAGATAAGGAACAACAGACATGGTCTGTAGGTAAGGAACAACAGATATGGTCTGTAGGTAAGGAACAACAGACATGGTCTGTAGGTAAGGAACAACAGACATGGTCTATAGATAAGGCACAACAGACATCGTCTGTAGATAAGGAACAACAAACATGGTCTGTAGATAAGGAACATCAGACATGGTCTATAGATAAGGAACAACAGACATGGTCTGTAGATAAGGAACAACAGACATGGTCTATAGATAAGGAACAAGACATGGTCTATAGATAAGGAACAACAGACATGGTCTATAGATAAGGAATAACAGACATGGTCTGTAGATAAGGAACAACAGACATGGTCTGTAGGTAAGGAACAACAGACATGGTCTGTAGATAAGGAACAACAAACATGATCTATAGATAAGGAATAACAGACATGGTCTGTAGATAAGGAACAACATACATGGTCTATAGATAAAGAACAACAGCCGCGGTCTGTAGATAAGGAACAACAGACATGGTCTGTAGGTAAGGAACAACAGACATGATCTGTAGATAAGGAACAACAGACATGGTCTGTAGATAATGTAAAACAGACATGGTCTGTAGATAAGGAACAAAAGACATGGTCTGTAGATAAGGAACAACAGACATGGTCTGTAGATAAGGTACAACAGACATGGTCTGTAGATAAGGAACAAGACATGGTCTGTAGGTAAGGAATAACAGACATGGTCTGTACGTAAGGAACAACAGACATGGTCTGTAGATAAGGAACAACAGACATGGTCTGTAGATAAGGAACAACAGACATGGTCTATAGATAAGGAACAACAGACATGGTCTATAGATAAAGAATAACAGACATGGTCTGTAGGTAAGGAACAACAGACATGGTCTGTAGATAAGGAACAACAAACATGGTCTATAGATAAGGAACAACAGACATGGTCTGTAGATATGGAATAATAGACATGGTCTATAGATAAGGAACAACAAACATGGTCTATAGATAAGGAATAACAGACATGGTCTATAGATAAGGAACAACAGACATGGTCTGTAGATAAGGAACAACAGACATGGTCTGTAGATAAGGAAAAACAGACATGGTCTGTAGGTAAGGAACAACAGACATGGTCTATAGATAAGGAACAAACATGGTCTGTAGATAAGGAACAACATACATGGTCTATAGATAAGGAATAACAGCCGCAGTCTGTAGATAAGGAACAACAGACATGGTCTGTAGGTAAGGAACAACAGACATGGTCTGTAGATAAGGAACAACAGACATGGTCTGTAGATAATGTAAAACAGACATGGTCTGTAGATAAGGAACAAAAGACATGGTCTGTAGATAAGGAACAAGACATGGTCTGTAGGTAAGGAATAACAGACATGGTCTGTAGGTAAGGAACAACAGACATGGTCTGTAGATAAGGAACAACAGACATGGTCTGTAGATAAGGAACAACAGACATGGTCTATAGATAAGGAACAACAGACATGGTCTATAGATAAGGAATAACAGACATGGTCTGTAGGTAAGGAACAACAGACATGGTCTGTAGATAAGGAACAACAAACATGGTCTATAGATAAGGAATAACAGACATGGTCTGTAGATAAGGAACAACAGACATGGTCTATAGATAAGGAACAACAGACATGGTCTATAGATAAGGAATAACAGACATGGTCTGTAGGTAAGGAACAACAGACATGGTCTGTAGATAAGGAACAACAAACATGGTCTATAGATAAGGAACAAGACATGGTCTGTAGATAAGGAACAACAGACATGGTCTATAGATAAGGAACAACAGACATGGTCTGTAGATATGGAATAACAGACATGGTCTATAGATAAGGAACAACAAACATGGTCTATAGATAAGGAATAACAGACATGGTCTATAGATAAGGAACAACAGACATGGTCTATAGATAAGGAACAACAGACATGGTCTGTAGATAAGGAAAAACAGACATGGTCTGTAGGTAAGGAACAACAGACATGGTCTATAGATAAGGAACAAACATGGTCTGTAGATAAGGAACAACATACATGGTCTATAGATAAGGAACAACAGCCGCGGTCTGTAGATAAGGAACAACAGACATGGTCTGTAGGTAAGGAACAACAGACATGGTCTGTAGATAAGGAACACCAGACATGGTCTGTAGATAATGTAAAACAGACATGGTCTGTAGATAAGGAACAAAAGACATGGTCTGTAGATAAGGAACAAGACATGGTCTGTAGGTAAGGAATAACAGACATGGTCTGTAGGTAAGGAACAACAGACATGGTCTGTAGATAAGGAACAACAGACATGGTCTGTAGATAAGGAACAACAGACATGGTCTGTAGATAAGGAACAACAGACATGGTCTATAGATAAGGAACAACAGACATGGTCTATAGATAAGGAATAACAGACATGGTCTGTAGGTAAGGAACAACAGACATGGTCTGTAGATAAGGAACAACAAACATGGTCTATAGATAAGGAATAACAGACATGGTCTGTAGATAAGGAACAACAGACATGGTCTGTAGATTAGGAACAACAGACATGGTCTATAGATAAGGAACAACGGACATGGTCTTTAGATACGGAACAACAGACATGGTCTATAGATAAGGAGCAACAGACATGGTCTGTAGATAAGGAACAAGACATGGTCTGTAGATAAGGAACAACAGACATGGTCTGTAGATAAGGAACAATAGACAGTCTGTAGATAAGGAACAACAGACGCGGTCTGTAGATAAGCAACACAAGACATGGTCTATAGATAAGGAACACAAGACATAGTCTGTAGATAAGGAACAATAGACATAGTCTGTAGATAAGGAAAAACAGACATGGTCTGTAGATAAGGAACAACAGATATGGTCTGTAGATAAGGAACAACAAATATGGTCTGTAGATAAGGAATAACAGACATTGTCTATAGATAAGGAACAACAGACATGGTCTGTAGATAAGGAACAAGAGACATGGTCTATAGATAAGGAACAAGACATGGTCTATAGATAAGGAACAACAGACATGGTCTGTAGGTAAGGAACAACAGACATGGTCTGTAGATAAGGAACAAAAGACATGGTCTGTAGATAAGGAACAAGACATGGTCTGTAGATAAGGAACAACAGACATGGTCTATAGATAAGGAATAACAGACATGGTCTGTAGGTAAGGAACAACAGACATGGTCTATAGATAAGGAACAAGACATGGTCTGTAGATAAGGAACAACAGTCATGGTCTGTAGGTAAGGAACAACAGACATGGTCTATAGATAAGGAACAAGACATGGTCTATAGATAAGGAATAACAGACATGGTCTATAGATAAGGAACAACAGACATGGTCTATAGATAAGGAACAAGACAAGGTCTGTAGATAAGGAACAACAGACATGGTCTGTAGATAAGGAACAACAGACATGGTCTGTAGGTAAGTAACAACAGACATGGTCTATCGATAAGGAACACAAGACATACTCTGTAGATAAGGAACAACAGACATGGTCTGTACATAAGGAATAACAGACATGGTCTATAGATAAGGAACAAGACATGGTCTGTAGATAAGGAACAACAGACATGGTCTGTAGGTAAGGAACAACAGATATGGTCTGTAGGTAAGGAACAACAGACATGGTCTGTAGGTAAGGAACAACAGACATGGTCTATAGATAAGGCACAACAGACATCGTCTGTAGATAAGGAACAACAAACATGGTCTGTAGATAAGGAACATCAGACATGGTCTATAGATAAGGAACAACAGACATGGTCTGTAGATAAGGAACAACAGACATGGTCTGTAGGTAAGGAACAACAGACATGGTCTATAGATAAGGAACAAGACATGGTCTATAGATAAGGAACAACAGACATGGTCTATAGATAAGGAATAACAGACATGGTCTGTAGATAAGGAACAACAGACATGGTCTGTAGGTAAGGAACAACAGACATGGTCTGTAGATAAGGAACAACAAACATGGTCTATAGATAAGGAATAACAGACATGGTCTGTAGATAAGGAACAACATACATGGTCTATAGATAAAGAACAACAGCCGCGGTCTGTAGATAAGGAACAACAGACATGGTCTGTAGGTAAGGAACAACAGACATGGTCTGTAGATAAGGAACAACAGACATGGTCTGTAGATAATGTAAAACAGACATGGTCTGTACATAAGGAACAAAAGACATGGTCTGTAGATAAGGAACAACAGACATGGTCTGTAGATAAGGTACAACAGACATGGTCTGTAGATAAGGAACAAAAGACATGGTCTGTAGATAAGGATCAACAGACATCGTCTATAGATAAGGAATAACAGACATCGTCTGTAGGTAATGAACAACAGACATGGTCTGTAGATAAGGAACAACAAACATGGTCTATAGATAAGGAATAACAGACATGGTCTGTAGATAAGGAACAACAGACATGGTCTGTAGATAAGGAACGACAAACATGGTCAATAGATAAGGAACAACAGACTTGGTCTGTAGATAAGGAATAACAGACATGGTCTATATATAAGGAACAACAGACATGGTCTGTAGATAAGGAACAACAAACATGGTCTATAGATAAGGAATAACAGACATGGTCTGTAGATAAGGAACAACAGACATGGTCTGTAGATAAGGAACAACAGACATGGTCTATAGATAAGGAACAACAGACATGGTCTTTAGATACGGAACCACAGACATGGTCTATAGATAAGGAGCAACAGACATGGTCTGTAGATAAGGAACAAGACATGGTCTGTAGATAAGGAACAACAGACATGGTCTGTAGATAAGGAACAATAGACAGTCTGTAGATAAGGAACAACAGACGCGGTCTGTAGATAAGCAACACAAGACATGGTCTATAGATAAGGAACACAAGACATAGTCTGTAGATAAGGAACAATAGATATAGTCTGTAGATAAGGAACAACAGACATGGTCTGTAGATAAGGAACAACAAATATGGTCTGTAGATAAGGAACAACAAATATGGTCTGTAGATAAGGAACAAACATGGTCTATACATAAGGAACAGACATGGTCTATAGATAAGGAACAACAGACATGGTCTGTAGATAAGAAACAACAGACAAAGTCTATTGATCAGGAACAGACATGGTTTATAGATAAGAAACAACAGACATGGTCTGTAGATAAGGAACAACACACAGTCTGTAGATAAGGAATAACAGACATTGTCTATAGATAAGTAACAACAGACATGGTCTGTAGATAAGGAACAAAAGACATGGTCTATAGATAAGGAACAAGACATGGTCTGTAGATAAGGAACAACAGACATGGTCTGTAGGTAAGGAACAACAGACATGGTCTGTAGATAAGGAACAAAAGACATGGTCTGTAGATAAGGAACAAGACATGGTCTGTAGATAAGGAACAACAGACATGGTCTATAGATAAGGAATAACAGACATGGTCTGTAGGTAAGGAACAACAGACATGGTCTATAGATAAGGAACAAGACATGGTCTGTAGATAAGGAACAACAGGCATGGTCTGTAGGTAAGGAACAACAGACATGGTCTATAGATAAGGAACAAGACATGGTCTATAGATAAGAAATAACAGACATGGTCTATAGATAAGGAACAACAGACATGGTCTATAGATAAGGAACAAGACAAGGTCTGTAGATAAGGAACAACAGACATGGTCTGCAGATAAGGAACAACAGACATGGTCTGTAGGTAAGTAACAACAGACATGGTCTATCGATAAGGAAGACAAGACATACTCTGTAGATAAGGAACAACAGACATGGTCTGTAGATAAGGAATAACAGACATGGTCTATAGATAAGGAACAAGACATGGTCTGTAGATAAGGAACAACAGACATGGTCTGTAGGTAAAGAACAACAGATATGGTCTGTAGGTAAGGAACAACAGACATGGTCTGTAGGTAAGGAACAACAGACATGGTCTATAGATAAGGCACAACAGACATCGTCAGTAGATAAGGAACAACAAACATGGTCTGTAGATAAGGAACATCAGACATGGTCTATAGATAAGGAACAACAGACATGGTCTGTAGATAAGGAACAACAGACATGGTCTGTAGGTAAGGAACGACAGACATGGTCTATAGATAAGGAACAAGACATGGTCTATAGATAAGGAACAACAGACATGGTCTATAGATAAGGAATAACAGACATGGTCTGTAGATAAGGAACAACAGACATGGTATGTAGGTAAGGAACAACAGACATGGTCTATAGATAAAGCACAACAGATATGGTCTGTAGGTAAGGAACAACAGACATGGTCTGTAGATAAGGAACAACAAACATGGTCTATAGATAAGGAATAACAGACATGGTCTGTAGATAAGGAACAACAGACATGGTCTGTAGATAAGGAACGACAAACATGGTCAATAGATAAGGAACAACAGACTTGGTCTGTAGATAAGGAATAACAGACATCGTCTATATATAAGGAACAACAGACATGGTCTGTAGATAAGGAACAACAAACATGGTCTATAGATAAGGAATAACAGACATGGTCCGTAGATAAGGAACAACAGACATGGTCTGTAGATAAGGAACAACAGACATGGTCTATAGATAAGGAACAACAGACATGGTCTTTAGATACGGAACAACAGACATGGTCTATAGATAAGGAGCAACAGACATGGTCTGTAGATAAGTAACAAGACATGGTCTGTAGATAAGGAACAACAGACATGGTCTGTAGATAAGGAACAATAGACAGTCTGTAGATAAGGAACAACAGACGCGGTCTATAGATAAGGAACACAAGACATAGTCTGTAGATAAGGAACAATAGACATAGTCTGTAGATAAGGAACAAAAGACATGGTCTGTAGATAAGGAACAACAAATATGGTCTGTAGATAAGGAACAACAAATATGGTCTGTAGATAAGGAACAAACATGGTCTATACATAAGGAACAGACATGGTCTATAGATAAGGAACAACAGAATGGTCTGAAGATAAGAAACAACAGACAAAGTCTATTGATCAGGAACAGACATGGTTTATAGATAAGAAACAACAGACATAGTCTGTAGATAAGGAACAACACACAGTCTGTAGATAAGGAATAACAGACATTGTCTATAGATAAGGAACAACAGACATGGTCTGTAGATAAGGAACAAAAGACATGGTCTATAGATAAGGAACAAGACATGGTCTGTAGATAAGGAACCACAGACATGGTCTGTAGGTAAGGAACAACAGACATGGTCTGTAGATAAGGAACAAAAGACATGGTCTGTAGATAAGGAACAAGACATGGTCTGTAGATAAGGAACAACAGACATGGTCTATAGATAAGGAATAACAGACATGGTCTGTAGGTAAGGAACAACAGACATGGTCTATAGATAAGGAACAAGACATGGTCTGTAGATAAGGAACAACAGACATGGTCTGTAGGTAAGGAACAACAGACATGGTCTATAGATAAGGAACAAGACATGGTCTATAGATAAGGAATAACAGACATGGTCTATAGATAAGGAACAACAGACATGGTCTATAGATAAGGAACAAGACAAGGTCTGTAGATAAGGAACAACAGACATGGTCTGTAGATAAGGAACAACAGACATGGTCTGTAGGTAAGTAACAACAGACATGGTCTATCGATAAGGAACACAAGACATACTCTGTAGATAAGGAACAACAGACATGGTCTGTACATAAGGAATAACAGACATGGTCTATAGATAAGGAACAAGACATGGTCTGTAGATAAGGAACAACAGACATGGTCTGTAGGTAAGGAACAACAGATATGGTCTGTAGGTAAGGAACAACAGACATGGTCTGTAGGTAAGGAACAACAGACATGGTCTATAGATAAGGCACAACAGACATCGTCTGTAGATAAGGAACAACAAACATGGTCTGTAGATAAGGAACATCAGACATGGTCTATAGATAAGGAACAACAGACATGGTCTGTAGATAAGGAACAACAGACATGGTCTATAGATAAGGAACAAGACATGGTCTATAGATAAGGAACAACAGACATGGTCTATAGATAAGGAATAACAGACATGGTCTGTAGATAACGAACAACAGACATGGTCTGTAGGTAAGGAACAACAGACATGGTCTGTAGATAAGGAACAACAAACATGATCTATAGATAAGGAATAACAGACATGGTCTGTAGATAAGGAACAACATACATGGTCTATAGATAAAGAACAACAGCCGCGGTCTGTAGATAAGGAACAACAGACATGGTCTGTAGGTAAGGAACAACAGACATGATCTGTAGATAAGGAACAACAGACATGGTCTGTAGATAATGTAAAACAGACATGGTCTGTAGATAAGGAACAAAAGACATGGTCTGTAGATAAGGAACAACAGACATGGTCTGTAGATAAGGTACAACAGACATGGTCTGTAGATAAGGAACAAGACATGGTCTGTAGGTAAGGAATAACAGACATGGTCTGTACGTAAGGAACAACAGACATGGTCTGTAGATAAGGAACAACAGACATGGTCTGTAGATAAGGAACAACAGACATGGTCTATAGATAAGGAACAACAGACATGGTCTATAGATAAAGAATAACAGACATGGTCTGTAGGTAAGGAACAACAGACATGGTCTGTAGATAAGGAACAACAAACATGGTCTATAGATAAGGAACAACAGACATGGTCTGTAGATATGGAATAATAGACATGGTCTATAGATAAGGAACAACAAACATGGTCTATAGATAAGGAATAAGAGACATGGTCTATAGATAAGGAACAACAGACATGGTCTGTAGATAAGGAACAACAGACATGGTCTGTAGATAAGGAAAAACAGACATGGTCTGTAGGTAAGGAACAACAGACATGGTCTATAGATAAGGAACAAACATGGTCTGTAGATAAGGAACAACATACATGGTCTATAGATAAGGAACAACAGCCGCAGTCTGTAGATAAGGAACAACAGACATGGTCTGCAGGTAAGGAACAACAGACATGGTCTGTAGATAAGGAAAAACAGACATGGTCTGTAGATAATGTAAAACAGACATGGTCTGTAGATAAGGAACAAAAGACATGGTCTGTAGATAAGGAACAAGACATGGTCTGTAGGTAAGGAATAACAGACATGGTCTGTAGGTAAGGAACAACAGACATGGTCTGTAGATAAGGAACAACAGACATGGTCTGTAGATAAGGAACAACAGACATGGTCTATAGATAAGGAACAACAGACATGGTCTATAGATAAGGAATAACAGACATGGTCTGTAGGTAAGGAACAACAGACATGGTCTGTAGATAAGGAACAACAAACATGGTCTATAGATAAGGAATAACAGACATGGTCTGTAGATAAGGAACAACAGACATGGTCTATAGATAAGGAACAACAGACATGGTCTATAGATAAGGAATAACAGACATGGTCTGTAGGTAAGGAACAACAGACATGGTCTGTAGATAAGGAACAACAAACATGGTCTATAGATAAGGAACAAGACATGGTCTGTAGATAAGGAACAACAGACATGGTCTATAGATAAGGAACAACAGACATGGTCTGTAGATATGGAATAACAGACATGGTCTATAGATAAGGAACAACAAACATGGTCTATAGATAAGGAATAACAGACATGGTCTATAGATAAGGAACAACAGACATGGTCTATAGATAAGGAACAACAGACATGGTCTGTAGATAAGGAAAAACAGACATGGTCTGTAGGTAAGGAACAACAGACATGGTCTATAGATAAGGAACAAACATGGTCTGTAGATAAGGAACAACATACATGGTCTATAGATAAGGAACAACAGCCGCGGTCTGTAGATAAGGAACAACAGACATGGTCTGTAGGTAAGGAACAACAGACATGGTCTGTAGATAAGGAACACCAGACATGGTCTGTAGATAATGTAAAACAGACATGGTCTGTAGATAAGGAACAAAAGACATGGTCTGTAGATAAGGAACAAGACATGGTCTGTAGGTAAGGAATAACAGACATGGTCTGTAGGTAAGGAACAACAGACATGGTCTGTAGATAAGGAACAACAGACATGGTCTGTAGATAAGGAACAACAGACATGGTCTGTAGATAAGGAACAACAGACATGGTCTATAGATAAGGAACAACAGACATGGTCTATAGATAAGGAATAACAGACATGGTCTGTAGGTAAGGAACAACAGACATGGTCTGTAGATAAGGAACAACAAACATGGTCTATAGATAAGGAATAACAGACATGGTCTGTAGATAAGGAACAACAGACATGGTCTGTAGATAAGGAACAACAGACATGGTCTATAGATAAGGAACAACGGACATGGTCTTTAGATACGGAACAACAGACATGGTCTATAGATAAGGAGCAACAGACATGGTCTGTAGATAAGGAACAAGACATGGTCTGTAGATAAGGAACAACAGACATGGTCTGTAGATAAGGAACAATAGACAGTCTGTAGATAAGGAACAACAGACGCGGTCTGTAGATAAGCAACACAAGACATGGTCTATAGATAAGGAACACAAGACATAGTCTGTAGATAAGGAACAATAGACATAGTCTGTAGATAAGGAAAAACAGACATGGTCTGTAGATAAGGAACAACAGATATGGTCTGTAGATAAGGAACAACAAATATGGTCTGTAGATAAGGAATAACAGACATTGTCTATAGATAAGGAACAACAGACATGGTCTGTAGATAAGGAACAAGAGACATGGTCTATAGATAAGGAACAAGACATGGTCTATAGATAAGGAACAACAGACATGGTCTGTAGGTAAGGAACAACAGACATGGTCTGTAGATAAGGAACAAAAGACATGGTCTGTAGATAAGGAACAAGACATGGTCTGTAGATAAGGAACAACAGACATGGTCTATAGATAAGGAATAACAGACATTGTCTGTAGGTAAGGAACAACAGACATGGTCTATAGATAAGGAACAAGACATGGTCTGTAGATAAGGAACAACAGTCATGGTCTGTAGGTAAGGAACAACAGACATGGTCTATAGATAAGGAACAAGACATGGTCTATAGATAAGGAATAACAGACATGGTCTATAGATAAGGAACAACAGACATGGTCTATAGATAAGGAACAAGACAAGGTCTGTAGATAAGGAACAACAGACATGGTCTGTAGATAAGGAACAACAGACATGGTCTGTAGGTAAGTAACAACAGACATGGTCTATCGATAAGGAACACAAGACATACTCTGTAGATAAGGAACAACAGACATGGTCTGTACATAAGGAATAACAGACATGGTCTATAGATAAGGAACAAGACATGGTCTGTAGATAAGGAACAACAGACATGGTCTGTAGGTAAGGAACAACAGATATGGTCTGTAGGTAAGGAACAACAGACATGGTCTGTAGGTAAGGAACAACAGACATGGTCTATAGATAAGGCACAACAGACATCGTCTGTAGATAAGGAACAACAAACATGGTCTGTAGATAAGGAACATCAGACATGGTCTATAGATAAGGAACAACAGACATGGTCTGTAGATAAGGAACAACAGACATGGTCTGTAGGTAAGGAACAACAGACATGGTCTATAGATAAGGAACAAGACATGGTCTATAGATAAGGAACAACAGACATGGTCTATAGATAAGGAATAACAGACATGGTCTGTAGATAAGGAACAACAGACATGGTCTGTAGGTAAGGAACAACAGACATGGTCTGTAGATAAGGAACAACAAACATGGTCTATAGATAAGGAATAACAGACATGGTCTGTAGATAAGGAACAACATACATGGTCTATAGATAAAGAACAACAGCCGCGGTCTGTAGATAAGGAACAACAGACATGGTCTGTAGGTAAGGAACAACAGACATGGTCTGTAGATAAGGAACAACAGACATGGTCTGTAGATAATGTAAAACAGACATGGTCTGTACATAAGGAACAAAAGACATGGTCTGTAGATAAGGAACAACAGACATGGTCTGTAGATAAGGTACAACAGACATGGTCTGTAGATAAGGAACAAAAGACATGGTCTGTAGATAAGGAACAAGACATGGTCTGTAGGTAAGGAATAACAGACATGGTCTGTAGGTAAGGAACAACAGACATGGTCTGTAGATAAGGAACAACAGACATGGTCTGTAGATAAGGATCAACAGACATCGTCTATAGATAAGGAATAACAGACATCGTCTGTAGGTAAGGAACAACAGACATGGTCTGTAGATAAGGAACAACAAACATGGTCTATAGATAAGGAATAACAGACATGGTCTGTAGATAAGGAACAACAGACATGGTCTGTAGATAAGGAACGACAAACATGGTCAATAGATAAGGAACAACAGACTTGGTCTGTAGATAAGGAATAACAGACATGGTCTATATATAAGGAACAACAGACATGGTCTGTAGATAAGGAACAACAAACATGGTCTATAGATAAGGAATAACAGACATGGTCTGTAGATAAGGAACAACAGACATGGTCTGTAGATAAGGAACAACAGACATGGTCTATAGATAAGGAACAACAGACATGGTCTTTAGATACGGAACCACAGACATGGTCTATAGATAAGGAGCAACAGACATGGTCTGTAGATAAGGAACAAGACATGGTCTGTAGATAAGGAACAACAGACATGGTCTGTAGATAAGGAACAATAGACAGTCTGTAGATAAGGAACAACAGACGCGGTCTGTAGATAAGCAACACAAGACATGGTCTATAGATAAGGAACACAAGACATAGTCTGTAGATAAGGAACAATAGATATAGTCTGTAGATAAGGAACAACAGACATGGTCTGTAGATAAGGAACAACAAATATGGTCTGTAGATAAGGAACAACAAATATGGTCTGTAGATAAGGAACAAACATGGTCTATACATAAGGAACAGACATGGTCTATAGATAAGGAACAACAGACATGGTCTGTAGATAAGAAACAACAGACAAAGTCTATTGATCAGGAACAGACATGGTTTATAGATAAGAAACAACAGACATGGTCTGTAGATAAGGAACAACACACAGTCTGTAGATAAGGAATAACAGACATTGTCTATAGATAAGTAACAACAGACATGGTCTGTAGATAAGGAACAAAAGACATGGTCTATAGATAAGGAACAAGACATGGTCTGTAGATAAGGAACAACAGACATGGTCTGTAGGTAAGGAACAACAGACATGGTCTGTAGATAAGGAACAAAAGACATGGTCTGTAGATAAGGAACAAGACATGGTCTGTAGATAAGGAACAACAGACATGGTCTATAGATAAGGAATAACAGACATGGTCTGTAGGTAAGGAACAACAGACATGGTCTATAGATAAGGAACAAGACATGGTCTGTAGATAAGGAACAACAGGCATGGTCTGTAGGTAAGGAACAACAGACATGGTCTATAGATAAGGAACAAGACATGGTCTATAGATAAGAAATAACAGACATGGTCTATAGATAAGGAACAACAACATGGTCTGCAGATAAGGAACAGCAGACATGGTCTGTAGGTAAGTAACAACAGACATGGTCTATCGATAAGGAAGACAAGACATACTCTGTAGATAAGGAACAACAGACATGGTCTGTAGATAAGGAATAACAGACATGGTCTATAGATAAGGAACAAGACATGGTCTGTAGATAAGGAACAACAGACATGGTCTGTAGGTAAAGAACAACAGATATGGTCTGTAGGTAAGGAACAACAGACATGGTCAGTAGGTAAGGAACAACAGACATGGTCTATAGATAAGGCACAACAGACATCGTCAGTAGATAAGGAACAACAAACATGGTCTGTAGATAAGGAACATCAGACATGGTCTATAGATAAGGAACAACAGACATGGTCTGTAGATAAGGAACAACAGACATGGTCTGTAGGTAAGGAACGACAGACATGGTCTATAGATAAGGAACAAGACATGGTCTATAGATAAGGAACAACAGACATGGTCTATAGATAAGGAATAACAGACATGGTCTGTAGATAAGGAACAACAGACATGGTATGTAGGTAAGGAACAACAGACATGGTCTATAGATAAGGCACAACAGATATGGTCTGTAGGTAAGGAACAACAGACATGGTCTGTAGATAAGGAACAACAAACATGGTCTATAGATAAGGAATAACAGACATGGTCTGTAGATAAGGAACAACAGACATGGTCTGTAGATAAGGAACGACAAACATGGTCAATAGATAAGGAACAACAGACTTGGTCTGTAGATAAGGAATAACAGACATCGTCTATATATAAGGAACAACAGACATGGTCTGTAGATAAGGAACAACAAACATGGTCTATAGATAAGGAATAACAGACATGGTCCGTAGATAAGGAACAACAGACATGGTCTGTAGATAAGGAACAACAGACATGGTCTATAGATAAGGAACAACAGACATGGTCTTTAGATACGGAACAACAGACATGGTCTATAGATAAGGAGCAACAGACATGGTCTGTAGATAAGTAACAAGACATGGTCTGTAGATAAGGAACAACAGACATGGTCTGTAGATAAGGAACAATAGACAGTCTGTAGATAAGGAACAACAGACGCGGTCTATAGATAAGGAACACAAGACATAGTCTGTATATAAGGAACAATAGACATAGTCTGTAGATAAGGAACAAAAGACATGGTCTGTAGATAAGGAACAACAAATATGGTCTGTAGATAAGGAACAACAAATATGGTCTGTAGATAAGGAACAAACATGGTCTATACATAAGGAACAGACATGGTCTATAGATAAGGAACAACAGAATGGTCTGAAGATAAGAAACAACAGACAAAGTCTATTGATCAGGAACAGACATGGTTTATAGATAAGAAACAACAGACATGGTCTGTAGATAAGGAACAACACACAGTCTGTAGATAAGGAATAACAGACATTGTCTATAGATAAGGAACAACAGACATGGTCTGTAGATAAGGAACAAAAGACATGGTCTATAGATAAGGAACAAGACATGGTCTGTAGATAAGGAACCACAGACATGGTCTGTAGGTAAGGAACAACAGACATGGTCTGTAGATAAGGAACAAAAGACATGGTCTGTAGATAAGGAACAAGACATGGTCTGTAGATAAGGAACAACAGACATGGTCTATAGATAAGGAATAACAGACATGGTCTGTAGGTAAGGAACAACAGACATGGTCTATAGATAAGGAACAAGACATGGTCTGTAGATAAGGAACAACAGACATGGTCTGTAGGTAAGGAACAACAGACATGGTCTATAGATAAGGAACAAGACATGGTCTATAGATAAGGAATAACAGACATGGTCTATAGATAAGGAACAACAGACATGGTCTATAGATAAGGAACAAGACAAGGTCTGTAGATAAGGAACAACAGACATGGTCTGTAGATAAGGAACAACAGACATGGTCTGTAGGTAAGTAACAACAGACATGGTCTATCGATAAGGAACCCAAGACATACTCTGTAGATAAGGAACAACAGACATGGTCTGTAGATAAGGAATAACAGACATGGTCTATAGATAAGGAACAAGACATGGTCTGTAGATAAGGAACAACAGACATGGTCTGTAGGTAAGGAACAACAGATATGGTCTGTAGGTAAGGAACAACAGACATGGTCTGTAGGTAAGGAACAACAGACATGGTCTATAGATAAGGCACAACAGACATCGTCTGTAGATAAGGAACAACAAACATGGTCTGTAGATAAGGAACAACAGACATGGTCTATAGATAATGAACAACAGACATGGTCTGTAGATAAGGAACAATAGACAGTCTGTAGATAAGGAACAACAGACGCGGTCTGTAGATAAGCAACACAAGACATGGTCTATAGATAAGGAACACAAGACATAGTCTGTAGATAAGGAACAATGGACATAGTCTGTAGATAAGGAACAACAGACATGGTCTGTAGATAAGGAACAACAAATATGGTCTGTAGATAAGGAACAACAAATATGGTCTGTAGATAAGGAACAAACATGGTCTATACATAAGGAACAGACATGGTCGATAGATAAGGAACAACAGACATGGTCTGAAGATAAGAAACAACAGACAAAGTCTATTGATCAGGAACAGACATGGTTTATAGATAAGAGACAACAGACATGGTCTGTAGATAAGGAACAATACACAGTCTGTAGATAAGGAATAACAGACATTGTCTATAGATAAGGAACAACAGACATGGTCTGTAGATAAGGAACAAAAGACATGGTCTATAGATAAGGAACAAGACATGGTCTGTAGATAAGGAACAACAGACATGGTCTGTAGGTAAGGAACAACAGACATGGTCTGTAGGTAAGGAACAACAGACATGGTCTATAGATAAGGAACAAGACATGGTCTATAGATAAGGAACAACAGACATGGTCTATAGATAAGGAATAACAAACATGGTCTGTAGATAAGGAACAACAGACATGGTCTGTAGGTAAGGAACAACAGACATGGTCTATAGATAAGGCACAACAGATATGGTCTGTAGGTAAGTAACAACAGACATGGTCTATAGATAAGGCACAACAGACATCGTCTGTAGATAAGGAACAACAAACATGGTCTGTAGATAAGGAACATCAGACATGGTCTATAGATAAGGAACAACAGACATGGTCTGTAGATAAGGAACAACAGACATGGTCTGTAGGTAAGGAACAACAGACATGGTCTGTAGATAAGGAACAAAAGACATGGTCTATAGATAAGGAACAAGACATGGTCTGTAGATAAGGAACAACAGACATGGTCTGTAGATAAGGAACAACAGACATGGTCTGTAGATAAGGAACAAAAGACATGGTCTGTAGATAAAGAACAAGACATGGTCTGTAGATAAGGAACAACAGACATGGTCTATAGATAAGGAATAACAGACATGGTCTGTAGGTAAGGAACAAGACATGGTCTATAGATAAGGAATAACAGACATGGTCTATAGATAAGGAACAACAGACATGGTCTATAGATAAGGAACAAGACAAGGTCTGTAGATGAGGAACAACAGACATGGTCTGTAGATAAGGAACAACAGACATGGTCTGTAGGTAAGTAACAACAAACATGGTCTATCGATAAGGAACACAAGACATACTCTGTAGATAAGGAACAACAGACATGGTCTGTAGATAAGGAATAACAGACATGGTCTATAGATAAGGAACAAGACATGGTCTGTAGATAAGGAACAACAGATATGGTCTGTAGGTAAGGAACAACAGACATGGTCTGTAGGTAAGGAACAACAGACATGGTCTATAGATAAGGCACAACAGACATCGTCTGTAGATAAGGAACAACAAACATGGTCTGTAGATAAGGAACATCAGACATGGTCTATAGATAAGGAACAACAGACATGGTCTGTAGATAAGGAACAACAGACATGGTCTGTAGGTAAGGAACAACAGACATGGTCTATAGATAAGGAACAAGACATGGTCTATAGATAAGGAACAACAGACATGGTCTATAGATAAGGAATAACAGACATGGTCTGTAGATAAGGAACAACAGACATGGTCTATAGATAAGGAACAACAGACATGGTCTATAGATAAGGCACAACAGATATGGTCTGTAGGTAAGGAACAACAGACATGGTCTGTAGGTAAGGAACAACAGACATGGTCTGTAGATAAGGAACAACAAACATGGTCTATAGATAAGGAATAACAGACATGGTCTGTAGATAAGGAACAACAGACATGGTCTGTAGATAAGGAACAACAGACATGGTCTATAGATAAGGAACAACAGACATGGTCTTTAGATACGGAACAACAGACATGGTCTATAGATAAGGAGCAACAGACATGGTCTGTAGATAAGGAACAAGACATGGTCTGTAGATAAGGAACAACAGACATGGTCTGTAGATAAGGAACAATAGACAGTCTGTAGATAAGGAACAACAGACGCGGTCTGTAGATAAGCAACACAAGACATGGTCTATAGATAAGGAACACAAGACATAGTCTGTAGATAAGGAACAATGGACATAGTCTGTAGATAAGGAACAACAGACATGGTCTGAAGATAAGAAACAACAGACAAAGTCTATTGATCAGGAACAGACATGGTTTATAGATAAGAAACAACAGACATGGTCTGTAGATAAGGAACAATACACAGTCTGTAGATAAGGAATAACAGACATTGTCTGTAGATAAGGAACAAAAGACATGGTCTATAGATAAGGAACAAGACATGGTCTGTAGATAAGGAACAACAGACATGGTCTGTAGGTAAGGAACAACAGACATGGTCTGTAGATAAGGAACAAAAGACATGGTCTGTAGATAAGGAACAAGACATGGTCTGTAGATAAGGGACAACAGACATGGTCTATAGATAAGGAACAAGACATGGTCTGTAGATAAGGAACAACAGACATGGTCTGTAGGTAAGGAACAACAGACATGGTCTATAGATAAGGAACAAGACAAGGTCTGTAGATAAGGAACAACAGACATGGTCTGTAGATAAGGAACAACAGACATGGTCTGTAGTTAAGTAACAACAGACATGGTCTATCGATAAGGAACACAAGACATACTCTGTAGATAAGGAACAACAGACATGGTCTGTAGATAAGGAATAACAGACATGGTCTATAGATAAGGAACAAGACATGGTCTGTAGATAAGGAACAACAGACATGGTCTGTGGGTAAGGAACAACAGATATGGTCTGTAGGTAAGGAACAACAGACATGGTCTGTAGGTAAGGAACAACAGACATGGTCTATAGATAAGGCACAACAGACATCGTCTGTAGATAAGGAACAACAAACATGGTCTGTAGATAAGGAACATCAGACATGGTCTATAGATAAGGAACAACAGACATGGTCTGTAGATAAGGAACAACAGACATGGTCTGTAGGTAAGGAACAACAGACATGGTCTATAGATAAGGAACAAGACATGGTCTATAGATAAGGAACAACAGAAATGGTCTATAGATAAGGAATAACAGACATGGTCTGTAGATAAGGAACAACAGACATGGTCTGTAGGTAAGGAACAACAGACATGGTCTATAGATAAGGCACAACAGATATGGTCTGTAGGTAAGGAACAACAGACATGGTCTGTAGATAAGGAACAACAGACATGGTCTATAGATAAGGAACAAGATATGGTCTGTAGGTAAGGAACAACAGACATGGTCTGTAGATAAGGAACAAAAGACATGGTCTATAGATAAGGAACAAGACATGGTCTGTAGATAAGGAACAAGACATGGTCTGTAGATAAGGAACAACAGACATGGTCTATAGATAAGGAACAACAGACATGGTCTGTAGATAAGGAACAACAGACATGGTCTGTAGATAAGGAACAACAGACATGGTCTGTAGATAAGGAACAAAAGACATGGTCTGTAGATAAGGAACAAGACATGGTCTGTAGATAAGGAACAACAGACATGGTCTATAGATAAGGAATAACAGACATGGTCTGTAGGTAAGGAACAACAGACATGGTCTATAGATAAGGAACAAGACATGGTCTGTAGATAAGGAACAACAGACATGGTCTGTAGATAAGGAACAACAGACATGGTCTGTAGTTAAGTAACAACAGACATGGTCTATCGATAAGGAACACAAGACATACTCTGTAGATAAGGAACAACAGACATGGTCTGTAGATAAGGAATAACAGACATGGTCTATAGATAAGGAACAAGACATGGTCTGTAGATAAGGAACAACAGACATGGTCTGTAGGTAAGGAACAACAGATATGGTCTGTAGGTAAGGAACAACAGACATGGTCTGTAGGTAAGGAACAACAGACATGGTCTATAGATAAGGCACAACAGACATCGTCTGTAGATAAGGAACAACAAACATGGTCTGTAGATAAGGAACATCAGACATGGTCTATAGATAAGGAACAACAGACATGGTCTGTAGATAAGGAACAACAGACATGGTCTGTAGGTAAGGAACAACAGACATGGTCTATAGATAAGGAACAAGACATGGTCTATAGATAAGGAACAACAGAAATGGTCTATAGATAAGGAATAACAGACATGGTCTGTAGATAAGGAACAACAGACATGGTCTGTAGGTAAGGAACAACAGACATGGTCTATAGATAAGGCACAACAGATATGGTCTGTAGGTAAGGAACAACAGACATGGTCTGTAGATAAGGAACAACAGACATGGTCTATAGATAAGGAACAAGATATGGTCTGTAGGTAAGGAACAACAGACATGGTCTGTAGATAAGGAACAAAAGACATGGTCTATAGATAAGGAACAAGACATGGTCTGTAGATAAGGAACAAGACATGGTCTGTAGATAAGGAACAACAGACATGGTCTATAGATAAGGAACAACAGACATGGTCTGTAGATAAGGAACAACAGACATGGTCTGTAGATAAGGAACAACAGACATGGTCTGTAGATAAGGAACAAAAGACATGGTCTGTAGATAAGGAACAAGACATGGTCTGTAGATAAGGAACAACAGACATGGTCTATAGATAAGGAATAACAGACATGGTCTGTAGGTAAGGAACAACAGACATGGTCTATAGATAAGGAACAAGACATGGTCTGTAGATAAGGAACAACAGACATGGTCTGTAGATAAGGAACAACAGACATGGTCTGTAGTTAAGTAACAACAGACATGGTCTATCGATAAGGAACACAAGACATACTCTGTAGATAAGGAACAACAGACATGGTCTGTAGATAAGGAATAACAGACATGGTCTATAGATAAGGAACAAGACATGGTCTGTAGATAAGGAACAACAGACATGGTCTGTAGGTAAGGAACAACAGATATGGTCTGTAGGTAAGGAACAACAGACATGGTCTGTAGGTAAGGAACAACAGACATGGTCTATAGATAAGGCACAACAGACATCGTCTGTAGATAAGGAACAACAAACATGGTCTGTAGATAAGGAACATCAGACATGGTCTATAGATAAGGAACAACAGACATGGTCTGTAGATAAGGAACAACAGACATGGTCTGTAGGTAAGGAACAACAGACATGGTCTATAGATAAGGAACAAGACATGGTCTATAGATAAGGAACAACAGAAATGGTCTATAGATAAGGAATAACAGACATGGTCTGTAGATAAGGAACAACAGACATGGTCTGTAGGTAAGGAACAACAGACATGGTCTATAGATAAGGCACAACAGATATGGTCTGTAGGTAAGGAACAACAGACATGGTCTGTAGATAAGGAACAACAGACATGGTCTATAGATAAGGAACAAGATATGGTCTGTAGGTAAGGAACAACAGACATGGTCTGTAGATAAGGAACAAAAGACATGGTCTATAGATAAGGAACAAGACATGGTCTGTAGATAAGGAACAAGACATGGTCTGTAGATAAGGAACAACAGACATGGTCTATAGATAAGGAACAACAGACATGGTCTGTAGATAAGGAACAACAGACATGGTCTGTAGATAAGGAACAACAGACATGGTCTGTAGATAAGGAACAAAAGACATGGTCTGTAGATAAGGAACAAGACATGGTCTGTAGATAAGGAACAACAGACATGGTCTATAGATAAGGAATAACAGACATGGTCTGTAGGTAAGGAACAACAGACATGGTCTATAGATAAGGAACAAGACATGGTCTGTAGATAAGGAACAACAGACATGGTCTGTAGGTAAGGAACAACAGACATGGTCTATAGATAAGGAACAAGACAGGGTCTATAGATAAGGAATAACAGACATGGTCTATAGATAAGGAACAACAGACATGGTCTATAGATAAGGAACAAGACAAGGTCTATAGATAAGGAACAACAGACATGGTCTATAGATAAGGCACAACAGACATCGTCTGTGGATAAGGAACAACAAACATGGTCTGTAGATAAGGAACAAAAGACATGGTCTATAGATAAGGAACATCAGACATGGTGTATAGATAAGGAACAACAGACATGGTCTATATATAAGGAACAACAGACATGGTCTGTAGATAAGGAACAACAAACATGGTCTATAGATAAGGAATAACAGACATGGTCTGTAGATAAGGAACAACAGACATGGTCGGTAGATAAGGAACAACAGACATGGTCTGTAGATAAGGAACAACAAACATGGTCTATAGATAAGGAATAACAGACATGGTCTGTAGATAAGGAACAACAAACATGGTCTATAGATAAGGAATAACAGACATGGTCTGTAGATAAGGAACAACAGACATGGTCTGTAGATAAGGAACAACAAACATGGTCTATAGATAAGGAATAACAGACATGGTCTGTAGATAAGGAACAACAGACATGGTCTGTAGATAAGGAACAACAGACATGGTCTATAGATAAGGAACAACAGACATGGTCTTTAGATACGGAACAACAGACATGGTCTATAGATAAGGAGCAACAGACATGGTCTGTAGATAAGGAACAAGACATGGTCTGTATATAAGGAACAACAGACATAGTCTGTAGATAAGGAACAATAGACAGTCTGTAGATAAGGAACAACAGACGCGGTCTGTAGATAAGCAACACAAGACATGGTCTATAGATAAGGAACACAAGACATAGTCTGTAGATAAGGAACAATAGACATGGTCTGTAGATAAGGAACAAGACATGGTCTGTAGATAAGGAACAACAGACATGGTCTATAGATAAGGAATAACAGACATGGTCTGTAGGTAAGGAACAACAGACATGGTCTATAGATAAGGAACAAGACATGGTCTGTAGATAAGGAACAACAGACATGGTCTGTAGATAAGGAACAACAGACATGGTCTGTAGTTAAGTAACAACAGACATGGTCTATCGATAAGGAACACAAGACATACTCTGTAGATAAGGAACAACAGACATGGTCTGTAGATAAGGAATAACAGACATGGTCTATAGATAAGGAACAAGACATGGTCTGTAGATAAGGAACAACAGACATGGTCTGTAGGTAAGGAACAACAGATATGGTCTGTAGGTAAGGAACAACAGACATGGTCTGTAGGTAAGGAACAACAGACATGGTCTATAGATAAGGCACAACAGACATCGTCTGTAGATAAGGAACAACAAACATGGTCTGTAGATAAGGAACATCAGACATGGTCTATAGATAAGGAACAACAGACATGGTCTGTAGATAAGGAACAACAGACATGGTCTGTAGGTAAGGAACAACAGACATGGTCTATAGATAAGGAACAAGACATGGTCTATAGATAAGGAACAACAGAAATGGTCTATAGATAAGGAATAACAGACATGGTCTGTAGATAAGGAACAACAGACATGGTCTGTAGGTAAGGAACAACAGACATGGTCTATAGATAAGGCACAACAGATATGGTCTGTAGGTAAGGAACAACAGACATGGTCTGTAGATAAGGAACAACAGACATGGTCTATAGATAAGGAACAAGATATGGTCTGTAGGTAAGGAACAACAGACATGGTCTGTAGATAAGGAACAAAAGACATGGTCTATAGATAAGGAACAAGACATGGTCTGTAGATAAGGAACAAGACATGGTCTGTAGATAAGGAACAACAGACATGGTCTATAGATAAGGAACAACAGACATGGTCTGTAGATAAGGAACAACAGACATGGTCTGTAGATAAGGAACAACAGACATGGTCTGTAGATAAGGAACAAAAGACATGGTCTGTAGATAAGGAACAAGACATGGTCTGTAGATAAGGAACAACAGACATGGTCTATAGATAAGGAATAACAGACATGGTCTGTAGGTAAGGAACAACAGACATGGTCTATAGATAAGGAACAAGACATGGTCTGTAGATAAGGAACAACAGACATGGTCTGTAGGTAAGGAACAACAGACATGGTCTATAGATAAGGAACAAGACAGGGTCTATAGATAAGGAATAACAGACATGGTCTATAGATAAGGAACAACAGACATGGTCTATAGATAAGGAACAAGACAAGGTCTATAGATAAGGAACAACAGACATGGTCTATAGATAAGGCACAACAGACATCGTCTGTGGATAAGGAACAACAAACATGGTCTGTAGATAAGGAACAAAAGACATGGTCTATAGATAAGGAACATCAGACATGGTCTATAGATAAGGAACAACAGACATGGTCTATATATAAGGAACAACAGACATGGTCTGTAGATAAGGAACAACAAACATGGTCTATAGATAAGGAATAACAGACATGGTCTGTAGATAAGGAACAACAGACATGGTCTGTAGATAAGGAACAACAGACATGGTCTGTAGATAAGGAACAACAAACATGGTCTATAGATAAGGAATAACAGACATGGTCTGTAGATAAGGAACAACAAACATGGTCTATAGATAAGGAATAACAGACATGGTCTGTAGATAAGGAACAACAGACATGGTCTGTAGATAAGGAACAACAAACATGGTCTATAGATAAGGAATAACAGACATGGTCTGTAGATAAGGAACAACAGACATGGTCTGTAGATAAGGAACAACAGACATGGTCTATAGATAAGGAACAACAGACATGGTCTTTAGATACGGAACAACAGACATGGTCTATAGATAAGGAGCAACAGACATGGTCTGTAGATAAGGAACAAGACATGGTCTGTATATAAGGAACAACAGACATAGTCTGTAGATAAGGAACAATAGACAGTCTGTAGATAAGGAACAACAGACGCGGTCTGTAGATAAGCAACACAAGACATGGTCTATAGATAAGGAACACAAGACATAGTCTGTAGATAAGGAACAATAGACATAGTCTGTAGATAAGGAACAACAGACATGGTCTGTAGATAAGGAACAACAAATATGGTCTGTAGATAAGGAACAACAAATATGGTCTGTAGATAAGGAACAAACATGGTCTATACATAAGGAACAGACATTGTCTATAGATAAGGAACAACAGACATGGTCTGAAGATAAGAAACAACAGACAAAGTCTATTGATCAGGAACAGACATGGTTTATAGATAAGAAACAACAGACATGGTCTGTAGATAAGGAACAACACACAGTCTGTAGATAAGGAATAACAGACATTGTCTATAGATAAGGAACAACAGACATGGTCTGTAGATAAGGAACAAAAGACATGGTCTATAGATAAGGAACAAGACATGGTCTGTAGATAAGGAACAACAGACATGGTCTGTAGGTAAGGAACAACAGACATGGTCTGTAGATAAGGAACAAAAGACATGGTCTGTAGATAAGGAACAAGACATGGTCTGTAGATAAGGGACAACAGACATGGTCTATAGATAAGGAACAAGACATGGTCTGTAGATAAGGAACAACAGACATGGTCTGTAGGTAAGGAACAACAGACATGGTCTATAGATAAGGAACAAGACATGGTCTATAGATAAGGAATAACAGACATGGTCTATAGATAAGGAACAACAGACATGGTCTATAGATAAGGAACAAGACAAGGTCTGTAGATAAGGAACAACAGACATGGTCTGTAGATAAGGAACAACAGACATGGTCTGTAGGTAAGTAACAACAGACATGGTCTATCGATAAGGAACAAGACATGGTCTGTAGATAAGGAACAACAGACATGGTCTGTGGGTAAGGAACAACAGATATGGTCTGTAGGTAAGGAACAACAGACATGGTCTGTAAGTAAGGAACAACAGACATGGTCTATAGATAAGGCACAACAGACATCGTCTGTAGATAAGGAACAACAAACATGGTCTGTAGATAAGGAACATCAGACATAGTCTATAGATAAGGAACAACAGACATGGTCTGTAGATAAGGAACAACAGACATGGTCTGTAGGTAAGGAACAACAGACATGGTCTATAGATAAGGAACAAGACATGGTCTATAGATAAGGAACAACAGACATGGTCTATAAATAAGGAATAACAGACATGGTCTGTAGATAAGGAACAACAGACATGGTCTGTAGGTAAGGAACAACAGACATGGTCTATAGATAAGGCACAACAGATATGGTCTGTAGGTAAGGAACAACAGACATGGTCTGTAGATAAGGAACAACAGACATGGTCTATAGATAAGGAACAAGATATGGTCTGTAGGTAAGGAACAACAGACATGGTCTGTAGATAAGGAACAAAAGACATGGTCTATAGATAAGGAACAAGACATGGTCTGTAGATAAGGAACAACAGACATGGTCTGTAGATAAGGAACAACAGACATGGTCTGTAGGTAAGGAACAACAGACATGGTCTATAGATAAGGCACAACAGACATGGTCTGTAGGTAAGGAACAACAGACATGGTCTGTAGATAAGGAACAACAGACATGGTCTATAGATAAGGAACAAGACATGGTCTATAGATAAGGAACAACAGACATGGTCTATAGATAAGGAATAACAGACATGGTCTGTAGATAAGGAACAACAGACATGGTCTGTAGGTAAGGAACAACAGACATGGTCTATAGATAAGGCACAACAGACATAGTCTGTAGGTAAGGAACAACAGACATGGTCTGTAGATAAGGAACAACAGACATGGTCTATAGATAAGGAACAAGACATGGTCTGTAGGTAAGGAACAACAGACATGGTCTGTAGATAAGGAACAACAGACATGGTCTATAGATAAGGAACAAGACAAGGTCTGTAGATAAGGAACAACAGACATGGTCTGTAGATAAGGAACAACAGACATGGTCTGTAGGTAAGTAACAACAGACATGGTCTATCGATAAGGAACAAGACATGGTCTGTAGATAAGGAACAACAGACATGGTCTGTGGGTAAGGAACAACAGATATGGTCTGTAGGTAAGGAACAACAGACATGGTCTGTAAGTAAGGAACAACAGACATGGTCTATAGATAAGGCACAACAGACATCGTCTGTAGATAAGGAACAACAAACATGGTCTGTAGATAAGGAACATCAGACATAGTCTATAGATAAGGAACAACAGACATGGTCTGTAGATAAGGAACAACAGACATGGTCTGTAGGTAAGGAACAACAGACATGGTCTATAGATAAGGAACAAGACATGGTCTATAGATAAGGAACAACAGACATGGTCTATAAATAAGGAATAACAGACATGGTCTGTAGATAAGGAACAACAGACATGGTCTGTAGGTAAGGAACAACAGACATGGTCTATAGATAAGGCACAACAGATATGGTCTGTAGGTAAGGAACAACAGACATGGTCTGTAGATAAGGAACAACAGACATGGTCTATAGATAAGGAACAAGATATGGTCTGTAGGTAAGGAACAACAGACATGGTCTGTAGATAAGGAACAAAAGACATGGTCTATAGATAAGGAACAAGACATGGTCTGTAGATAAGGAACAACAGACATGGTCTGTAGATAAGGAACAACAGACATGGTCTGTAGGTAAGGAACAACAGACATGGTCTATAGATAAGGCACAACAGACATGGTCTGTAGGTAAGGAACAACAGACATGGTCTGTAGATAAGGAACAACAGACATGGTCTATAGATAAGGAACAAGACATGGTCTATAGATAAGGAACAACAGACATGGTCTATAGATAAGGAATAACAGACATGGTCTGTAGATAAGGAACAACAGACATGGTCTGTAGGTAAGGAACAACAGACATGGTCTATAGATAAGGCACAACAGACATAGTCTGTAGGTAAGGAACAACAGACATGGTCTGTAGATAAGGAACAACAGACATGGTCTATAGATAAGGAACAAGACATGGTCTGTAGGTAAGGAACAACAGACATGGTCTGTAGATAAGGAACAAAAGACATGGTCTATAGATAAGGAACAAGACATGGTCTGTAGGTAAGGAACAACAGACATGGTCTGTAGATAAGGAACAAATGACATGGTCTATAGATAAGGAACAAGACATGGTCTGTAGATAAGGAACAACAGACATGGTCTGTAGATAAGGAACAACAGGCATGGTCTGTAGGTAAGGAACAACAGACATGGTCTATAGATAAGTCACAACAGACATGGTCTGTAGGTAAGGAACAACAGACATGATCTGTAGATAAGGAACAACAGACATGGTTTATAGATAAGGAACAAGACATGGTCTGTATGTAAGGAACAACAGACATGGTCTGTAGATAAGGAACAAAAGACATGGTCTATAGATAAGGAACAAGACATGGTCTGTAGATAAGGAACAACAGACATGGTCTGTAGATAAGGAACAACAGACATGGTCTGTAGATAAGGAACAATTGTTTCTACTTTTAGCACAAGGCCAGAAATTAAACTAGTCCATTACTGGTGCTTTATTTTATCGACCCCGTAATTAAAGGCAAATTTAACCTCAGCGGGATTTGAATTCAT
>OZ024740.1:50175254-50207754 GCA_964016885.1 Eledone cirrhosa
AGAAAGATCATTTGGTCGGTGCTTATCCTGGTTCCATGGCGTGAAGCAACTGAGAGTACAAGACTCCCCCTGGACAGGATGCTAGTCCATCGCAGGGTTAAACCCCCAGCCATTGCGGGTACTCATTTTCAGCTGAGTATACTGGAGCAACGTAAAATGAAGTGCTTTGCTCAAGAAAACAACACGCAACCCAGGAATCGAACCCATGACATTATTATCGTAAGACCAACACCCTTACCACTAGGGCACGTGCTCCACACACACACACACACACACACACACACACACACACACATATATATATATATAGAGAGAGAGAGAGTGAGAGAGAGAGAGAGAGAGAGAGAGAGAGAGATGAAATCGAAAATGCAACTGGAGTCTTATTTAAAAAAATATATATATATTCATTTGGTTCCTTTACCGGTTTCGCAGTTCTTCTGCTTTTCAAAAAGAGAGTTGAGATGGAGGGTC
This sequence comes from Eledone cirrhosa, assembly GCA_964016885.1. NCBI lineage: Eukaryota > Metazoa > Mollusca > Cephalopoda > Octopoda > Eledonidae > Eledone > Eledone cirrhosa. The sequence goes on from OZ024740.1 coordinate 50,175,726, forward strand.
TGTGGTTTTTCTCTTTTTGAAAAGCAGAAGAACTGCGAAACCGGTAAAGGAACCAAATAAATATATATATATTTTTTTTAAATAAGACTCCAGTTGCATTTTCGATTTCATCTTTTTTCTTTATACTTTCACTCGTGTAGGACACCTCAGTTATTTTTCATTTTGTAAAAAAACCCTCACTTTCTAATATATATATATATATATATATATATATATATATATATATATATATATATATATATATATATATATATATACATACATATATATATATATATATATATATATATATATATATATATATATATATATATATATAAGAAAGTGATATATATATATATATCAAAATGAAAATCCGAAGGCAAGGTAAAATTCCAATCATTTAATCGCGACACGTGTTTCCATAAGAGATAGATCGATTGTGAAGCCACGATCAATTATCACTGATCTCATCAGGTGAAAATGAATCGTCTTCAAATTTCTTGATATGAGGGAGAAAAAACGATGTTACCTCACATAATTCATTCCCTCGTATGGAGACACACCAGTCAGTCAGAGACGAGGTGACTGCTATTAGCTTAAAATTGAGGTCACAAAAGTTTACAGACTTCCATCGCTGCAAAAGACGCTGGACATCGAAACAAATCCGTAGAGATGCAGTCAGTCACAGTTAGAAGTAAATGGATACACACACACTCCACACCCGCATACATCGGCTCTCGGTCAAAGAAAAATAAAAATAAACATAAAAATAAATACATATACACACAACAACACAGTATTAAACCCGCAGAATTAGCGTGGGTGGGCACACATACACCCCAACACACACCGAAGCGACATTCGAGAAAAAGCATATATAAGAATGTACCAACACAGCAATCACCGAAAAGTTAGTTCGTAAAGCAACAGAAATTATGTCGGTCAAATCTCAATTTGACGATGTAAATCGGAAATGTTAAGTTAACCAACGCTACACACATATATACACACTCACACACGCGCGTAAGTTCAGTTCAGTGTTCTGCTGTACGTGTAAAGATCCAATTGTAACATCAATATCTTCAAGTGTGTGTTATGGCAAAAGGTATATACACATCCGAATCGTCCAAAAAAAAAGGGGGGGGGGGGGGTCCGGGTATATACACATCCATGTGAAGAGCAAGCAATCAGCTCATGTCGAACTCCTTGTGTACCGCTGTCCAGTTGAGAATCAAAATAACCAAACCTGTGTGTGCAAGCAACTGCCGTGTGGGCCGGCAAAGGGCTCTATGTAGGGTTGGGTATAGGGTAAATGAGTCCGCAAGTGCGATCTCCCGCCACATGGGCCAATGAGCTTTTAAGATAGTTGTTTGAGTGGTGGAGGTGTGTTATTCAGCATAGAAGGTGAAGTAAGAAAATACAGGACAGTGAATGTGTGTAGGCCCATTAATGGTGTGTCAGTATCATTGTTCGATCCGTAACAATGAGTCCTCCATGGTTAGATGATCACGCATCAAAACCTGGTGTAGAGTTCAGTCGGTAGGAACGTGACATTCGTAAATGTTGGAGCTCAATGTCTAAAGGAAGCGGGTAGTGTGGAGCTATGTATAGGGAGCGTAATCGGTCCTAACTAAGTGTGTAATCAATCTAACTATTTACTAGCTAGGTATTCTAAAAGAGAACACTCAGCTATGAGAACTCCGTGGAAACATGCCGAGTATCTTTGCAAGTGCGCAAACAATCTTAGCCGTCTAACTACCTAAGCGTGTGACTGTCCGTTTATTGAGAGGACTCTAGGGCTAAAGTAGAGAGGGAGGAGTTATTGGTAGGTTACCTTCCAAAAATCCTGCGGAAGGTTTTAGAGGTTCTATGTTGACAGTTGCTGAAAAAATCCGCTCTTCTATTAATTAACAAGGGGCCGCCTCTAATAATATTGAAAGTTTCAGCTATACATAAATTGCAGACGCCAGTGCTGCCGTTATAAGATTGGGCTGAACAAACTATGGACCAGGATAAGGAGTGCTCTATATTCTGAAGTTTAAGCTTCCAGACTAATTCCGAAAGTGCCGTGCTATTTTTCTTATCTAATCTATTAAAGGTTATACCATCTATCCTTAAATTCAGTGGCAGTTGCCCCAGCATACCTAAAAGTTCTATCAGGAGTGGAGACCTTACAGTCGTAGACTATGTTTTTGGTAAGACATTTCCCAGCCAAGGGGCAGGTGGCGGTACTTCTGCAGTTGCATTTTCTGCTATCGATCTGGGTGGTTCGGGAAGGACCACGGTACCTTTGGGGTCGGGTCTCAGTTCCAGTCTGCTCTATGGGTAAATTCCCCGTGGTAGGGGCGACCCGACTCGCCTCACGTGTATGAGTCAGTTCCTCAATAGAGCTGCCATTGTTCCTGCCATGCCTAAATCCCTCATTGGCTGTCTTAAGTCTACTAAAATTCATCTTAGCTATATTCTGAGCTATGTTACTAGTTGTGGAGTAGGACAACTTGATAGTATTTCTATTGAATATTTTATAATATCTGTGCCATCTGGGGAAACAATTGTCTAAGGCCCTAAAGAAAAGCTTAGCTATACTAGTGGTCGGGCCAGTGGAGTAAGGGGGATTAAACCACAGGACTTTTCTGGTCCGATGCCTCCTGTTCCTCCACTCACCTTAGTAGTATCCAGTATATTGTAACTGGAAATTACCTGTGGGTCGGTGGTGTCCAGGGGTGTCACGATTGTGTTCGGAATCGTCCCAAGTCTCCAGGGCGGTGTAACCCCCGTGCGGCTATTGGGGTTACCCTCGATAGCTAGGGTTGTATCAGCTATGCGTCTGCTACACCTGTCCCAATTCCCCCTACTCGACCCTCGTTCCATAGTGCGTTCAATGGTAGTGTAGTTCTATCGGTTCCACAATTAAGGTTACTACTAGAGTTTCCGCTGGCGTTACATTGCTCAGACCCAGTGTTAGTACCTGGGTGGCTGTTTCTATTAGTACCAACAGCATTGGAACTAGGCGGCAGTACAGCATGAAGACTAAGTGAAACCTCCCTCGTATCCCGCCTGCTGTTAACTAGAGTGTCACCATAACAGCCTAAGCTATCGCGAACAAAGTTACTACTATTTAATGGACGTTTGAATGAGATTCCCTCGCTATGTCCTGCGCGTTCCAGGGCGCTATTATAGTAATTCGAGATCTTATTAAGGGTATCTACATTGGAAGAAAGTCCTGAAATTCTACCAGAGACGCTTTTGGTAATACCGTTAGTGACTATTCTAGGGTGGTTCGATTTTGCGTTGACATAGTTTAGATTCTCGTTAGGTTTGTGGTAAGGTTGGAAGAGTCCTGAATTGAGGTTATGTGTAACATCTAGAAAATTAACTATTTTTAAATTCTCTTCAAATACTATACTTAGGTCTATGCTCTTGAAGAATTTTCTAAGTTTTTTCCTCACCCTCTCTACCATACTATTACTATGGAACGACACAGTAAACAAGACGTCGTCGCGGTAAGCGCCGCCTACCAAGTGAGGCATCTCAGCTCCGAGACAGTCAAGGAGGTAAAGGCCCACCAGATCAATCACCTGGGCCGAGTCCGAGGATCCCATGGTGATGTCGAAATTATCCGGCCAATCCCTCCTAGTCCACAGGTCACCGTTGAACTCAATTAAGGTTTTTCTTGCTAGGAGGATAATGCTAATTTCCTCGGATGTAAGGTCGGTGTGTAAGCTAGCAAAGTTAAGGGCCCTACCTAGGAGAGTTGGAGAGATTGAAGAGTAGTAATTAGAGATATCGAACTGTATAAACTTAGTGCTATTCTTATTCTGCGATTTCTCAAACCAGTTAATTACCTCACTAGTTCCTGACCACAACTTGAGCTTCGATCTCCTAACTAGGGTGGGGATTATCTTATCAAGGATGTTTTTACTTACGATTCCTATGTCCGACTTCGAAGGGGCTATCAGCCTGACATCTTAATGATTCAAAGTTCAATTTGTGGTCCTTCAGCAAAATCCTCGGGGTTCTAGGATGGAAGGGTTCGGTTTTATCCTCAATACCCAGTTTAATCATGACGCCATTGGCCTCCGTGTTAATTAAATCCAGGTTGGCCCGCGTAGTTTTTCTGTAGCTTTTCCTAAGTTCTCTGGTTATCAAATCATCATAAGTTACTCTATCCATATCGTACAGGTTGCTAGTCTTGTCTGCGTGCACCAAAATTCCGGTCGAGTTCCTCAATTTTACTAGATCACCATTCAGTCGTCTCAGGTAACTATTTCTCCTGAGTGGGTTTTTCCTAAACTTAAGGTTGGACACTATGTTAGACATTTCAGTCTCGAATTCCTCCAAGTGTCTATTGTGTGGTGGATTCCTTCTGGACTTGAATATTCCCTCGACGCCGTGCGTTCCCTCCCTGGGGTGGTCTGCTGGTGTTCCTCTGTCGAAGTGGAAAGCCTTCCAACGCATTCTACGGATAAAAGAATCCGATTTACCTATGGCCAACCTAGTGAATTCTTTTATGTCGGGCAAAGGGATGTCCTTAAGTGAAGAGTTCACCGAGAATTTCTCCATCATATTCCTTGCTTAACAGCATTAAGTGCTCAACAAAAGTAGGAGATTTAAGTTGTTATATAGTAAGGTGCAATATTGGTTGTGTAAAAAGGTCCAATAACTTTATGTTAGCAATATTAAGTTCTCCACGCTTTTGTATATCTCCAATTCCATTCGATGATGTAAAACGGAGTATAAGTATCAAAATGAAAATCCGAAGGCAAGGTAAAATTCCAATCATTTAATCACGACACATGTTTCAATAAGAGATAGATCGATTGTGAAGCCACGATCAATTATCACTGATCTCATCAGGTGAAAATGAATTGTCTTCAAATTTCTTGATATGAGGGAGAAAAAACGATGTTACCTCACATAATTCATTCCCTCATATGGAGACACACCAGTCAGTCAGAGATATAGATAGATAGATAGATAGATAGATAGATAGATAGATAGATAGATAGATAGATAGATAGATAGATAGATAGATAGATAGATAGATAGATAGATTAGAGCAAAAATCACGAGCACTCTATCTCAAAATTATTTTTGAAAAGCATAAGAAATGCGCAACCAGTAAAAACTTAAAACTAAAACTGAATACTAACTAATACTTATTACTAATTTATACTTATTCCTAATTAAACTATGTTTCACTGGGAAAAATTTGTCAGCATTTTCTTTTCCTTTTTACTAATATATCACAACTCATGTGTCACACCTCTATTTTGTTTAAAGATATATATATATATATAATCATCAAGAATATATATATATGTATATATATATATATACAATGATATTAAATAAATGGAAACTATATTTATAAAACCATATTTATTTTATTATATATATTTCAAGGGTACCAAGACAACATTGGTACGCTTTCATCAGATAAAATACAAAGTTTGTTTTATAAATAGAGACGTACCTATTTATAAAACAAACTTTGTATTTTATCTGATGAAAGTGTACCAATGTTGTCTTGGTACCTTTGAAATATATATAATAAAATAAATATGGTTTTATAAATATAGTTTCCATTTATTTAATATCATTGAATATTTACTCCTGTAACTTGTTGAGTGCTCTAAATCAGTTATAAACATTTATATTTGTCGGACTTCCAACAAATTAAATACCCCTTCTACTTATATATATATATATATATATATATATATTATGTATAATCATCAAGAATATATATAAAATAAACGGAAAAAATGAAACGAAATTTCATTTCCCACTCTTAGTACGGCTGTTACTTAAATATAAGTATGTACACGTACATACATATATGTATACAGACGTACAGTAGTATGTATATGTATATACATACATGCACACATATATATATGTACGTATGGATTCACCGAACATTTATTATAATGCTCGGTGTGTTTGTAAACTAAAATAATTAAGTCAAATATTTAAAATTTGGCTTCGTTTATTAAAGGTGTACTGCTATATATATTTCGGTGACAGCCATCCTTGGCTGTAACCTCTTCAGGCAGTTCGAATTAGTGTGGTAGAGACGGGTACACATGTTATTGAGGTGTTTAACTCCGTCAATACTCCGATATGCCCCGTTCCTGGTTGGGTTGTTATTTCTCTGAGGAACTGGAATCATATGAATTAGAACAAACGAATTTCGGCGTCAAAGGACACTCTCTCCTCCCATTGGTCAGTTGTGAGAACATTCCTCAGTCAAAAGTCTATAGAAATTTTTCTGAGGCAAGGCAATTTGTTGTGGTGGTTTTTGTTAAGTACAGCTGACCTCCTCCATTGTATTGGTGTTAGGGGGTCAGGGGGTCAGTAGGCAGGTCAGCTTTAGTTCGGCTGCTGCTATGTTAAGAAGAATTTGTGTATGTGGGTTGGCATCTATCCTGCCACCATTTCCCGTGGTGGTGGGGGGGGGGGCGTGCCAAACAGATGAATAAATAAGATAAAGTAAAATGGAGAAATAAAAGAATAAGAGGCAATAAAATGAAGAAAATAAAAAAATAAACAAAATAAACAAATAAACAAAAAAATTAAAAAAATAAAATAAAATAAAATACGTGTGTTATAACCAATCTCAAAGTTTGAAAGATTTAGAAAATATTGACTCAAGTAGAAAGGCTGTGTGTCAGAATCGAGAAGTGCAAAAGATTAGAATCTTTACACTATCATGGTGTGTTGCGTTTTAAGAGCAAATGAGACAAGGGTGGAGTGTAAAACAGAAAAATCACGTGGTACAACCCACCCTACTCAGCGGCCCTAAAAAACAGCTTGGCCCGCTCATTCTTTAGAGCACTAGATAAATGCTTCCCGGGGCATCATAGATACCGCAAGATCTTCAACAGACACACTGTGAAGCTCTCGTATTCTACCACGCGAAATGTGGCCCAGCACATAGCTAGCATCAATAGGGGTAGATTTAAAAACCACACACAACCAGAAGCTGGCAATATAAGCACCCAGCATAACCATGTGGAGGGAAAGGAGGGTGGACCCAGTGCCCACCCTGGAAACCCAAACAGACCCAGGGACCCCCACCGGGCCCGAGGGAGGACCACCATATAATACACAACGGGATCCCCACACTAGGCAGGCGGAGGTCGACCACCTCCTGTAACTGCAGAAACCCCGAATTATGCCCCCTTAGTAATGAATGCCTTAGGAAGAACTTACTATACGGATGTAGAGTAAAAAACCCCAACTCTGAACACCTTTACATAGGAGCCACATCAACGAGCTTTAAAGACCGATTGTATAACCATCACCATTCCTTTAATAGGGAGGACAAAAGGAAAAGTACGGCTCTTTCCGAACTGATCTGGAAGCTCAAGCTGGAGAGGACCCCGTACTCTCTGGCCTGGTCCAAAATCAGGAAAGAACCACCTGATAAAGGGGGATCTGGCATCTGCAAACTATGTCTGAGCGAGACCCTCGAGATACTCAGCGGTGGAAGCAGCCTGAAAAACCTCAGGACTGACTTCTTCGGGACATGTAGACACCTCAGAGCCGGGATCTTCCTCAAGCTATATGGACAGTAACAACACATTGGGATGGGAACTCCTCTCAAGCTATAGGGACTTCTCCGCGACATGTAGACACCTCAGGGCCGGGACCTTCCTCAAGCTATATGGACAATAACAACACATTGGGATGGGAACTTCCCTCTAGCTATAATGACAGCAGCCCCACCACACCGAGCCCATGGTAAACCACCCCCTGCACAATCACACACACCCCCTACCCCTGCCTCGATCGACTCCTGTGATAACACATACTTATGCATATGTCCATACATAGATACTGTTATTTAAGATTGTACATGCACAGATACTTACATGTGTGTGTGTGGGTGTGGGTGTGTGTGTGTGCATGTGGGTGTGTGGGTGGGTGTGTGTGCATAGGGGATGCACCTGGGCCTGTGCTTGTGCGTGTGTGCTTGGAACGATGTGGGTTGACATACACGCATATGTACTCTATGCCGAAATAGGAACTGTAGTCCTCTGCATTCCCGGTTTTTAACACTCGGGTCCTGGTGTTTTACACTCCACCCTTGTCTCATTTGCTCTTAAAACGCAACACACCATGATAGTGAAAAGATTCTAATCCTTTGCACTTCTCGATTCTGACACACAGCCTTTCTACTTCAGCCAATATATATATATTTTTATTTTATATTTTTATATTTTTATAAATATATATATATATATATATATATATATATATATATATATATATATATATATATATATATATATATATATATATATATATATATATATATATATATATATTTAATACATTAACAGAGAAAGCTTTAAGCAATACTCCGACCGGCTTCCGTCTCACTCAACAAACATTAGGATATACCTTAGTATAATCCCAATTATACGTTTGGGGTGCTAACTATACGTATTTTGTGGATAGCCAGTTGTATTATTTTATATGAGACATAATCAAAATACATCTCTCTTTCCAAACGATCGTTTCATTATAAGTTTTCTACAAATTGGGAAAATAATGTCCAGGTTATGTAGAAGCCTACACATAGTCCGTAGGAATATATGTAGGTGGGCACTTATAAATCATCAGTGGATGCCCGACAAATATCGATAAAAAAAACCTTACCGATATTAATGTTCAGCGATGGTACCCCTCCGTGCCAGAATGACCACCAAATTTGAAATTCCAACAGTCTCACAATGAGAAATCTCACACTGCCATCAAGCGGAAAGGGGAGGTCATCGCAAAACAAAAAAATAAATATATATATTTATATTTTTATATTTTTATTTTTATATTTTTATTTTTTTATTTTCTTCATTTTATTGCCTCTTATTCTTTTATTTCTCCATTTTACTTTACCTTATTTCTTCATCTGTTTGGCAAACCCACCACCGCGGGAAATGGTGGCAGGATATATATATATATATATATATATATATATATATATATACTCTCTCCATACCCCAACGGCTTATTTTAAATCTACTGTGATTTAAAAATACCCGACACTAATTTTCATAACAGTATAAATAAATTTATAACCCACTATCCGGGAGCTTCCAACAGCATTCGTTAAGGGTATGTCAATATTTATTTATAAAACTGATCTATATTATATTTTATCTGATGAAAGCACACCATAATTTAACTTGGTGTCCTTGAAATATGTATAATGAAATAAATATGGTTTTATAAATATAGTTTCCATTTGTTAATATATCGTATATATATATATATATATATATATATATATATATATATATATATATATATATATATATATATATATATATATATATATATATATATATATATATATATATAGTAATAATAATAAATTTGAAGACTAAAATCCAAAGAGGGCTCGATAAGGATAAATATATATCAAATATATAAGAACCGTAGAGCAAATATTTATTAAAATAACAGATTAAAGTTTAAGCAAAGAATCGCTGCTTACACCTTTAACGGGATCTTCTGAAACTAACAAAGTCAATCTGTAAACGCAGAAGTGAATATTTCAAAAAACGTTGCAACCGGAGGAAGACAGGAGACGATACTTTGGTTCGTAGAAACGTTCCCTGGCAAAGAACGGCAAAAAACGAATATAATACGTCATTATTTGGAGCGGATAAAATAAAGTACCAGTAATGCACTGGTATTTGCTGGCCTTGTGCCTAAAGTAGAAACAATTATTTGGAGCGGTGAAAAACAAATACACGCAAAGACAGAACCACGTTTATGATATAAAAGAAGTCGTAGACTAATATTCTCTTATGTGGTTCATAGAGACGTTCTCTGGCAATGAACGGAAAAAACGAAGATAATACGTCATATGTCGAGCGTGGAGAACAATTGCACGCAAAGACAAAACCACGTAAATGGTATAACTGAAGTCGTAGACTAAAATTCTAATTAGGAAACCGAATGATTCTCCGCTTCAGAGTTAAGAATAAAGTAAATAAAATACAGAGGTAATTGAAATTAAATAAATACATACACGCATCCAAATACGTACATACACAAGCATACGCGAAAACACTCGCCATAGGTATACAAATACACGCACATATAAATATGTGTGTGTGAGTGTGTGTGTATACAAATAATTAAATAAACGTATATAAATAAATAAATACGTATATAACAAGCGCACACACATACCTACATGTAAATACACAAATGTTCGGAGACGAACGTCAACCAAAACACGAAGTACACATATACACACACCCTACATACGTACGAACCCGCATACTCACACAGACGTAAAACTCACGTATACGCATAACCAAAAGCATATGTACCAGAATATATAAAATATACGCCATAACATATACAATCAAATATACGTACGAGAAGGTATACATACCTTCACAAAACATACAGGTAATATATACTTACCTATGCAAATAAGTAATGGTATAAACATAACATATACTTAGCTACCACATCAAGACGTAAAATATCCGCGTATAGATCGTACTATCCGTTAGGGTATAATGTGGGGCTGTAATACAGGAAAGTTTTGTGCAATTTATGTTTACAAGCCGAAATTGCCTCATATTTTTTGTTTAAGATGTGGTCTGTGGCGTAGAGTATTTCCAGGGCCTCAGCGGCGCAGAGGTCACATGGTCTTTTATTTCCGTTATACGATCTAGCCCTAGCTAGGATCTCCCAGTGTAACTTATATTGGGTGTGGTTGTCTTTTAGACTCCAGATATAAGCTGAAAGTGACGTCATATTCCTTCTTAGAGGGTAACGAAAAGAATGGGTATGCATGTAAAGACGCTGCTTGAATCTATTGGCGGTTAACCCTATGTAGGCCCTACGGGAGGTGGGTGTTTCAACCTTACATTTGTAGACAATGTTACTAGAGAGGCATTTCCCGATAAATATATATATATATATATGTATATGTATGTATGCATGTATACATACATACATACATACATACATACATACATACATACATACATACATACATACATACATACATACATATATAATGGCGACCGTTGTGGTCAGTGTCCGATAATCGGACGTGTGTAATTACGGCTTACATGAAGGCAACATACCATATATTGGAAAAAGTTGAGCTACATTACGCGGTAAGATTACATACAATAATTCTACATAAGTGTTTGAACTGTAAGTGTGTTGTAAAACACCTATTTATATGAACGATACATACACTTATGATATATGAACGATACATAAAGAAATATACAAGTAAGTTTTCGATTCAGAAACAAAAACATAAGTGTTTGAACTGTGAATATGTTGTGAATAAGTTGTAGAACACCTATTTATATGAATGATACATAAACTTTAACATATAAATACAGCATTGTTATATTATATATTATATTACATTCATAAAGAAATATACTAAGTAACGGTTCTTTTTGTTCTCGATTCAAACGATTTAAGAACAACGTTTAAAACACAGTTGTAGAATTAAAAACTAACTGAAAAGAAATATTACCCAAGCTGTGAATAACTTTAAATTTGATTCTGACAGAACTTTGTCGAAACTTTTAAAGAAGATCATCGACTATTTTGAAAAATAAATACGAAATATTAGTGAATAGACGAACTCATCATGGCAAAAAGTACAAGTCTCCTTCGACCAAATCGCAACTACAACCGTTGTATACAGTGGAGCTACGAGCTTAACAAAGTATTATATGAAGCATACAAACAATCTGAACCCCAAAAGTTCGGTTTTATGCAAAGGCTAAAAACTTTATGGAACTCCAAACACCCAGAATTAGACTTTTCTCCAAAGCATTTAAACGAACAGGCAAAACGTATCATTAGATGTAACTTGATACATCTAACGGAATTGAGTGATATTACAAATACAGCCCTTGTAGACAACCACCCCACCTCCACTGACAGACAAAGAGAATGGCCAGCTAAATCTAACAGTGAACAGCTCACCAACAATTTTGCTGAAATCCATCCCACTTCCACTGAAGAACAGCGAGAAAGGTCAGCTAACTCTAGTAGTAATTGTCACCACATCAACAACGAGGCTGAAATTCATGACTCTACTGAACAAACAGAACACCAAAAACTTGTGGACACCCTACAAATGATATGGAACGATATGTTTCAAGAGATACACAGCCTTAATGTGAGTGACAGACCATACAACACCAGAATCAGTAAAGAACCCACTAAATTGGAATTGGAAGCGGTGAACGAAATAGCTGGCAATTATCTGAAGGCTATACGATCTAAAGGTGTAGAAACGACATTTGAAACGCTTAATATTTTTGTTATATGTTTCAGCTGTCACATTGCTATCATATAACACACATCTAAAACCACGCAATCAAGATACAAACAGAAAGCCTGAACCAGCGTGGATGCGAAATTTAAAAAGCAAAATTTTGTCCCTGAGACGAAGTATCTCACACATCGCAGTCGTTATGAAATGCAACATAGAGAGCAACTTCACACGACACCAGGAAGACCTAAAAAAAAAGTTAGAGAGACGATTTAGAGATACAAAATTTAAAACTTTGAACTCCAAATTACACCAGTTGAAACAACAACTCACAGCTACAACAGAAAGACTAAAATATAAGTCAACAGCACATAAACGACAAGTGCTAAATAGATTGTTTGCCAGAGATCCTAAGTCAGTTTATCGCAGCTTCGGTGGCAAAAGCTCAATCCCTGTAAATGACACCCCTTCAAAAGAACAGGTTGAGAGCTACTGGAGATCTGTATGGGAAACGGATGACGGATTCAACAGACAAACTAATTGGCTAAAAGAACTGGAACAGGACTACTGCCAACATGTCCAGACAAAACAATATGACATAGATGGGTCAATACTGGAAACAGCTCACTGAAAATGTCGAATAGGTAAATCGCCAGGCACAGACCTCATTACAGGATACTGGTTGAAGAATTTCACTTTCTATCGGCAAGATCTCATACGGCTGTTTACAGAAACCATTAAAGGCACACAAGAACTGCCCAGATGGTTATCAACTGCCACTACTCTCCTCATTCCCAAAAATAGCCAAACCACCCTTGCTAAAAATTACCGCCCAATAGCCTGCCAAAACATCATGTATAAATTATATACTGGGTGCCTTAACCTGTTCTTACAGGATCACTGTGCTACCAACAACATCATAACACCTGAGCAAGCTGGTGGAAAGAGGGAGGTGTGGGGTTGCATAGATCACCTACTAACTAACAAAATGATTCAGGAAAAAACAACAAAGAATCGCAGAAACATGACTGTGGTGTGGCTGGACTATCAAAAAGCATTTGATAGTGTACCTCATGGGTGGATTATTAAGGCTTTACAGTTAGCTAAAGTCCGACAACCATTGGTAGCTGCTGTTGAACGCCTGACCAAGAACTGGTACACCAATTTGATCCTTAGAGGTGAGAAGGAGCAAGTTAAGACTGATAAGATACATTACCAGAAGGGCATATTTCAGGGTGATAGCTTGTCAGTGCTACTCTTCGTTCTCTCACTGAATCCACTATCTTACCTACTCAGGAAACAAGGTGGACAATGAAGTGGGGCCAGAAGTATCTCCCATCTTTTCTTTGTTGATGACCTGAAGTTGTATGGGCCAAATATCAATGACATCAAGAAACAATTGGACCTCATTACACAATTTTCAACCGACATCAAAATGAAATTTGGTGAGTCCAAGTGTGCATATTTGGCAGTAAAACGTGGAAGAGCTGTGCCCTCCTCTAGAAATCTAGAGATGAACGGCCTGACAATACAACCTCTACAGTCAGGTGACAACTACAGATATCTTGGACAGGATGAGAATGTCAGATATGATGGACCCATAAATAAGGAGAGAACCAGAACTGAATACCTCAGAAGAGTAAAGAAAATATGGTCATCAGAACTGTCAGCGTACAACAAATACATTGCCCACAATACTTATGCTGTGCCAATTCTAACACCAACATTTGGCCTGCTGAACTAAGTGAGATGGATGTTAGAACTCGAAAACTTCTCAGTGTTACTGGGATCTTTAACATCAATGGTGATGTGGATAGGCTATACTTCTCACGCAAGGAAGGTGGCCGGGGTCTAAAATCAATATTAACAACATATGAGACCCGGATAGTAACACTGAAGCTACACCTTCAAGAGAGGAAAGAGGTTGGCAACCATCTTGCCCAGGTTTATGAGCATGAAAAAAAAAATATCATTAGAATAGCGACTGATCTGGAGGAGAGATATGAAATAAAGCCTGATATAAATCTCTCACCCAGAGAAATCGGAAGATCCTATTCAAAAATTGACCAATTTACAGAAAATGTTGTGCATGGATACTTGAGGCGTAAAACACAGACCATAGAGGGGATAAACCACTCAAAAAGCCTGGCATGGAGTTCCGACAAGTTTATGACATCACACCTTGAGGGATATCTCTATGCAATACAGGAACAAGAACTCCCTACCAAATATCTGCTGCACAAAATAGGAGGGCCAGCAGCTGACAATAAATGTAGGCTATGTAAAACAAAGATCGAGGATGTAAGCCACATTGTTGCCAGCTGCGAAAGAATGTCATCTCGCTACTACCTCCCCATGAGACACGATGGGATAGCTAGAACCATCTGGAACGTACTTCGGGAAACAAAATTAACAACAAACAATGAAGAATATATTGAGACAGATGGCACTAAGGAATACTGGTGGAACCTGAAAATAAAAACTGCCACCAAATTAAAGCACAACCGGCCTGATATTGTTGTTTGGGACCACACATTGAAAACGTGTTCTGTTGTGGAGATCAGCTGCCCACTTGATGTAAACGTTGTCAGAAAAATACAGGAGAAGGAGGACATCTACGGACCATTGATGAGGAGTTTACAAATCCAGTATCCAAGATACACCTTTAGCTTCATACCCATCATTATTGGAGCTACGGGTTATATACCAACCCGCTTGGACCAAAGTATGACTGAACTTGGATTTGCGAACAAAAAGCGCAGCTCCCTAATTCATAGTCTACAAATGGCTGCGATAGCTGGCACCTTCAAAATCTGCAAAACATTCTTGCGATTCAAGGGATGACAATTTCTTTTCTTTTACAACCTTGCCACCAGGAAGGTGGCCGGTCAAAAAAAATATACTCGAAATTAAGAGAAAGAGATAACATACATACATATATATATATATATATATATATATATATATATATATATATATATATATATATATATATATATATATATATATATATATCCTGCCACCATTTCCCGTGGTGGTGGGTTTGACAAACAGATGAAGAAATAAGATAAAGTAAAATGGAGAAATAAAAGATATATATATATATATATATATATAGTGACGAAACATAAGTCAATTGCATGAACTCATAACCCTTTATTTACTGCTATATATATTTCGATGATAGCCATTGAATGGCTATGACCTCATCAGGCAGTTAGTCAGTTCTTAGATATGCCAGCTGTGTTTATGGTGTTGATGGTATCAGAGCCTTGGGACATATGAGCTTGTTAGGGATAATTTAATGTTGTCACCAGGAATAATCTTAATTCTCATTGGTCAGTTTGTAGATGCTAGTAGGGTTGGTATTTGTCCTCAAAGAAGCAGGTGGTGTTGTATAGTTCAAACCGTCAGGCAAGATGACAATAGTTCCATATGACTGATTTTCACAAAAAGCATTCCTGGTCAGATATATATTCAATTGAGGTTTATAGTATGAAATTCGATACTACAGGTCATTCTTAAATTGAGGAATTTATGTGGGGTGGTACTACTGAAAATTATGATTAGGGTAGAATACTAGAAAATTTACATATAAAAAGACTTATGTTGGTTGACTTGCACATACACTCACACCCACCCCTTCAGACACACACACACACATCCACACATACAAATTGAGGAATTTATGTGGGGTGGTAATACTGAAAATTATGGTTAGAGTCAAATACTTAGAAAGTTTACAAATAAAAAGACTTACCTACCTCCACATCTACACACACAAATCCATACAGGTGTGTATTTATATGTATGTACGCACAAGTGCATACATATATACAACAGAGGCCCCCGAATCTAAGTATAAGGCAGACATAAAACGAGGTGGGTGTTATTTTTAAAGAAAAGTAAAGTGGGTGTTTGGAAATGTTATTGTTTAGACTAGACAAAAGTAAAGTGTGATATATATCTTCACAGCAATAGCTTGGGGGATTTGGAGCTTAGGCGAATCCCTTAGTACAGACATATATACCCACCCACACTTTTATACCTCTGGATGCGCGTGTATGTCTATATACACATGTGCACTCATACAAGAGAGCATATACAAATATACTCTTAAGCATACACTTGAACATTTTTCAAATGCAACCTGGAGTATTAGTATTTCGTTGCGTTCACATGAGTGTGTACATTCACGTAATCCCAGTATACACACACAACGCGCGGTTGCAGGCACTCATTCATGCGTATAGGGTTAGTACCTTAGAATAATTGTTCTTCCTGTGTGGGCCACTCCCGAGGGGGGGGGGGCTCAGGTTCAATAAACGTGGTTTTGCTGACTCATAACCAGTAGAGGATCCGGTGGACAATCCACCGTAGGGACTACAAACTATGGGTGGGTGTTGTTGCCCATTGGTCATTGATACGGGGTGTAGGGGACCTACAGGGTGGGAGGGTGTTGTGGGAGGCCATAACCGGGGTTTATCCATATAGCTTGAGGAAAGTTCCCGTCCTATATATGTGTGTGTGTGTGTGTGTGTGTGTGT
Organism: Eledone cirrhosa; assembly: GCA_964016885.1. NCBI lineage: Eukaryota > Metazoa > Mollusca > Cephalopoda > Octopoda > Eledonidae > Eledone > Eledone cirrhosa. The sequence continues at coordinate 50,192,541 of OZ024740.1, forward strand.
GTGTGTGTGTGTGTGTGTGTGTGTGTGTGTGTGTGTGTGTGTGTGTGTGTGTGTGTGTGTGTGTGTGTGTGTGACATGTTACTGAGTGTGGCTACAGACAAAAGACCTGATGAAAGAAATGAAGCATATTAATAACTTCTCTTAATAATCTCTTTCATGTCTTTTCTCTTATGGGTATTTACACTTTGTCTGACGATAGCCTAAGAACATTTATATACATATATATACATATATATATATATATATACATATATACATATATATACATATATATATATATACATATATATATATATATATATATATATATATATATATATATATATATATATATATATATATATATATATATACATATATATATATATATAATGTAGGAGGTGAGTTTTATTGTAGTACAATAAAGCAATGCAGATATCGGATAAGAAGCACTCTACAGTTTGTAGGACTGGAGTATACATAATATATAAGATCAAAAGATGGTTAAATGAGTTCCATGTATTTTATTATGCGCATTTCAAAAACAAATATCATCATGCAATAACATTTGTGTTTTCATCAGATAAAATATGAGGACATGATATGAAGGTTAAAAACACTTGTGGATAGTGCAGTTTTAAATCAACATATGAAAAGTAGTTTTAGATTGATGTGTGATATTGTGGAAAAAAGAATTTTGAGGGGGGGGGGGAAGGATGAAAAAGAGGAGGAGAAGAGAGTAAAAAGTGGAGGGGGAGGAGTATAATGAGGAAGGATGAGATAGGAGGAGAGATGGCTGATAGAGAGAGAGAGATAGCTTTTATAACTGAGAAAAATATATTGTTTTACATAGAGTGGTTGAAAAACCGTTGGAAGATAATGTATAAATTAAAAGAATTTGAAAATTAACGAAGAGAAATATAATGTAAAGTTAAGGTTTGTATATTGAAGGGTTTAATAATATGTGCGATTAAAAGAAATTGTTAACATGTATTAAGAATAATTTTAAGGGTTTAATAATATGTGCGATGGAAAGATAATGTAAACCTTAACTTTACATTATTTTTCTCTTCGTTAATTTTCAAATTCTTTTAATTTATACATTATCTTCCAACGGTTTTTCAACCTCTCTATGTAAAACAATATATTTTTCTCAGTTATAAAAGCTATCTCTCTCTCTCTATCAGCCATCTCTCCTCCTATCTCATCCTTCCTCATTATACTCCTCCCCCTCCACTTTTTACTCTCATCTCCTCCTCTTTTTCATCCTTTCCAACCCCACCCACCCCCTCAAAATTCTTTTTTCCACAATATCACACATCAATCTAAAACTACTTTTCATATGTTGATTTAAAACTGCACTATCCACAAGTGTTTTTAACCTTCATATCATGTCCTCATATTTTATCTGATGAAAACACAAATGTTATTGCATGATGATATTTGTTTTTGAAATGCGCATAATAAAATACATGGAACTCATTTAACCATCTTTTGATCTTATATATTATATATATATACATATATATATACATATATACATATATATACATATATATATATACATATATATATATATATATATATATTTATATATATATATATATATATATATATATATATATATATATATATATATATATATATATATATATATATATATATATATATATATATATATATATATATATATATATATGTCGGCCGTCACATATAGTCAAAGCCGGCATGGACTGGGGTTGAACTCTGTCGATCAATTGGTTATAGATTAGGCGATACCCGCTGATTAATCCACATACGCCGATTATGCATTGTTGTATAATATATGCAGGCGGAGGGTGCAGTGCACCCTACTACTGCATTAAGTGTGGCCGAAACTCGAGTCCGGGAACTAATATAGGCACTCGTTTACGTGTGTTGTGTTGAAGCGAATAACTATGTGTATACTCTGGAATGTGTTCTACATTATCATATTGAGTACGCTGAAATACAACCGGTCCTGGCATTGTTAAATATGCTGGGTCCGTCAACTTATTATATATATATATATATATATATATATATATATATATATATATATATATATATATATATATATAAGATCAAAAGATGGTTAAAAGAGTTCCATGTATTTTATTATGCGCATTTCAAAAACAAATATCATCATGCGATGACATTTGCGTTTTTGTCAGATAAAATAGGGAGACATGATATGAAGGTTAAAAAACACTTTTGAATGGTGCAGTTTTAAATCAACATATGAAAAGTACTTTTAGATTGATGTGTGATATTGGGAAAAAAATTGGGGGGGGGGGGGGTGAAAAAGAGGAGGAGATGAGAGTAAAGAATGGAGGGGGAGGAGTATAATAAGGAAGGATGAGATAGGAGGAGAGAAGGACCAGAGCTGATACCTCTAACAACTTTGACATCACAATGGGAGCATCCGATTCATCCCAATTGACAGATTTAATTGGGATCTTTATTTTGAACTCTTTGAATCGGAAAATTCCTCAACTTTGCGGTGGAATATATCGTGACGATGGACTTTTTACTATCTTAAATTGCAAGATAGTTAACCTTAATATTATTAAGAACAATATACGTAATCTCTTTAACCAACATAACTTAAAAATTGAATTTGATAACAACATCAAACTAGCTAATTTCTTAGATGTATCTCTTAATCTTGACACTAGCCTATATTACCCTTACCATAAAAACAATGAGAATCTAAATTATGTTAATTTTAAATCTAACCACCCCACTAATATTTAGAATGCTATAGTTAGTAATATTGGAAAAAGAATATCTAACCTATCATCTAATAAAAACATCTTTGATGCTAACGCCAATTACTATAATAACGCGCTTTCTAAAGCCGGTTATCATGATAAAATCAAATATAGTAAAGAAACAAATTCTAGAAGATCTTACAGTAGAATAATTAATCATGATCATTCCAATAACTTTAATAAAAGACCTAGATACAAAAACATAATCTGGTATAATGCTCCTTTCTCCATCTCTATTAATAATAATATTCCTAAATTATTCTTTAGTGCCTTAAATAAATGCTTCCCTCCCTCACATATCTATAGTAAAATATTTAACAAACACACTATAAAATTTTCATTTTCTACCTCCTCCAACATTATCTCTAAACACAACAATAAAATACTACATACTAAATCTCTTCCTTCCAACACTGAATATCATAATAATAGTAATAGTACTCCCGGCGTCATTGTTAACTCTAGGCTAATTTCTGCAAACCCAAATACAACGTCAAACGCAACTTCGTTAAATGTTCTTAATCCCAATCTAAATCAAGAAACTATTATTCCTATCGTAAATAACTTCTCCAATCCAATTCCTTCTATAGATCTTACCAGGTCACTTGTTAATAACTCTGTTAATTTCTCTAATCGCAATTGTAATTGCCCTGTTAAAAATAAATGTCCTCTCAATAACCATTGTCTTGAAAAAAACTTAATCTATGAATGTAAAGTTATAACTGACACCAATTCCTTTACCTATTTTGGCTCCACTTCCACCTCCTTTAAAGCTTGTCTTTATAATCATCATTCGTCTTTTAAATACCAACTTAAAAGAACCAACACAGCACTCTCAGAACTCATATGGTCCTTGAAAGACAAAAATATTAACTATAACATCTCTTGAAGGAAGGTTTGTTCTGCTTCTCCATACTTGAATGCCTCTCTATCCAAGACATGTAATCTCTGTTTATGTGAGAAATTTACCATTATATCTAATTTAGATTCTATAATAAATAGACGCACTGACTTGTTTTCTCTCTGCTTACATAAATTCCACAGAACATTCCATAAAGTATACAGCTAATATCTAATACTTTATCAATTTAAAATCCTTTTTCTCAAAGGCACATATATATACATATATATTTCTTTAAAAATATACCCATCTTTCTACCTTATCTCAATGTTTATTTATTATACATTATATAATACTAGTTACTCCTTCTATATCACTCCTATTTATCACTTCCCTTCCTTCTTTTTTCCTTTTTTCTTTTAATTTCTAACCTCTAATCTGTACCTTTTCTTCCTAGATACTTCTCAATTCTCATTATTACTCACCACAATATATCCACTCTTCCTTCTTCCATCCTATCACTGGCCATAAAATTTACTATTACCCTTTTAAATAATTTATAGTATCACCTTGAAAAATCCTTCGTAAACATAAACATTTTTTTTGACGTTAGATTATTCATCCTCAATTCATTATTTTTTTTCTCCCTTTCATGCTCATCTAACTTCTACATATTACACATCACAACACATAAAATCAAACTTAAACCCTAACTAATCTCTTTTATTACATTATATTATTACCATTAGGATATACTTCATAAACTTACATATTTTGATGTTAAGGTCTTCTCCTTAAACTCTATCTCCTTCTTTGCTTTCTTTGCTTACTGCGCTCGTTTGTAAACAAACTATTTACATATATTAATTCATCCACTCTTCTACCTCTTTTCACAATATATCCTTAATTACATTACTATTTTTATATATTTTTAATAATACATATCAACAATTTCTTTCCATCGCACATATTATTAAACCCTTCAATATTCAAACCTTAACTTAATATTATTCTTAATATATATTAACAATTTCTTTTCATCGCACATATTATTAAACCCTTCAATATACAAACCTTAACTTTACATTATTTTTCTCTTCGTTAATTTTCAAATTCTTTTAATTTATATATCTTCCAACGGTTTTTCAACCTCTCTATGTAAAACAATATATTTTTCTCAGTTATAAAAGCTATCTCTCTCTCTCTATCAGCCATCTCTCCTCCTATCTCCTCCTTCCTTATTATACTCCTCCCCCTCCATTCTTTACTCTCATCTCCTCCTCTTTTTCATCCTTTCCAACCCCCCTCCTCAATTTTTTTTCCCAATATCACACATCAATCTAAAACTGCTTTTCATATGTTGATTTAAAACTGCACCATTCAAAAGTGTTTTTTAACCTTCATATCATGTCTTCCTATTTTATCTGACGAAAACGCAAATGTCATCGCATGATGATATTTGTTTTTGAAATGCGCATAATAAAATACATGGAACTCTTTTAACCATCTTTTGATCTCATATATTATTTATACTCCAGTCCCACAAACTGTAGAGTGCTACTTATCCGATATCTGCATTGCTTTATTGTACTACAATAAAACTCACCTCCTACATATGTATATATATATATATATATATATATATATATATATATAATGAAGGAAATGTGGTAAGGAACCAGGTGGACCATAACGCACCAAAGTACTCAATATTTAGGGTAGTAGAGTGGGTAATAGGAACGAGTAGGACCCCGACGGCTGAGCTCAAGCCGTTTCGACGGCTAATTCTGTCCAGAATTAGCCGTCAAAACGGCTTGAGCTCAGCCGTCGGGGTCCTACTCGTTCCTATATATATATATATATATATATATATATATATATATATATATATATATATATATATATATATATATATATATATATATATATATATATATATATACTGTATATATACTATTTTTTTTCTAGGGCGGGTAAAATTCCCGAGATCCATGGACGAGTTCTCTCCAGCGGTCTCTGTCCCTCATTATCGCTGCCATGTCCTGCGTCTCCAACAGACCAGTGTCTGTCCTTAGGGCATCAACATATGTTAACCTTGGTTTTCCTCTTCCAGTGTGTCCATGTAGGGGCTCCCACAAGAGCACTGAGTGCAATGTCAACTCTGGATGTCGGTGAGCATGTCCAGCTAACCTCAGTCTCCTCTGTGGAGGAAGAGAAGGTGTTCGAGTCAGATCCAGGGAACAGGGCCCAAGGATAGGAAGAGGAAATGGCTAGACCATTTTAGGACCCTACTAGGAGAGCCACCCTCCACAGCTCAGAGCACTGGGGAGATCAGGCAGCTGTTTGAATAACTGGATATTGAGACAGAACCCTTCTCCAGAGAAGAGCTTCAGAGAGCCAAGAAGAGGATCAAGGAGGGCAAGGCTTATGGACAAGATGGAGTGGCATCAGAGGTGATGATGAGGTGTGATTTTGATGATATCATCCTGGGATTCTGTAACCAGGCACTGGAGAAAGGAGTTGCCCCGAATATATACTTTATATATATATATATATATTTATTTATTTATTTATTAAAATAACAGATTAAGTTTAAGCAAAGAATCGGTGCTTTCACCCTTAACGGGATCTTCTGAAACAGTTTCAGAAGATCCCGTTAAGGGTGAAAGCACCGATTCTTTGCTTAAACTTTAATCTGTTATTTTAATAAATATTTGCTCTACGGTTCTTATATATTTGATATATATTTATCCTTATCGAGCCCTCTTTGGATTTTAGTCTCCAAATTTATTATTATTACTATATATATATATATATATATATATATATATATATATATATATATATATATATATTTATATATATATATATATATATATATATATATATATATATATATATATATATATATATATATATATATATATATATATATTTATATATATATATATATATATATATATATATATATATATATATATATATATATATATATATATATATATTTATATATATATACATATATATATATATATATATATATATATATATATATATATATATATATATATATATTTATATATATATATATATATATATATATATATATATATATATATATATATATATACAAGGGTCGGCTGAAACATTCATTGGCTGACCAAGATACTCTCATGGAATGACCAAATGAGGTTTATTTTTCAACATTGTGTGCGTATGTGTATGTAGGTGTGTGGTGATGGTGTGTGCATGTGAGTATGTGTGTGCGTGTGTGGACATGTGTCTCTGTGTTTATTGGATATTTTGGTTTTAGACCATTATAAATAAAAAAATTGGCGGTGTATTGGCAGTATCGGTAGAGGGGCGGACGCCATGTCTTGATGCATAGAGTTACGGTCCTTGCCATTCTGAGTTCAAATCCAGCCGAGGTTTACTTTGCCTTGCATCCTTACGGGAGTCGATAAAATAAAGTACCAGTAATGCACTGGGTATTTGCTGGCCTTGTGCCAAAAGTAGAAACAATTATAAATCAAAAATAAATAATAGCATATTCTAATTTTTTTAATTTATATTCACTGAAATTGACACTTCATTATGTTTATATAAGGGAAAACTTAACTTTTATTTTATTTTTCTTCCTAGTATTTGATATAACTATTCAAAAATTAATTGGATGTTTATGTAAACTAGCATTAACATGAATTATTTGGTCAGTTATATTGGCGTCACTTGGTAAACATGAAGGCTTTTGAAATTTTTTTTATTGACGATTATTAAGTCATCACCATCAACATTATTATTATTAAGGGTGGTGGATTGGCAGAATCGGTAGAGCGTCGGATACTATGCTTTGCAGCATAGCGTTATGGCCCTTTACATTCTGAGTTCAAATCCTGCTGAAGTTAGCTTTGCTTTTCATCCTTACGAGGTCGATAAAATAAAGTACCAGTCGTGCACTGGGGTCGATTAAATCGACTTTCACCTCACCAAAATTGCTGGCCTTGTGCCTAAATCAGTAAACATTATTATCATTATTATTATTATTATTATTCTATTAAATACTTGGTGGACCCTGCAGAACGAGCCGCATTGGGGCGTACCCGTCCCACATGGACAGAAGGACTGTAAAGGTCTGCATTCCCAGAATCTCACCAAGACTGAACCTATGGTGGTCTCTGGGGTGTGTGGTTGAGGAGGATACTGATAGTACCCTCATAGACGTTAAAAAACAGCTAGAGATGACTGGTCGGGGATGGATTTGGAGATTCTTCTCCAAATCAAACCAGAACAACTCAATAACATCCTTGACCATGTGCGCCTTCAGTACAATTGATCACTGAGAGTCACACTGCTTCGTCTGCGGCGAAGCAACATATCTGCGAGCCTTCTCCCCTCAGCTAAAAATGCAGGGATTGCAAGCCTCCGTTGCTACAAATGCCAGTGTCGGGACGGAAAGCTCCACGAACACCGACACCGGCGGCACCACGAACAGCAATATCACCAGTCGAACCTCCACCACCAAAACCAACCAAGGGGGAAAATGATGAAAGCTCTCCCATATACCCTCCCCCCAAAATACACACATTGACACAAACACAAACACACAGACACAGACACACTTAGGATTTGATGGCCCTGATAGCACGAAGACAATACATAGAAAAGGAGGGGGAAATATTCGACACTAGCACATTTCGCGTACCTAAGGACCTAACAATGGTACTTATGCCGCTAGGTGCATACAAAGAGATTAGGAAGAGCTTTCCTAGGGACGTGGGAATCTCGAATATGAAACCCACTTCAAGACTGTTAAAGGGGGTCCCAAAGGAAACCTCACCAACCATGAAGATCGAACCACGCGATCTCCACAAGCCCTGGGGGGGGGGGGGGGGTAAGTACAGTAAACATTTCTTCTTCTCCTTTAGTCAGCCTACATGGCCATCTTAAGAGTAGGATGTTTAAATGTTCGTGACCTGGGATTGTCCTGGAAGCAAAGTCGTTAAATATGGATGTGATTACCGCCAGGAAGACCAGGGTTTCAAACACGCACGCACTAGCTCCCATTTTCGAAGACTATCAAATCTTAACATCTCTTAGTCGGCCGGAAATGGGAGGTGGGGTCGAGATGCTGTTTAGGAAAGACCTGGATATCGAGGTAAGGTCGATCCTCTGGGACCCGGACGGTAATTTGGTGGTCCTGGACGTGAACAATAGTGAAGGTTGTGCCTTTATACTGGTGACCGTTGACGCCCCAACGGCGTCGCACGATCGGATTTTTTTAGGCGCCTGGAAGCCTTTCTAGGAACGTTTTGCCCTTTACTGTTAGTGTAAAGATTGTCCACATTTTCAAACAATCACCTATTCAGATCACAAATTTGTAATCTGCATGTTCGGCCTAGTTAAAATTTATAGTCTAGGTCTTGGTTACTGGAAGCTCAACACGTCATTTCCGGTGCGTAGGGTTTACAGGGACCGGGTCACTACTTTAGTTAAGTATAAGTCGTCAACAACGGTTGGGGGGCATTTACAATAAGTTTTAGTAAAGAAATAACGTTAGAAAAAATACAAAGGACGGGTAGCTGGTAGCTAAATTGACGAGGCGATTAGAAGTGGCATTGCAACTAACGTGCTAGCGGCGAGAAGGACATTAGACCATTTGTTCAATGCGAAACACGAAGTTTACATTGTCAGAGCTAAGGAGCATATCATATATAGAATACTAAAAAATTACATGAATACACCAATTTCGCAGTCGAATGATTAACATTTATTACATAACTGACACGTGTTTCGTCGATATCTAGGTGAACATATATTGAATCGCAAATCCGATGCGCTCTTTCCGGAGAACTTGAATTCAAATATTTTGCGTCAGCGATATAACATACATACATGCACACATACATACATACATACATACATACATACATACATACATACATACATACATACATACATACATACATACGAAATCCGAGCAGTTGATGCTGGAACTCGAAAAATACTAAACAACACCGGAAACTTCCACATCAACAGTGACATAGACCGCCTTTACTTGAAACATAAGCAGAGAGGCAGAGGCCTAACATCAGTCTAGACAACATTTGAATGTCGCATCTTATCCCTTCGACAACATCTACGAACCTCGAAGTGTAAGAGCCCGTCTCTCGAGCCAGTCTATCTGCATAAGATCATGAGAGTTTGGAAGGAACTCCTCGAGAGATATTCCCTGTGGGATGATCAAAAACTCACACTCAGGGAAGTCGCTCAGCAGTATCGCAGTGAATCGATGGATGAAAAACTGCATGCTTATCAGCAAAAAATCATGCATGGATATGTTGCCAGGAAGCTCCAGAGTGAGAGTAATATAGATAAGGAAAGTAGTCTATCTTGGACCAACAACCGCTATATTGGCTCCCACTTTGAAGGATACGCTTTTACAGTCCAAGAACATGAAATTAACACGAAATACCTGATTCACAAAAGAGATAGGGATGCAGGCAAAACACCTAGATGTGATAACAAGTGCAGACTCTGCAGAACTAACATCGAGGATATCACCCATGTCATCAGCAGCTGTCCAAAGATGTCATCGCGGTACTATCTACCTATGAGGCATGATGTAGTGGCCAAAAGCAGTCCGTAAAAAAGATAGCCCCGATAATAAACATATTAAAAGCTACAGCAATGTGGAAGACATCCACGTACATAATATGAAAGATTACTGGTGGAATGTTCCTGTAAAAAAAAAACAATAAAATGCAGGCATAACAGACCAGATATAACAATGTGAGACAGGGAAAAGAAGGCATGCACAGTAGTGGAAGTTAGCTGCCCAGCAGATGCCAATATAATATCAAATATTAGCGAAAAGAAGAATATCTATACAGAACTAATGAGAAATCTACAGACACTCCACCTTGACTATACGTTCAGATTTATGCCTGTGATTATTGGGGCACTGGGATATGTTAGTAACTGCCTCAATACAAATTTCCTTGAGAAGCTAGGCTTCACAGGAATAGAAAGAACACAACTAGTTAGGAAATTACAAGTACAATCCATTAATGGAACAGTAAAAATATGTAAAACATTCCAAAAGTTTTGCATCTAATAACTGCATATACACATGTACAGATACAAAGCATATATACATGCACACATACAACTCAAAACATACACATCCAGACATGCAATAACATCCATATCTACACATGCATGTATACATAATCTAGCTAGTTGGTGTTGTGCAATGAGAGAGTCTTGTGTCTATGTTAGAAACCTACTCTCTCTCTATTGGTAAAACTTTGTGAAATTATAAAACCAGAAGAACATACATACATATATACATACATGGTGGCTGCCAACTCGTTTTCGAATACGGCTACTACTTTATATCCATGTAGGAGAATGCGCTGAACGAGTGTGACTTTTTAGTCTAGCCAGCGACTTGAAAACTCTAGTACAAACACTACACCTGTGACAATTATTGACACATAGTGCTGGGCCCATGATACCATGTGACGACAAGTGCAGAGAGATCTCCAGATATAAAGCAATGCCTGTGCCGTGAAGCTTTTATAGTGAGCAAAGGCACTGCACAAAGCCAGTCCCACTCTCTTAACCAAGATGATATTTACCAAAAAGAAGAACAAGTCAACAACATTGGATACCATCAGAGTTGCAGGTGTTATATCAGAGTTTTCCTTCTCCTAGAATTCTGCCTTGACAAAGGCTAAGGGGTCTTCTCTCCCGGTGATTTTGGATGGCCATTGACTCTTAAGAGCTCCTTTGCCCTTTGACAGGTTTTGTTTTTAGTCCTGCAGGATGTCCAAAGTCACCCTCCTCACCAAGAAACCTTGGTGGGGTTGCCAGTTTAGTCGCCAACGACCCGTATATATGTATATATATATATACATATATACATACATATATATATACACATACACATATACATACATATATATATACATATATACATACATATGGTGGCTGCCAACTCGTTTTCGAGTACGGCCACTACTTTATATCCATGTAGGAGAACTCCTACCAATGCGCTGAACGAGTGACATTTTAGTCCAGCCAGCAACTTGAAAACTCTGGTACAAACACTACACTTGTGACAATTATTGACACATAGTGCTGGGCCCATGGTACCATGTGACGACAAGTGCAGAGAGATCTCCAGATGTAAAGCAATGCCTGTGCCGTGAAGCTTTTATAGTGAGCAAAGGCACTGCACAAAGCCAGTCCCACTCTCATACATATATATATATATACACACATACATATATACATACATATATACATACATACACATACATATATACATGGTGGCTGCCAACTCGTTTTCGAGTACGGCCACTACTTTATATCCATGTAGGAGAACCCCTACCGATGCGCTGAACGAGTGTGACTTTTTAGTCCAGCCAGCGACTTGAAAACTCTGGTACAAACACTACACTTGTGACAATTATTGACACATAGTGCTGGGCCCATGGTACCATGTGACGACAAGTGCAGAGAGATCTCCAGATATAAAGCAATTCCTGTGCCGTGAAGCTTTTATAGTGAGCAAAGGCACTGCACAAAGCCAGTCCCACTCTCTTAACCAAGATGATATTTACCAAAAAGAAGAACAAGTCAACATCATTGGATACCATAAGGGTTGCAGGTGTTATATCAGAGTTTTCCTTCTCCTAGAATTCTGCCTTGACAAAGGCTAAGGGGTCATCTCTCCCGGTGATTTTGGAAGGCCATTGACTCTTAAGAGCTACTTTGCTCTTTGACAGGTTTTGTTTTTAGTCCTGCAGGATGTCCAAAGTCACCCTCCTCACCAAGAAACCTTGGTGGGGTTGCCAGTTTAGTCGCCAACGACCCGACCATGGGACAGGTTGTACTGGGATACATGTTACCAGTAGCACCAACTGGTGACCTGACATACATACATACATACATACATACATACATACATACATACATACATACATACATACATACATACATACATACATACATATGCTTACATTATTTACATATGAGAGTATGAGAGAGAAAGGCAGACAGCTATGTAAAATTCTACTTTTATTTATATATATATATATATATATATATATATATATATATATATATATATATATATATAATTAGAATTTTATTTCTTGCCCTAGCACAGCTGATACATAAATGTAAGTATGCACACGTACACACACACACACATATATATACATATATATATATTCATACACAAACATATATACATATACATGTGTACTTATGGGTTATATCGAACATCAATATTAATTTTCGATTCGTTTGTAAACAAATTGATTTGAAGCTGTGCCGGTGACCTATCGTCACCTGTTTGTTCAACACTGGCCTTGAGGAACAATCAACATGTTTCTGGGTCTTTACCCTTCACCAGGACTGTATATCGCTGCCAGTCTGTTGAACGAATTGAACATTATTATTAATGTTCGATATAACACATACATATATATGTATATATGTGTGTGTATGTATATATATATATATGTGTGTGTGTGTATATATATATATATGTGTGTGTGTGTGTGTGTACGTGTGCATACTTAGATTTATGTATCATCTGTGCTAGGGCGAGATATAAAATTCTAATTTTGTTTTTAATATTCGGCAAGGCCAGCCGTAACTCGCTCGGTAACCAAATTAGTCTATCAGCCGATGTGTACTTAAGAAAATACTATATATTTTCAACCGTTCAACAGACTCTGGCAGAGATATACAGTCCTGATAAAATGTAATTGTTTCTACTTTAGGCACAAGGCCAGCAATTACCCAGTGCATTACTGGTACTTTATTTTATCGACCCCGTAAGGATGAAAGGCAAAGTCAACCTCGGCGGGATTTGAACTCAGATCGTAAAGGGACGTAACTATGCTGGAAAGCATGGCGTCCGACCCTCTACCGAAACTGCGCAGAAACATGCTTCAAATCGGGTCGTTTGTTTACAAACGAATCGAGCATTATTATTAATGTACGTACATATGTATATATGTGTGTGTACGTGTGCATACTTACATATGTGTGTATATATATATTTATATATATATATATATATATATATATATATATATATAATGTATAATAAACAATACAATATAATTACCACATTACCAGAGGTTTCCTGAATAAGACGAATACAGGAAACGTCCTCATTCGTTCGTCAGACAAGGCAATTTAAAACAGTGAAATATTTGAAAAATCTCCTCAAGAAAGGCAAAAGTTTAACGGGCAAAAAGAAAAAGAAAAATTCAATTTTCAACAGAAACTTCAATACTACTTATATACCCGCTGATTAATCCACATACGCCGATTATGCATTGTTGCATAATATATGCAGACGTAGGGTGCAGTGCACCCTACTACTGCATTAAGTGTGGCCGAAACTCGAGTCCGGGAACTAATATAGGCACTCGTTTACGTGTGTTGTGTTGAAGCGAATAACTATGTGTATACTCTGGAATGTGTTCTACATTATCATATTGAGTACGCTGAAATACAACCGGTCCTGGCATTGTTAAATATGCTGGGTCCGTCAACTCCATATTTGGCAGTATCGGTAGAGAGTCGGACGCCATGCTTTGACGTATAGAGTTACGGCCCTTGCCATTCTGAGTTCAAATCTCGCCGAGGTTAACTTTGCCTTTCATCCTTACAGGGTCGATAAAATAAAGTACCAGTAATGCACTGGGATAATTGCTGTCCTTGTGCCATATATATATATATATATATATATATATATATATATACACATGTGTGTGTATCCCACATATGTGTGTGTGTAAATATGTTTGTACACACTTACCTGTACATACAGGCAGGCATGGAAATGTGTATCTATACATGTATATCTAGTTGCAATGATGTGATAGAACTAATTTTCTGGTCCACTGAGCGAAACAATAAACAAGGGATGTCTCCTGCCTTCTGTTCGAGTAGGTGTGTAGGGGAGTCCATAGTTATAATAGTCTCTTAGTCTACAGATATATACCTAGAAGATACCTCTCAAAATAACTAACTACACACTTGTGTATTAACTTTGCCACATACGCACACACACTCACACACACACGCACATACAGACACACACATATATATATATATATGTGTGTGTGTGTGTGTATGTGTGTATATATATATATATATATATATATATATATATATATATATATATATATATATATATATATATATATATATATACCGAAGGAGTTGTGGTAAGGAACCAGATGGACCATAACGCACCAGAGTACTCAATACTTAGGGTAGTAGAGTGGGTAATAGGAGAAAGTATGACCCCGACGGCAGATCTCAAGCCGGCTATTTTTGGACTAAATTTTAGTCCAGAAATAGCCGTCGAAACGGCTTGAGCTCTGCCGTCGGGGTCATACTTTCTCCTATATATATATATATATATATATATATATATATATATATATATATATATATATTTATATATATGCATATATATAAACACATATATAAGCGTGATATTAAAAGACATTGTGTCTTTGATTCTCTGTGCTTGTGTTGTCATTTCTTTAACTATACATACATACAT
>OZ024740.1:50210254-50257754 GCA_964016885.1 Eledone cirrhosa
TTGATCTCAGAGAGCAGAGAGCCAAATCGCCGCCTCCATTTTTGAATATTTTCTGATAAATCTTTACACGATGTAAAAAGTTAAAATCAACTGATGAAGGATCATGATTATTACTGCCATCATATTTATTTAACAGCCACATTTTAGTTATCCTTTTGAAGTGAGTAGGTACATATACATGAAGGCTGCTTTCAACAGTTGTTTGCTGGCTTTTACCATTTAATATCTCTCGAATAGCAGCAAGTTATTACGAGGTTAACTTTACCTTTCATCCTTACGAGGTCGGTAAAATAAAGTACCAGTAATGCACTGGTGTAATTGCTGGCCTTGTGCCAAAATTTGACACAATCATCTGTAGGTGTGGTCCTTACACTAATTGGTCTAAAATACTGGGGATTCCAAACAAACATGTGCCTTCATTGTTACTACATGGTAGGATATGTGTCTGTGTGTGAGTCTGCATGTATGGTTTTTGTGTGTAGGTGTGTGCATGCGTATATATATATGTGTGTGTGCGTGAGTGTGTGTGGTTGGGTGTAATTTCTCTCTTAGTTCTTAGATGTAACAAATCCCTAGACCACTGAACAGTTGTTTAAAAAGGCAAGATAGGAGCGTATAAGTCCCTGAATAAATACATACCCACATAACTATATCAATACACACACATACACATACATGTATATGCATATATATATATATATAACAAAGAGGGTGTGGTAAGATACCAGATGGACCATAACGCACCAGAGTACTCAATACTTAGGGTAGTAGAGTGGGTAATTGGATAATAGGAAAAAAGTCAGGATCCTAGTTCGGATCTAGTTGTCGAAACGGCCAGAGTTCAACCGTCGAGGTCCTGACATTTTTTCTATATATATATATGTATGTGTGTGTGTGTGTGTGTGTGTATGTGTGTGTGTGTGTGTGTGTGTGTGTGTGTGTGTGTGTGTGTGTGTGTGTGTGTGTGGCGTGTATGTGTGTGTGTATGTTTGTGTGTATATGTGTGTGTATGTCTGTGTGTGTGTTTGAGTGTGTATTTGTGGACATCGAATACATCCCGGGTGTATTCAATGTCTCTGATGATATAATGTTTGTCCTAAACACCTAACAGATAGAAATAGGTAGAATAATTTTGCTTTCCACTATACCATCTTCCCTATACCATCTTCCCTACACCAGCTTCCCTATATCATCTTCCCTACACCAGCTTCCCTACACCATCTTCCCTATACCATCTTCCCGATACAATCTTCCCTACACCAGCTTCCCTATACCATCTTCCCTATACCATCTACCCTACACCATCTTCCCGACAACATTTTCCCTACACCAGCTTCCCTACACCATCTTCCCTACACCATCTTCCCTACACCAGCTTCCCTATACCATCTTCCCTACACCATCTTCCCTACACCATCTTCCCTATACCATCTTCCCTATACCATCTTCCCTACACCAGCTTCCCTGCACCATCTTCCCGACACCATCTTCCCTACACCGGCTTCCCTACACCATCTTCCCTACACCATCTTCCCTACACCAGCTTCCCTATACCATCTTCCCTACACCATCTTCCCTACACCATCTTCGCTAAACCATCTTCCCTACACCATCTTCCCTACACCAGCTTCCCTACACCATCTTCCCTACACCATCTTCCCTACACCAACTTCCCTATACCATCTTCCCTATACCATCTTCCTACACCATCTACCCTATACCATCTTCCTACACCATCTTCCCTATACCATCTACCCTATACCATCTTCCCTACACCAGCTTCCCTATACCATCTTCCCTATACCATCATCCCTATACCATCTTCCCTACACAAGCTTCACTACACCAGCTTCCCTACACCATCTTCCCTATACCATCTTCCCTACACCATCTTCCCTACAGGAGCTTCCCTACACCATCTTCCCTACACCATTTTCCCTATACCATCTTCCCTATACCATCTTCCCTATCCCATCTTCACTATACATCTTCCCTACACCATCTTCCCTATACCATCTTCCTACACCATCTTCCCTATACCATCTTCCCTATACCATCTTCCCTACACCAGCTTCCCTACACCAGCTTCATTATACCATCTGCCCTACACCATCTTCCCTATACCATCTTCCTATACCATCTTCCCTACACCATCTTCCCTATACCATCTTCCTACACCATCTTCCCTATACCATCTTCCATATACCATCTTCCCTACACCAGCTTCCCTACACCATCTTCCCTACACCATCTTCCCTACACCAGCTTCCCTATACCATCTTCCCTACACCATCTTCCCTACACCATCTTCCCTACACCAGCTTCCCTATACCGGCTTCCCTACACCAGATTCCCTACACCAGCTTCCCTACACCATCTTCCCTACACCATCTTCCCTACACCAGCTTCCCTATACCATCTTCCCTACACCATCTTCCCTACACCATCTTCCCTACACCATCTTCCCTACACCATCTTCCCTACACCATCTTCCCTACACCATCTTCCCTACACCAGCTTCCCTATACCAGCTTCTCTACACCATCTTCCCTACACCATCTTCCCTACACCATCTTCCCTACACCAGCTTCCCTACACCAGCTTCCCTATACCATCTTCCCTATACCAGCTTCCCTACACCAGCTTCCCTACACCAGCTTCCCTATACCATCTTCCCTATACCATCTTCCCTACACCATCTTCCCTATACCAGCTTCCCTACACCAGCTTCCCTACACCAGCTTCCCTATACCATCTTCCCTATACCATCTTCCCTACACCATATTCCCTACACCATCTTCCCTACACCAGCTTCCCTATACCATCTTCCCTATACCATCTTCCCTATACCATCTTCCCTATACCATCTTCCCTACACCAGCTTCCCTATACCATCTTCCCTATACCATCATCCCTATACCATCTTCCCTACACCAGCTTCCCTACACCAGCTTCCCTACATCATCTTCCCTATACCATCTTCCCTACACCATCTTCCCTACAGGAGCTTCCCTACACCATCTTCCCTACACCATTTTCCCTATACCATCTTCCCTATACCATCTTCCCTATACCATCTTCACTATACATCTTCCCTACACCATCTTCCCTATACCATCTTCCTACACCATCTTCCCTATACCATCTTCCCTATACCATCTTCCCTACACCATCTTCCCTACACCAGCTTCATTATACCATCTGCCCTACACCATCTTCCCTATACCATCTTCCTACAGCATCTTCCCTATACCATCTTCCCTATACCATCTTCCCTACACCAGCTTCCCTACACCAGCTTCATTATACCATCTGCCCTACACCATCTTCCCTATACCATCTTGCTATATCATCTTCCCTACACCAGCTTCCCTATACCATCTTCCTACACCATCTTCCCTATACCATCTTCCCTATACCATCTTCCCTACACCAGCTTCCCTACACCATCTTCCAGACACCATCTTCCCTACAACAGCTTCCCTACACCATCTTCCCTACACCATCTTCCCTACACCAGCTTCCCTATACCGGCTTCCCTACACCAGCTTCCCTACACCAGCTTCCCTACACCATCTTCCCTACACCATCTTCCCTACACCAGCTTCCCTATACCATCTTCCCTACACCATCTTCGCTACACCATCTTCCCTACACCATCTTCCCTACACCATCTTCCCTACACCATCTTCCCTACACCATCTTCCCTACACCAGCTTCCCTATACAAGCTTCTCTACACCATCTTCCCTACACCATCTTCCCTACACCAGCTTCCCTACACCAGCTTCCCTATACCATCTTCCCTATACCAGCTTCCCTACACCAGCTTCCCTACACCAGCTTCCCTATACCATCTTCCCTATACCAGCTTCCCTACACCAGCTTCCCTACACCATCTTCCCTACACCATCTTCCCTACACCAGCTTCCCTATACCAGCTTCCCTACACCAGCTTCCCTACACCATCTTCCCTACACCAGCTTCCCTATACCATCTTCCCTATACCAGCTTCCCTACACCAGCTTCCCTACACCAGCTTCCCTATACCATCTTCCCTACACCATCTTCCCTACACCATCTTCCCTACACCAGCTTCCCTATACCATCTTCCCTATACCTTCTTCCCTACACCAGCTTCCCTACACCATCTTCCCGACACCATCTTCCCTACACCAGCTTCCCTACACCATCTTCCCTACACCATCTTCCCTACACCAGCTTCTCTATACCATCTTCACTACACCATCTTCCCTACACCATCTTCCCTACACCAGCTTCCCTACACCATCTTCCCTACACCATCTTCCCTACACCATATTTCCTACACCAGCTTCCCTACACCAGCTTCCCTATACCATCTTCCCTATACCATCATCCCTATACCATCTTCCCTACACCAGCTTCCCTACACCAGCTTCCCTACACCATCTTCCCTACACCAACTTCCCTATACCATCTTCCCTATACCATCTTCCTACACCATCTACCCTATACCATCTTCCTACACCATCTTCCCTATACCATCTTCCCTATACCATCTTCCCTATACCATCTTCCCTATACCATCTTCCCTACACCAGCTTCCCTATATCATCTTCCCTATACCATCATCCCTATACCATCTTCCCTACACCAGCTTCCCTACACCAGCTTCCCTACACCATCTTCCCTATACCATCTTCCCTACACCATCTTCCCTACAGGAGCTTCCCTACACCATCTTCCCTACACCATTTTCCCTATACCATCTTCCCTATACCATCTTCCCTATACCATCTTCACTATACCATCTTCCCTACACCATCTTCCCTATACCATCTTCCTACACCATCTTCCCTATACCATCTTCCCTATACCATCTTCCCTACACCATCTTCCCTACACCATCTTCCCTATACCATCTTCCCTATACCAGCTTCCTACACCATCTTCCCTATACCATCTTCCCTACACCAGCTTCCCTACACCAGCTTCATTATACCATCTGCCCTACACCATCTTCCCTATACCATCTTCCTACACCATCTTCCCTATACCATCTTCCCTACACCAGCTTCCCTACACCAGCTTCATTATACCATCTGCCCTACACCATCTTCCCTATACCATCTTCCTATACCATCTTGCCTACACCAGCTTCCCTATACCATCTTCCTACACCATCTTCCCTATACCATCTTCCCTATACCATCTTCCCTACACCAGCTTCCCTACACCATCTTCCCTACACCATCTTCCCTACACCAGCTTCCCTATACCATCTTCCCTACACCATCTTCCCTACACCATCTTCCCTACACCAGCTTCCCTGTACCATCTTCCCTACACCATCTTCCCTACACCATCTTCCCTACACCAGCTTCCCTATACCATCTTCCCTATACCATCTTCCCTACACCAGCTTCCCTACACCATCTTCCCGACACCATCTTCCCCACACCAGCTTCCCTACACCATCTTCCCTACACCATCTTCCCTACACCAGCTTCCCTATACCATCTTCCCTACACCATCTTCCCTACACCATCCTCCCTACACCAGCTTCCCTACACCATCTTCCCTACACCATCTTCCCTATACCATCTTCCCTATACCAGCTTCCCTACACCATCTTCCCTACACCAGCTTCCCTACACCATCTTCCCTACACCATCTTCCCTATACCATCTTCCCTATACCAGCTTCCCTACACCATCTTCCCTACACCATCTTCCCTATACCATCTTCCTACACCATCTTCCCTATACCATCTTCCCTACACCATCTTCCCTACACCAGCTTCCCTACACCATCTTCCCTACACCATCTTCCCTATACCATCTTCCCTATACCAGCTTCCCTACACCATCTTCCCTACACCATCTTCCCTATACCAGCTTCCTACACCATCTTCCCTATACCATCTTCCCTACACCAGCTTCATTATACCATCTGCCCTACACCATCTTCCCTATAACATCTTCCTACACCATCTTCCCTATACCATCTTCCCTACACCAGCTTCCCTACACCAGCTTCATTATACCATCTGCCCTACACCATCTTCCCTATACCATCTTCCTATACCATCTTCCCTACACCAGCTTCCCTATACCATCTTCCTACACCACCTTCCCTATACCATCTTCCCTACACCATCTTCCCTACACCAGCTTCCCTATACCATCTTCCCTACACCATCCTCCTACACCAGCTTCCCTATACCAGTTTCCCTACACCATCTTCCCTACACCATCTTCCCTACACCACCTTCCCTATACCATCTTCCCTACACCAGCTTCCCTACGCCATCTTCCCTACACCACCTTCCCTATACCATCTTCCCTACACCATCTTCCCTACACCAGCTTCCCTATACCACCTTCCCTACACCAGCTTCCCTACACCAGCTTCCCTACACAATCTTCCCTATACCATCTTCCCTACACCATCTTCCCTACACCATCTGCCCTACACCAGCTTCACTACACCTGCTTCCCTACACCAGCTTCCCTACACCAGCTTCCCTACACCATCTTCCCTACACCATCTTCCTACACCAGCTTCCCTACACCATCTTCCCTACACCAGCTTCACTACACCAGCTTCCCTATACCACCTTCCCTCCACCAGCTTCCCTACACCATCTTCCCTACACCATCTTCCCTACACCAGCTTCCCTACACCAGCTTCCCTATACCATCTTCCCTACACCATCTTCCCTACACCATCTTCCCTACACCATCTTCCCTACACCATCTTCCCTACACCAGCTTCCCTATACCATCTTCCCTATACCACCTTCCCTACACCAGCTTCCCTACACCATCTTCCCTACACCATCTACCCTACACCATCTTCCCTACACCAGCTTCACTACACCTGCTTCCCTACACCAGCTTCCCTATACCATCTTCCCTACACCATCTTCCCTACACCAGCTTCCCTAAACCATCTACCCTACACCATCTTCCCTATACCATCTTCCCTACACCATCTTCCCTATACCATCTTCCCTATACCACCTTCCCTACACCAGCTTCCCTACACCATCTTCCCTACACCATCTTCCCTACACCAGCTTCCCTATACCAGCTTCCCTATATCAGCTTCACTACACCATCTTCCCTACACCATTCTCCCTAATCCATCTTCCCTACACCAGCTTCCCTATACCATCTTCCCTATACCATCTTCCCTATACCACCTTCCCTACACCAGCTTCCCTACACCATCTTCCCTACACCATCATCCCTACACCATCTTCCCTACACCATTCTCCTTACACCATCTTCCCTACACCATCTTCCCTACACCATCTTCCCTACACCACCTTCCCTACACCATCTTCCCTATACCATCTTCCCTATACCATCTTCCCTATACCATCTTCCCTACACCAGCTTCCCTACACCATCTTCCCTATACCATCTTCCCTACACCATCTTCCCTATACCATCTTCCTACACCGTCTTCCCTACACCATCTTCCCTATACCAGCTTCCCTATACCATCTTCCCTATACCATCTTCCCTACACCATCTTCCCTACACCATCTTCCCTATACCAGCTTCCCTATACCATCTTCCCTATACCATCTTCCCTACACCAGCTTCCCTACACCAGCTTCCCTGCACCATCTTCCCTATACCAGCTTCCCTACACCATCTTCCCTATACCATCTTCCCTATACCAGCTGCCCTACACCAGCTTCCCTACACCATCTTCCCTATACCATCTTCCCTATACCATATTCCCTATACCACCTTCCCTATACCAGCTTCCCTACACCAGCTTCCCTACACCATCTTCCCTACACCAGCTTCCCTACACCAGCTTCCCTATACCAGCTTCCCTACACCATCTTCCCTATACCATCTTCCCTACACCAGCTTCCCTACACCAGCTTCCCTATACCAGCTTTCCTACACCATCTTCCCTATACCAGCTCCCTACACCAGCTTCCCTCCACCATCTTCCCTATACCACCTTCCCCACACCAGCTTCCCTATACCATCTTCCCTACACCATCTTCACTATACCATCTTCCCTACACCAGCTTCCCTATACCATCTTCCCTACACCATCTTCCCTACACCATCTTCCCCACACCATCTTCCCTACACCATCTTCCCTACACCAGCTTCACTACACCTGCTTCCCTACACCAGTTTCCCTACACCAGCTTCCCTACACCAGCTTCCCTACACCAGCTTCCCTACACCATCTTCCCTACACCAGCTTCCCTACACCATCTTCCCTATACCATCTTCCCTACACCAGCTTCCCTATACCATCTTCCCTATACCATTTTCAGTACACCAGCTTCACTACACCAGCTTCCCTATACCATCTTCCCTATACCATCTTCCCTATACCATCTTCCCTATACCATCTTCCCTATACCATCTTCCCTACACCATCTTCCCTACACCAGCTTCCCTACACCATTTTCCCTATACCATCTTCCCTATACCATCTTCCCTATACCATCTTCCCTATACCATTTTCCCTACACCAGCTTCCCTATACCATCTTCCCTACACCATCTTCCCTACACCAGCTTCCCTATACCACCTTCCCTACACCATCTTCCCTACACCAGCTTCCCTCTACCATCTTCCCTACACCATCTTCCCTACACCATCTTCCCTACACCAGCTTCCCTATACTATCTTCCCTACACCAACTTCCCTATACCATCTTCCCTACACCATCTTCCCTACACCTTCTTCCCTACACCATCTTCCCTACACCATCTTCCCTACACCATCTTCCCTACACCAGCTTCCCTACACCATCTTCCCTACACCAGCTTCCCTATACCATCTTCGCTACACCATCTTCCCTACACCATCTTCCCCACACCATCTTCCCTACACCATCTTCCCTACACCAGCTTCACTACACCTGCTTCCCTACACCAGTTTCCCTACACCAGCTTCCCTACACCAGCTTCCCTACACCAGCTTCCCTACACCATCTTCCCTATACCATCTTCCTACACGATCTACCCTATACCATCTTCCTACACCATCTTCCCTACACCATCTTCCCTACACCAGCTTCCCTACACCATCTTCCCTATACCATCTTCCCTACACCATCTTCCCTACACCATCTTCCCTACACCAGCTTCACTACACCTGCTTCCCTACACCAGCTTCCCTACACCAGCTTCCCTACACCATCTTCCCTACACCATCTTCCTACACCAGCTTCCCTACACCATCTTGCCTACACCAGCTTCACTACACCAGATTCCCTATACCACCTTCCCTACACCAGCTTCCCTACACCATCTTCCCTACACCATCTTCCCTACACCAGCTTCCCTACACCAGCTTCCCTATACCATCTTCCCTACACCATCTTCCCTACACCATCTTCCCTACACCATCTTCCCTACACCATCTTCCCTACACCAGCTTCCCTATACCATCTTCCCTATACCACATTCCCTACACCAGCTTCCCTACACCATCTTCCCTACACCATCTTCCCTACACCAGCTTCCCTACACCATCTACCCTACACCATCTTCCCTATACCATCTCCCCTACACCATCTTCCCTATACCATCTTCCCTATACCACCTTCCCTACACCAGCTTCCCTACACCATCTTCCCTACACTATCTTCCCTACACCATCTTCCCTACACCATTCTCCCTACACCATCTTCCCTACACCATCTTCCCTACACCATCTTCCCTACACCACCTTCCCTACACCATCTTCCCTATACCATCTTCCCTATACCATCTTCCCTATACCATCTTCCCTACACCAGCTTCCCTACACCATCTTCCCTATACCATCTTCCCTACACCATCTTCCCTATACCATCTTCCTACACCGTCTTCCCTACACCATCTTCCCTATACCAGCTTCCCTATACCATCTTCCCTATACCATCTTCCCTACACCATCTTCCCTACACCATCTTCCCTATACCAGCTTCCCTACACCATCTTCCCTATACCATCTTCCCTACACCAGCTTCCCTACACCAGCTTCCCTGCACCATCTTCCCTATACCAGCTTCCCTACACCATCTTCCCTACACCATCTTCCTACACCAGCTTCCCTACACCATCTTCCCTACACCAGCTTCACTACACCAGCTTCCCTATACCATCTTCCCTACACCATCTTCCCTACACCATCTTCCCTATACCACCTTCCCTATACCAGCTTCCCTATACCAGCTTCCCTACACCATCTTCCCTATACCATCTTCCCTGCACCAGCTTCCCTGCACCATCTTCCCTACACCAGCTTCCCTACACCAGCTTCCCTATACCAGCTTTCCTACACCATCTTCCCTATACCAGCTCCCTACACCATCTTCCCTATACCATCTTCCCTACACCAGCTTCCCTCCACCATCTTCCCTATACCACCTTCCCCACACCAGCTTCCCTATACCATCTTCCCTACACCATCTTCACTATACCATCTTCCCTACACCAGCTTCCCTATACCATCTTCCCTACACCATCTTCCCTACACCATCTTCCCCACACCATCTTCCCTACACCATCTTCCCTACACCAGCTTCACTACACCTGCTTCCCTACACCAGTTTCCCTACACCAGCTTCCCTACACCAGCTTCCCTACACCAGCTTCCCTACACCATCTTCCCGATACCATCTTCCTACACGATCTACCCTATACCATCTTCCTACACCATCTTCCCTACACCATCTTCCCTACACCAGCTTCACCACACCATCTTCCCTATACCATCTTCCCTACACCAGCTTCCCTACACCATCTTCCCTATACCATCTTCCCTACACCAGCTTCCCTATACCATCTTCCCTATACCATTTTCAGTACACCAGCTTCACTACACCAGCTTCCCTATACCATCTTCCCTATACCATCTTCCCTATACCATATTCCCTATACCATCTTCCCTATACCATCTTCCCTACACCATCTTCCCTACACCAGCTTCCCTATACCATCTTCCCTACACCATCTTCCCTACACCAGCTTCCCTCTACCATCTTCCCTATACCATCTTCCCTATACCATCTTCCCTATACCATCTTCCCTATACCATCTTCCCTACACTAGCTTCCCTATACCATCTTCCCTACACCATCTTCCCTACACCAGCTTCCCTATACCACCTTCCCTACACCATCTTCCCTACACCATCTTCCCTACACCAGCTTCCCTCTACCATTTTCCCTACACCAGCTTCCCTATACCATCTTCCCTACACCATCTTCCCTACACCATCTTCCCCACACCATCTTCCCTACACCATCTTCCCTACACCAGCTTCACTACACCTGCTTCCCTACACCAGCTTCCCTACACCAGCTTCCCTACACCAGCTTCCCTACACCAGCTTCCCTACACCATCTTCCCTATACCATCTTCCTACACGATCTACCCTATACCATCTTCCTACACCATCTTCCCTACACCATCTTCCCTACACCAGCTTCCCTACACCATCTTCCCTATACCATCTTCCCTACACCAGCTTCCCTACACCATCTTC
Organism: Eledone cirrhosa; assembly: GCA_964016885.1. Lineage (NCBI taxonomy): Eukaryota > Metazoa > Mollusca > Cephalopoda > Octopoda > Eledonidae > Eledone > Eledone cirrhosa. Next base: position 50,221,761 of record OZ024740.1, read on the forward strand.
CCTATACCATCTTCCCTACACCAGCTTCCCTATACCATCTTCCCTATACCATTTTCAGTACACCAGCTTCACTACACCAGCTTCCCTATACCATCTTCCCTATACCATCTTCCCTATACCATCTTCCCTATACCATCTTCCCTATACCATCTTCCCTACACCATCTTCCCTACACCAGCTTCCCTATACCATCTTCCTTACACCATCTTCCCTACACCAGCTTCCCTACACCATTTTCCCTATACCATCTTCCCTATACCATCTTCCCTATACCATCTTCCCTATACCATCTTCCCTACACCAGCTTCCCTATACCATCTTCCCTACACCATCTTCCCTACACCAGCTTCCCTATACCACCTTCCCTACACCATCTTCCCTACACCAGCTTCCCTCTACCATCTTCCCTACACCATCTTCCCTACACCATCTTCCCTACACCAGCTTCCCTATACCATCTTCCCTACACCAGCTTCCCTATACCATCTTCCCTACACCATCTTCCCTACACCTTCTTCCCTACACCATCTTCCCTACACCATCTTCCCTACACCATCTTCCCTACACCAGCTTCCCTACACCATCTTCCCTACACCAGCTTCCCTATACCATCTTCCCTACACCATCTTCCCTACACCAGCTTCCCTATACCATCTTCCCTACACCAGCTTCCCTACACCATCTTCACTACACCAGCTTGCCTACACCATCTTCCCTACACCATATTCCCTACACCATCTTCCCTACACCATCTTCCCTACACCACCTTCCCTATACCACCTTCCCTACACCAGCTTCCCTATACCATCTTCCCTACACCAGCTTCCCTATACCATCTTCCCTACACAAGCTTCCCTACACCATCTTCCCTACACCATCTTCCCTACACCATCTTCCCTACACCATCTTCCCTACACCATCTTCCCTACACAAGCTTCTCTACACCAGCTTCTTTATACCATCTTCCCTATACCAGCTTCCCTACACCATCTTCCCTACACCAGCTTCCCTACACCATCTTCCCTACACCATCTTCCCTACACCATCTTCCCTACACCATCTTCCCTACACAAGCTTCTCTACACCAGCTTCTTTATACCATCTTCCCTATACCAGCTTCCCTACACCATCTTCCCTACACCAGCTTCCCTATACCATCTTCCCTACACCATCTTCCCTATACCATCTTCCCTACACCATCTTCCCTATACCAGCTTCCCTATACCATCTTCCCTACACCATCTTCCCTACACCATCTTCCCTACACCAGCTTCCCTACACCAGCTTCCCTACACCATCTTCCCTACACCAGCTTCCCTACACCATCTTCCCTACACCATCTTCCCTACACCAGCTTCCCTACACCATCTTCCCTACACCAGCTTCCCTACACCATCTTCCCTACACAAGCTTCTCTACAGCAGCTTCTTTATACCATCTTCCTACACCATCTTCCCTACACCAGCTCCCTATACCATCTTCCCTACACCAGCTTCCCTACACCATCTTCCCTATACCAGCTTCCCTACACCATCTTCCCTACACCATCTTCCCTACACCATCTTCCCTATACCAGCTTCCCTACACCATCTTCCCTACACCAGCTTCCCTACACCATCTTCCCTATACCAGCTTCCCTACACCATCTTCCCTACACCATCTTCCCTACACCAGCTTCCCTGCACCATCTTCCCTACACCATCTTCCCTATACCAGCTTCCCTACACCATCTTCCCTACACCATCTTCCCTACACCATCTTCCCTACACCATCTTCCCTATACCATCTTCCCTGCACCATCTTCCCTACACCATCTTCCCTACACCAGCTTCCCTACACCATCTTCCCTACACCATCTTCCCTACACCATCTTCCCTATACCAGCTTCCCTACACCATCTTCCCTACACCATCTTCCCTACACCATCTTCCATACACCAGCTTCCCTACACCATCTTCCCTATACCAGCATCCCTACACCATCTTCCCTACACCATCTTCCCTACACCATCTTCCCTACACCATCTTCCCTACACCATCTACCCTACACCATCTTCCCTATACCATCTTCCCTACACCATCTTCCCTATACCATCTTCCCTATACCACCTTCCCTACACCAGCTTCCCTACACCATCTTCCCTACACCATCTTCCCTACACCATCTTCCCTACACCATTCTCCCTACACCATCTTCCCTACACCATCTTCCCTACACCATCTTCCCTACACCACCTTCCCTACACCATCTTCCCTATACCATCTTCCCTATACCATCTTCCCTATACCATCTTCCCTACACCAGCTTCCCTACACCATCTTCCCTATACCATCTTCCCTACACCATCTTCCCTATACCATCTTCCTACACCGTCTTCCCTACACCATCTTCCCTATACCAGCTTCCCTATACCATCTTCCCTATACCATCTTCCCTACACCATCTTCCCTACACCATCTTCCCTATACCAGCTTCCCTACACCATCTTCCCTATACCATCTTCCCTACACCAGCTTCCCTACACCAGCTTCCCTGCACCATCTTCCCTATACCAGCTTCCCTACACCATCTTCCCTATACCATCTCCCCTATACCAGCTGCCCTACACCAGCTTCCCTACACCATCTTCCCTATACCATCTTCCCTATACCATCTTCCCTATACCACCTTCCCTATACCAGCTTCCCTATACCAGCTTCCCTACACCATCTTCCCTATACCATCTTCCCTGCACCAGCTTCCCTGCACCATCTTCCCTACACCAGCTTCCCTACACCAGCTTCCCTATACCAGCTTTCCTACACCATCTTCCCTATACCAGCTCCCTACACCAGCTTCCCTCCACCATCTTCCCTATACCACCTTCCCCACACCAGCTTCCCTATACCATCTTCCCTACACCATCTTCACTATACCATCTTCCCTACACCAGCTTCCCTATACCATCTTCCCTACACCATCTTCCCTACACCATCTTCCCCACACCATCTTCCCTACACCATCTTCCCTACACCAGCTTCACTACACCTGCTTCCCTACACCAGTTTCCCTACACCAGCTTCCCTACACCAGCTTCCCTACACCAGCTTCCCTACACCATCTTCCCTATACCATCTTCCTACACGATCTACCCTATACCATCTTCCTACACCATCTTCCCTACACCATCTTCCCTACACCAGCTTCCCTACACCATCTTCCCTATACCATCTTCCCTACACCAGCTTCCCTACACCATCTTCCCTATACCATCTTCCCTACACCAGCTTCCCTATACCATCTTCCCTATACCATTTTCAGTACACCAGCTTCACTACACCAGCTTCCCTATACCATCTTCCCTATACCATCTTCCCTATACCATATTCCCTATACCATCTTCCCTATACCATCTTCCCTACACCATCTTCCCTACACCAGCTTCCCTATACCATCTTCCCTACACCATCTTCCCTACACCAGCTTCCCTACACCATTTTCCCTATACCATCTTCCCTATACCATCTTCCCTATACCATCTTCCCTATACCATCTTCCCTACACCAGCTTCCCTATACCATCTTCCCTACACCATCTTCCCTACACCAGCTTCCCTATACCACCTTCCCTACACCATCTTCCCTACACCAGCTTCCCTCTACCATCTTCCCTACACCATCTTCCCTACACCATCTTCCCTACACCAGCTTCCCTCTACCATCTTCCCTACACCAACTTCCCTATACCATCTTCCCTACACCATCTTCCCTACACCTTCTTCCCTACACCATCTTCCCTACACCATCTTCCCTACACCATCTTCCCTACACCAGCTTCCCTACACCATCTTCCCTACACCAGCTTCCCTATACCATCTTCCCTACACCATCTTCCCTACACCATCTTCCCCACACCATCTTCCCTACACCATCTTCCCTACACCAGCTTCACTACACCTGCTTCCCTACACCAGCTTCCCTACACCAGCTTCCCTACACCAGCTTCCCTACACCAGCTTCCCTACACCATCTTCCCTATACCATCTTCCTACACGATCTACCCTATACCATCTTCCTACACCATCTTCCCTACACCATCTTCCCTACACCAGCTTCCCTACACCATCTTCCCTATACCATCTTCCCTACACCAGCTTCCCTACACCATCTTCCCTATACCATCTTCCCTACACCAGCTTCCCTATACCATCTTCCCTATACCATTTTCAGTACACCAGCTTCACTACACCAGCTTCCCTATACCATCTTCCCTATACCATCTTCCCTATACCATCTTCCCTATACCATCTTCCCTATACCATCTTCCCTACACCATCTTCCCTACACCAGCTTCCCTATACCATCTTCCCTACACCATCTTCCCTACACCAGCTTCCCTACACCATTTTCCCTATACCATCTTCCCTATACCATCTTCCCTATACCATCTTCCCTATACCATCTTCCCTACACCAGCTTCCCTATACCATCTTCCCTACACCATCTTCCCTACACCAGCTTCCCTATACCACCTTCCCTACACCATCTTCCCTACACCAGCTTCCCTCTACCATCTTCCCTACACCATCTTCCCTACACCATCTTCCCTACACCAGCTTCCCTATACCATCTTCCCTACACCAGCTTCCCTATACCATCTTCCCTACACCATCTTCCCTACACCTTCTTCCCTACACCATCTTCCCTACACCATCTTCCCTACACCATCTTCCCTACACCAGCTTCCCTACACCATCTTCCCTACACCAGCTTCCCTATACCATCTTCCCTACACCATCTTCCCTACACCAGCTTCCCTATACCATCTTCCCTACACCAGCTTCCCTACACCATCTTCACTACACCAGCTTCCCTACACCATCTTCCCTACACCATCTTCCCTACACCATCTTCCCTACACCATCTTCCCTACACCACCTTCCCTATACCACCTTCCCTACACCAGCTTCCCTATACCACCTTCCCTACACCATCTTACCTATACCAGCTTCCCTACACCATCTTCCCTACACCATCTTCCCTACACCATCTTCCCTACACCATCTTCCCTACACCATCTTCCCTACACCAGCTTCCCTACACCATCTTCCCTACACCATCTTCCCTACACCATCTTCCCTACACCATCTTCCCTACACCATCTTCCCTACACCAGCTTCCCTACACCATCTTCCCTACACCATCTTCCCTACACCATCTTCCCTACACCATCTTCCCTACACAAGCTTCTCTACAACAGCTTCTTTATACCATCTTCCCTATACCAGCTTCCCTACACCATCTTCCCTACACCAGCTTCCCTATACCATCTTCCCTACACCATCTTCCCTATACCATCTTCCCTACACCATCTTCCCTATACCAGCTTCCCTATACCATCTTCCCTACACCATCTTCCCTACACCATCTTCCCTACACCAGCTTCCCTACACCAGCTTCCCTACACCATCTTCCCTACACCAGCTTCCCTACACCATCTTCCCTACACCATCTTCCCTACACCAGCTTCCCTACACCATCTTCCCTACACCAGCTTCCCTACACCATCTTCCCTACACAAGCTTCTCTACACCAGCTTCTTTATACCATCTTCCTACACCATCTTCCCTACACCAGCTCCCTATACCATCTTCCCTACACCAGCTTCCCTACACCATCTTCCCTATACCAGCTTCCCTACACCATCTTCCCTACACCATCTTCCCTACACCATCTTCCCTATACCAGCTTCCCTACACCATCTTCCCTACACCAGCTTCCCTACACCATCTTCCCTATACCAGCTTCCCTACACCATCTTCCCTACACCATCTTCCCTACACCAGCTTCCCTGCACCATCTTCCCTACACCATCTTCCCTATACCAGCTTCCCTACACCATCTTCCCTACACCATCTTCCCTACACCATCTTCCCTACACCATCTTCCCTATACCATCTTCCCTGCACCATCTTCCCTACACCATCTTCCCTACACCAGCTTCCCTACACCATCTTCCCTACACCATCTTCCCTACACCATCTTCCCTATACCAGCTTCCCTACACCTCTTCCCTACACCATCTTCCCTACACCATCTTCCATACACCAGCTTCCCTACACCATCTTCCCTATACCAGCATCCCTACACCATCTTCCCTACACCATCTTCCCTACACCATCTTCCCTACACCATCTTCCCTACACCATCTTCCCTACACCAGCTTCCCTATACCATCTTCCCTACACCAGCTTCCCTACACCATCTTCCCTATACCAGCTTCCCTACACCATCTTCCCTACACCATCTTCCCTACACCAGCTTCCCTGCACCATCTTCCCTACACCATCTTCCCTATACCAGCTTCCCTACACCATCTTCCCTACACCAGCTTCCCTACACCATCTTCCCTACACCATCTTCCCTACACCATCTTCCCTACACCATCTTCCCTACACAAGCTTCTCTACACCAGCTTCTTTATACCATCTTCCCTATACCAGCTTCCCTACACCATCTTCCCTATACCATCTTCCCTATACCATCTTCCCTACACCAGCTTCCCTATACCATCTTCCCTACACCATCTTCCCTACACCAGCTTCCCTATACCACCTTCCCTACACCATCTTCCCTACACCAGCTTCCCTACACCATCTTCCCTACACCATCTTCCCTACACCATCTTTCCTACACCAGCTTCCCTATACCATCTTCCCTACACCAACTTCCCTATACCATCTTCCCTACACCATCTTCCCTACACCTTCTTCCCTACACCATCTTCCCTACACCATCTTCCCTACACCATCTTCCCTACACCATCTTCCCTACACCATTCTCCCTACACCATCTTCCCTACACCATCTTCCCTACGCCATCTTCCCCACACCATCTTCACTATACCATCTTCCCTACACCAGCTTCACTTCATCTGCTTCCCTACACCAGTTTCCCTACACCAGCTTCCCTACACCAGCTTCCCTACACCATCTTCCCTATACCATCTTCCTACACGATCTACCCTATACCATCTTCCTACACCATCTTCCCTACACCATCTTCCCTACACCAGCTTCCCTACACCATCTTCCCTATACCATCTTCCCTACACCAGCTTCCCTACACCATCTTCCCTATACCATCTTCCCTACACCATCTTCCCTACACCATCTTCCCTACACCAGCTTCACTACACCTGCTTCCCTACACCAGCTTCCCTACACCAGCTTCCCTACACCATCTTCCCTACACCATCTTCCTACACCAGCTTCCCTACACCATCTTCCCTACACCAGCTTCACTACACCAGCTTCCCTATACCATCTTCCCTACACCATCTTCCCTACACCAGCTTCCCTACACCATCTACCCTACACCATCTTCCCTATACCATCTTCCCTACACCATCTTCCCTATACCATCTTCCCTATACCACCTTCCCTACAGCAGCTTCCCTATACCATCTTCCCTATACCACCTTCCCTACACCAGCTTCCCTACACCATCTTCCCTACACCATCTTCCCTACACCATCTTCCCTACACCATTCTCCCTACACCATCTTCCCTACACCATCTTCCCTACACCATCTTCCCTACACCACCTTCCCTACACCATCTTCCCTATACCATCTTCCCTATACCATCTTCCCTACACCAGCTTCCCTACACCAGCTTCCCTACACCATCTTCCCTATACCATCTTCCCTACACCATCTTCCCTATACCATCTTCCTACACCGTCTTCCCTACACCATCTTCCCTATACCAGCTTCCCTATACCATCTTCCCTATACCATCTTCCCTACACCATCTTCCCTACACCATCTTCCCTATACCAGCTTCCCTACACCATCTTCCCTATACCATCTTCCCTACACCAGCTTCCCTACACCAGCTTCCCTGCACCATCTTCCCTATACCAGCTTCCCTACACCATCTTCCCTATACCATCTTCCCTATACCAGCTGCCCTACACCAGCTTCCCTACACCATCTTCCCTATACCATCTTCCCTATACCATCTTCCCTATACCACCTTCCCTATACCAGCTTCCCTACACCAGCTTCCCTACACCATCTTCCCTACACCAGCTTCCCTACACCAGCTTCCCTATACCAGCTTCCCTACACCATCTTCCCTATACCATCTTCCCTACACCAGCTTCCCTGCACCATCTTCCCTACACCAGCTTCCCTACACCAGCTTCCCTATACCAGCTTTCCTACTCCATCTTCCCTATACCAGCTCCCTACACCAGCTTCCCTCCACCATCTTCCCTATACCACCTTCCCCACACCAGCTTCCCTATACCATCTTCCCTACACCATCTTCACTATACCATCTTCCCTACACTAGCTTCCCTATACCATCTTCCCTACACCATCTTCCCTACACCATCTTCCCCACACCATCTTCCCTACACCATCTTCCCTACACCAGCTTCACTACACCTGCTTCCCTACACCAGTTTCCCTACACCAGCTTCCCTACACCAGCTTCCCTACACCAGCTTCCCTACACCATCTTCCCTATACCATCTTCCTACACGATCTACCCTATACCATCTTCCTACACCATCTTCCCTACACCATCTTCCCTACACCAGCTTCCCTACACCATCTTCCCTATACCATCTTCTATACACCAGCTTCCCTACACCATCTTCCCTATACCATCTTCCCTACACCAGCTTCCCTATACCATCTTCCCTATACCATTTTCAGTTGACCAGCTTCACTACACCAGCTTCCCTATACCATCTTCCCTACACCAGCTTCCCTACACCATCTTCCCTACACCATCTTCCCTACACCAGCTTCCCTATACCATCTTCCCTATACCATCTTCCCTATACCATCTTCCCTATACCATCTTCCCTATACCATCTTCCCTACACCATCTTCCCTACACCAGCTTCCCTACACCAGCTTCCCTATACCAGCTTTCCTACTCCATCTTCCCTATACCAGCTCCCTACACCAGCTTCCCTCCACCATCTTCCCTATACAACCTTCCCCACACCAGCTTCCCTATACCATCTTCCCTACACCATCTTCACTATACCATCTTCCCTACACCAGCTTCCCTATACCATCTTCCCTACACCATCTTCCCTACACCATCTTCCCCACACCATCTTCCCTACACCATCTTCCCTACACCAGCTTCACTACACCTGCTTCCCTACACCAGTTTCCCTACACCAGCTTCCCTACACCAGCTTCCCTACACCAGCTTCCCTACACCATCTTCCCTATACCATCTTCCTACACGATCTACCCTATACCATCTTCCTACACCATCTTCCCTACACCATCTTCCCTACACCATCTTCCCTACACCATCTTCCCTATACCATCTTCTATACACCAGCTTCCCTACACCATCTTCCCTATACCATCTTCCCTACACCAGCTTCCCTATACCATCTTCCCTATACCATTTTCAGTTGACCAGCTTCACTACACCAGCTTCCCTATACCATCTTCCCTACACCAGCTTCCCTACACCATCTTCCCTACACCATCTTCCCTACACCAGCTTCCCTATACCATCTTCCCTATACCATCTTCCCTATACCATCTTCCCTATACCATCTTCCCTATACCATCTTCCCTACACCATCTTCCCTACACCAGCTTCCCTATACCATCTTCCCTACACCATCTTCCCTACACCAGCTTCCCTACACCATTTTCCCTATACCATCTTCCCTATACCATCTTCCCTATACCATCTTCCCTATACCATCTTCCCTACACCAGCTTCCCTATACCATCTTCCCTACACCATCTTCCCTACACCAGCTTCCCTATACCACCTTCCCTACACCATCTTCCTTACACCAGCTTCCCTCTACCATCTTCCCTACACCATCTTCCCTACACCATCTTCCCTACACCAGCTTCCCTATACGATCTCCCCTACACCATCTTCCCCACACCATCTTCCCTACACCATCTTCCCTACACCAGCTTCACTACACCTGCTTCCCTACACCAGTTTCCCTACACCAGCTTCCCTACACCAGCTTCCCTACACCAGCTTCCCTACACCATCTTCCCTATACCATCTTCCTACACGATCTACCCTATACCATCTTCCTACACCATCTTCCCTACACCATCTTCCCTACACCAGCTTCCCTACACCATCTTCCCTATACCATCTTCCCTACACCAGCTTCCCTACACCATCTTCCCTATACCATCTTCCCTACACCAGCTTCCCTATACCATCTTCCCTATACCATTTTCAGTTGACCAGCTTCACTACACCAGCTTCCCTATACCATCTTCCCTATATAATCTTCCCTATACCATCTTCCCTATACCATCTTCCCTATACCATCTTCCCTACACCATCTTCCCTACACCAGCTTCCCTATACCATCTTCCCTACACCATCTTCCCTACACCAGCTTCCCTACACCATTTTCCCTATACCATCTTCCCTATACCATCTTCCCTATACCATCTTCCCTATACCATCTTCCCTACACCAGCTTCCCTATACCATCTTCCCTACACCATCTTCCCTACACCAGCTTCCCTATACCACCTTCCCTACACCATCTTCCCTACACCAGCTTCCCTCTACCATCTTCCCTACACCTCTTCCCTACACCATCTTCCCTACACCAGCTTCCCTATACCATCTTCCCTACACCATCTTCCCTACGCCATCTTCCCCACACCATCTTCCCTATACCATCTTCCCTACACCAGCTTCACTACATCTGCTTCCCTACACCAGTTTCCCTACACCAGCTTCCCTACACCAGCTTCCCTACACCAGCTTCCCTACACCATCTTCCCTATACCATCTTCCTACACGATCTACCCTATACCATCTTCCTACACCATCTTCCCTACAGCATCTTCCCTACACCAGCTTCCCTACACCATCTTCCCTATACCATCTTCCCTACACCAGCTTCCCTACACCATCTTCCCTATACCATCTTCCCTACACCATCTTCCCTACACCATCTTCCCTACACCAGCTTCACTACACCTGCTTCCCTACACCAGCTTCCCTACACCAGCTTCCCTACACCATCTTCCCTACACCATCTTCCTACACCAGCTTCCCTACACCATCTTCCCTACACCAGCTTCACTACACCAGCTTCCCTATACCATCTTCCCTACACCATCTTCCCTACACCAGCTTCCCTACACCATCTACCCTACACCATCTTCCCTATACCATCTTCCCTACACCATCTTCCCTATACCATCTTCCCTATACCACCTTCCCTACACCAGCTTCCCTATACCATCTTCCCTATACCACCTTCCCTACACCAGCTTCCCTACACCATCTTCCCTACACCATCTTCCCTACACCATCTTCCCTACACCATTCTCCCTACACCATCTTCCCTACACCATCTTCCCTACACCATCTTCCCTACACCACCTTCCCTACACCATCTTCCCTATACCATCTTCCCTATACCATCTTCCCTATACCATCTTCCCTACACCAGCTTCCCTACACCATCTTCCCTATACCATCTTCCCTACACCATCTTCCCTACACCAGCTTCCCTACACCAGCTTCCCTGCACCATCTTCCCTATACCAGCTTCCCTACACCATCTTCCCTATACCATCTTCCCTATACCAGCTGCCCTACACCAGCTTCCCTACACCATCTTCCCTATACCATCTTCCCTATACCATCTTCCCTATACCACCTTCCCTATACCACCTTCCCTACACCAGCTTCCCTACACCATCTTCCCTACACCAGTTTCCCTACACCAGCTTCCCTATACCAGCTTCCCTACACCATCTTCCCTATACCATCTTCCCTACACCAGCTTCCCTGCACCATCTTCCCTACACCAGCTTCCCTACACCAGCTTCCCTATACCAGCTTTCCTACACCATCTTCCCTATACCAGCTCCCTACACCAGCTTCCCTCCACCATCTTCCCTATACCACCTTCCCCACACCAGCTTCCCTATACCATCTTCCCTACACCATCTTCACTATACCATCTTCCCTACACCAGCTTCCCTATACCATCTTCCCTACACCATCTTCCCTACACCATCTTCCCCACACCATCTTCCCTACACCAGTTTCCCTACACCAGCTTCCCTACACCAGCTTCCCTACACCAGCTTCCCTACACCATCTTCCCTATACCATCTTCCTACACGATCTACCCTATACCATCTTCCTACACCATCTTCCCTACACCATCTTCCCTACACCAGCTTCCCTACACCATCTTCCCTATACCATCTTCCCTACACCAGCTTCCCTACACCATCTTCCCTATACCATCTTCCCTACACCAGCTTCCCTATACCATCTTCCCTATACCATTTTCAGTTGACCAGCTTCACTACACCAGCTTCCCTATACCATCTTCCCTATACCATCTTCCCTATACCATTTTCCCTATACCATCTTCCCTATACCATCTTCCCTACACCATCTTCCCTACACCAGCTTCCCTATACCATCTTCCCTACACCATCTTCCCTACACCAGCTTCCCTACACCATTTTCCCTATACCATCTTCCCTATACCATCTTCCCTATACCATCTTCCCTATACCATCTTCCCTACACCAGCTTCCCTATACCATCTTCCCCACACCATCTTCCCTACACCAGCTTCCCTATACCACCTTCCCTACACCATCTTCCCTACACCAGCTTCCCTCTACCATCTTCCCTACACCATCTTCCCTACACCATCTTCCCTACACCAGCTTCCCTATACCATCTTCCCTACACCAACTTCCCTATACCATCTTCCCTACACCATCTTCCCTACACCTTCTTCCCTACACCATCTTCCCTACACCATCTTCCCTACACCATCTTCCCTACACCAGCTTCCCTACACCATCTTCCCTACACCAGCTTCCCTATACCATCTTCCCTACACCATCTTCCCTACACCATCTTCCCCACACCATCTTCCCTACACCATCTTCTCTACACCAGCTTCACTACACCTGCTTCCCTACACCAGTTTCCCTACACCAGCTTCCCTACACCAGCTTCCCTACACCAGCTTCCCTACACCATCTTCCCAATACCATCTTCCTACACGATCTACCCTATACCATCTTCCTACACCATCTTCCCTACACCATCTTCCCTACACCAGCTTCCCTACACCATCTTCCCTATACCATCTTCCCTACACCAGCTTCCCTACACCATCTTCCCTATACCATCTTCCCTACACCAGCTTCCCTATACCATCTTCCCTATACCATTTTCAGTACACCAGCTTCACTACACCAGCTTCCCTATACCATCTTCCCTATACCATCTTCCCTATACCATCTTCCCTATACCATCTTCCCTATACCATCTTCCCTACACCATCTTCCCTACACCAGCTTCCCTATACCATCTTCCCTACACCATCTTCCCTACACCAGCTTCCCTACACCATTTTCCCTATACCATCTTCCCTATACCATCTTCCCTATACCATCTTCCCTATACCATCTTCCCTACACCAGCTTCCCTATACCATCTTCCCTACACCATCTTCCCTACACCAGCTTCCCTATAACACCTTCCCTACACCATCTTCCCTACACCAGCTTCCCTCTACCATCTTCCCTACACCATCTTCCCTACACCATCTTCCCTACACCAGCTTCCCTATACCATCTTCCCTACACCAGCTTCCCTATACCATCTTCCCTACACCATCTTCCCTACACCTTCTTCCCTACACCATCTTCCCTCACCATCTTCCCTACACCATCTTCCCTACACCAGCTTCCCTACACCATCTTCCCTACACCAGCTTCCCTATCCCATCTTCCCTACACCATCTTCCCTACACCAGCTTCCCTATACCATCTTCCCTATACCACCTTCCCTATACCATCTTCACTACACCAGCTTCCCTACACCATCTTCCCTACACCATCTTCCCTACACCATCTTCCCTACACCATCTTCCCTACACCACCTTCCCTATACCACCTTCCCTACACCAGCTTCCCTATACCATCTTCCCTACACCAGCTTCCCTACGCCATCTTCCCTACACCAGCTTCCCTACACCATCTTCCCTATACCATCTTCCCTACACAAGCTTCCCTACACCATCTTCCCTACACCATCTTCCCTACACCATCTTCCCTACACCATCTTCCCTACACCATCTTCCCTACACAAGCTTCTCTACACCAGCTTCTTTATACCATCTTCCCTATACCAGCTTCCCTACACCATCTTCCCTACACCATCTTCCCTACACCATCTTCCCTACACCATCTTCCCTACACCATCTTCCCTACACCATCTTCCCTACACAAGCTTCTCTACACCAGCTTCTGTATACCATCTTCCCTATACCAGCTTCCCTACACCATCTTCCCTACACCAGCTTCCCTATACCATCTTCCCTACACCATCTTCCCTATACCATCTTCCCTACACCAGCTTCCCTACACCAGCTTCCCTACACCATTTTCCCTATACCATCTTCCCTATACCATCTTCCCTGTACCAGCTTCCCTACACCATCTTCCCTACACCAGCTTCATTATACCATCTGCCCAACACCATCTTCCCTACACCATCTTCCCTACACCAGCTTCCCTACACCAGCTTCCCTACACCATCTTCCCTACACCATCTTCCCTACACCATCTTCCCTATACCATCTTCCCTACACCAGCTTCCCTATACCATCTTCCCTACACCAGCTTCCCTACACCATCTTCCCTATACCAGCTTCCCTACACCATCTTCCCTACACCAGCTTCCCTGCACCATCTTCCCTACACCATCATCCCTATACCAGCTTCCCTACACCATCTTCCCTACACCATCTTCCCTACACCATCTTCCCTACACCATCTTCCCTATACCATCTTCCCTGCACCATCTTCCCGACACCATCTTCCCTACACCAGCTTCCCTACACCATCTTCCCTACACCATCTTCCCTACATCATCTTCCCTATACCAGCTTCCCTACACCATCTTCCCTACACCATCTTCCCTACACCATCTTCCCTACACCAGCTTCCCTATACCATCTTCCCTACACCAGCTTCCCTACACCATCTTCCCTATACCAGCTTCCCTACACCATCTTCCCTACACCATCTTCCCTACACCATCTTCCCTACACCATCTTCCCTACACCATCTTCCCTACACCAGCTTCCCTATACCATCTTCCCTACACCAGCTTCCCTACACCATCTTCCCTATTCCAGCTTCCCTACACCATCTTCCCTACACCATCTCCCCTACACCAGTTCCCTGCACCATCTTTCCTACACCATCTTCCCTATACCAGCTTCCCTACACCATCTTCCCTACACCATCTTCCCTACACCATCTTCCCTACACCATCTTCCCTACACCATCTTCCCTACACCAGCTTCCCTAAACCATCTTCCCTATACCAGCTTCCCTACACCATCTTCCCTACACCATCTTCCCTACACCATCTTCCCTACACCATCTTCCCTACACCATCTTCCCTACACCAGCTTCCTTATACCATCTTCCCTACACCATCTTCCCTACACCAGCTTCCCTACACCATATTCCCTATAGCAGCTTCCCTACACCATCTTCCCTACACCATCTTCCCTACACCATCTTCCCTACACCATCTTCCCTACACCATCTTCCCTATACCATCTTCCATACACCATCTTCCCTACACCATCTTCCCTACACCAGCTTCCCTATACCATCTTCCCTACACCAGCTTCCCTACACCATCTTCCCTATACCATCTTCCCTACATCAGCTTCCCTACACCATCTTCCCTACACCATCTTCCCTATACCAGCTTCCCTACACCATCTTCCCTACACCATCTTCCTTACACCATCTTCCCTACACCATCTTACCTACACCATCTTCCCTACACCAGCTTCCCTATACCATCTTCCCTGCACCATCTTGCCTACACCAGCTTCCCTACACCATCTTCCCTACACCATCTTCCCTACACCATCTTCCCTACACCAGCTTCCCTATACCATCTTCCCTACACCAGCTTCCCTACACCATCTTCGCTATACCATCTTCCCTCCACCAGCTTCCCTACACCATCTTCCCTACACCATCTTCCCTATACCAGCTTCCCTACACCATCTTCCCTACACCATCTTCCCTACACCATCTTCCCTACACCAGCTTCCCTATACCATCTTCCCTACACCAGCTTCCCTACACCATCTTCCCTATACCATCTTCCCTACACCAGCTTCCCTACACCATCTTCCCTACACCATCTACCCTATACCAGCTTCCCTGCACCATCTTCTCTACACCATCTTCCCTACACCATCTTCCCTACACCATCTTCCCTACACCATCTTCCCTACACCATCTTCCCTATACCAGCTTCCCTACACCATCTTCCCTACACCATCTTCCCTACACCATCTTCCCTACACCAGCTTCCCTACACCATCTTCCCTATACCAGCTTCCCTACACCATCTTCCCTACACCATCTTCCCTACACCATCTTCCCTACACCAGCTTCCCTATACCATCTTCCCTACACCATCTACCCTATACCAGCTTCCCTGCACCATCTTCTCTACACCATCTTCCCTACACCATCTTCCCTACACCATCTTCCCTACACCATCTTCCCTACACCATCTTCCCTATACCAGCTTCCCTACACCATCTTCCCTACACCATCTTCCCTACACCATCTTCCCTACACCAGCTTCCCTACACCATCTTCCCTATACCAGCTTCCCTACACCATCTTCCCTACACCATCTTCCCTACACCATCTTCCCTATACCATCTTCCCTACACCATCTTCCCTACACCATCTTCCCTACACCATCTTCCCTACGCCAGCTTCCCTGCACCATCTTCCCTACACCATCTTCCCTACACCAGCTTCCCTACACCATCTTCCCTACACCATCTTCCCTACACCATCTTCCCTACGCCATCTTCCCTACACCAGCTTCCCTGCACCATCTTCCCTACACCAGCTTCCCTACACCATCTTCCCTATACCAGCTTCCCTACAGCATCTTCCCTACACCAGCTCCCCTACACCATCTTCCCTATACCATCTTCCCTACACCATCTTCCCTATACCAGCTTCCCTGCACCATCTTCCCTACACCATCTTCCCTACACCAGCTTCCCTGCACCATCTTCCCTACACCAGCTTCCCTACACCATCTTCCCTACACCATCTTCCCTACACCATCTTCCCTATACCATCTTCCCTACACCAGCTTCCCTATACCATCTTCCCTACACCAGCTTCCCTACACCATCTTCCCTATACCAGCTTCCCTACACCATCTTCCCTACACCAGCTTCCCTGCACCATCTTCCCTACACCATCTTGCCTATACCAGCTTCCCTACACCATCTTCCCTACACCATCTTCCCTACACCATCTTCCCTACACCATCTTCCCTATACCATCTTCCCTGCACCATCTTCCCGACACCATCTTCCCTGCACCAGCTTCCCTACACCATCTTCCCTACACCATCTTCCCTACACCATCTTCCCTATACCAGCTTCCCTACACCATCTTCCCTACACCATCTTCCCTACACCATCTTCCCTACACCAGCTTCCCTACACCATCTTCCCTATACCAGCTTCCCTACACCATCTTCCCTACACCATCTTCCCTACACCATCTTCCCTACACCATCTTCCCTACTCCATCTTCCCTACACCAGCTTCCCTATACCATCTTCCCTACACCAGCTTCCCTACACCATCTTCCCTATACCAGCTTCCCTACACCATCTTCCCTACACCATCTTCCCTACACCAGCTTCCCTGCACCATCTTCCCTACACCATCTTCCCTATACCAGCTTCCCTACACCATCTTCCCTACACCATCTTCCCTATACCAGCTTCCCTACACCATCTTCCCTACACCATCTTCCCTACACCATCTTCCCTACACCATCTTCCCTACGCCAGCTTCCCTGCACCATCTTCCCTACACCATCTTCCCTATACCAGCTTCCCTACACCATCTTCCCTACACCATCTTCCTTACACCATCTTCCCTACACCATCTTACCTACACCATCTTCCCTACACCAGCTTCCCTATACCATCTTCACTGCACCATCTTGCCTACACCAGCTTCCCTACACCATCTTCCCTGCACCATCTTCCCTACACCATCTTCCCTATACCAGCTTCCCTACACCATCTTCCCTACACCATCTTCCTTACACCATCTTCCCTACACCATCTTACCTACACCATCTTCCCTACACCAGCTTCCCTATACCATCTTCCCTGCACCATCTTGCCTACACCAGCTTCCCTACACCATCTTCCCTACACCATCTTCCCTACACCATCTTCCCTACACCAGCTTCCCAATACCATCTTCCCTACACCAGCTTCCCTACACCATCTTCCCTATACCATCTTCCCTACACCAGCTTCCCTACACCATCTTCCCTACACCATCTTCCCTATACCAGCTTCCCTACACCATCTTCCCTACACCATCTTCCCTACACCATCTTCCCTACACCAGCTTCCCTATACCATCTTCCCTACACCAGCTTCCCTACACCAGCTTCCCTATACCATCTTCCCTACACCAGCTTCCCTACACCATCTTCCCTATACCATCTTCCCTACACCATCTTCCCTACACCATCTTCCCTACACCATCTTCCCTACACCAGCTTCCCTACACCATCTTCCCTACACCAGCTTCCCTACACCATCTTCCCTACACCATCTACCCTATACCAGCTCCCTGCACCATCTTCTCTACACCATCTTCCCTACACCATCTTCCCTACACCATCTTCCCTATACCATCTTCCCTACACCATCTTCCCTACACCAGCTTCCCTACACCATCTTCCCTACACCATCTTCCCTACACCATCTTCCCTACACCAGCTTCCCTACACCATCTTCCCTATACCAGCTTCCCTACACCATCTTCCCTACACCATCTTCCCTACACCATCTTCCCTATACCATCTTCCCTACACCATCTTCCCTACACCATCTTCCCTACACCAGCTTCCCTACACCATCTTCCCTATACCAGCTTCCCTACACCATCTTCCCTACACCATCTACCCTATACCAGCTTCCCTGCACCATCTTCTCTACACCATCTTCCCTACACCATCTTCCCTACACCATCTTCCCTACACCATCTTCCCTACACCATCTTCCCTATACCAGCTTCCCTACACCATCTTCCCTACACCATCTTCCCTACACCATCTTCCCTACACCAGCTTCCCTACACCATCTTCCCTATACCAGCTTCCCTACACCATCTTCCCTACACCATCTTCCCTACACCATCTTCCCTACACCAGCTTCCCTATACCATCTTCCCTATACCAGCTTCCCTACACCATCTTCCCTACACCATCTTCCCTACACCATCTTCCCTATACCATCTTCCCTACACCATCTTCCCTACACCATCTTCCCTACACCATCTTCCCTACGCCAGCTTCCCTGCACCATCTTCCCTACACCATCTTCCCTACACCAGCTTCCCTACACCATCTTCCCTACACCATCTTCCCTACACCATCTTCCCTACGCCATCTTCCCTACACCAGCTTCCCTGCACCATCTTCCCTACACCAGCTTCCCTACACCATCTTCCCTATACCAGCTTCCCTACACCATCTTCCCTACACCAGCTCCCCTACACCATCTTCCCTATACCATCTTCCCTACACCAGCTTCCCTGCACCATCTTCCCTACACCATCTTCCCTACACCAGCTTCCCTGCACCATCTTCCCTACACCAGCTTCCCTGCACCATCTTCCCTACACCATCTTCCCTACACCAGCTTCCCTACACCATCTTCCCTACACCATCTTCCCTACACCATCTTCCCTACGCCATCTTCCCTACACCAGCTTCCCTGCACCATCTTCCCTACACCAGCTTCCCTACACCATCTTCCCTATACCAGCTTCCCTACACCATCTTCCCTACACCAGCTCCCCTACACCATCTTCCCTATACCATCTTCCCTACACCAGCTTCCCTGCACCATCTTCCCTACACCATCTTCCCTACACCAGCTTCCCTGCACCATCTTCCCTACACCAGCTTCCCTATACCATCTTCCCTACACCATCTTCCCTACACCATCTTCCCTACACCAGCTTCCCTACACCATCTTCCCTATACCAGCTTCCCTACACCATCTTCCCTACACCATCTTCCCTACACCATCTTCCCTACACCATCTTCCCTACACCATCTTCCCTACACCAGCTTCCCTATACCATCTTCCCTACACCAGCTTCCCTACACCATCTTCCCTATACCAGCTTCCCTACACCATCTTCCCTACACCATCTTCCCTACACCAGCTTCCCTGCACCATCTTCCCTACACCATCTTCCCTATACCAGCTTCCCTACACCATCTTCCCTACACCATCTTCCCTACACCATCTTCCCTACACCATCTTCCCTACACCATCTTCCCTACACCATCTTCCCTACACCAGCTTCCCTACACCATCTTCCCTATACCAGCTTCCCTACACCATCTTCCCTACACCATCTTCCCTACACCATCTTCCCTACACCATCTTCCCTACACCATCTTCCCTACACCAGCTTCCCTATACCATCTTCCCTACACCATCTTCCCTACACCATCTTCCCTACACCAGCTTCCCTGCACCATCTTCCCTACACCATCTTCCCTATACCAGCTTCCCTACACCATCTTCCCTACACCATCTTCCCTACACCATCTTCCCTACACCATCTTCCCTACACCATCTTCCCTACACCATCTTCCCTACACCAGCTTCCCTACACCATCTTCCCTATACCAGCTTCCCTACACCATCTTCCCTACACCATCTTCCCTACACCATCTTCCCTACACCATCTTCCCTACACCATCTTCCCTACACCAGCTTCCCTACACCATCTTCCCTATACCAGCTTCCCTACACCATCTTCCCTACACCATCTTCCCTACACCATCTTCCCTACACCATCTTCCCTACACCATCTTCCCTATACCATCTTCCCTACACCATCTTCCCTACACCATCTTCCCTACACCAGCTTCCCTATACCATCTTCCCTACACCAGCTTCCCTACACCATCTTCCCTATACCATCTTCCCTACACCAGCTTCCCTACACCATCTTCCCTACACCAGCTTCCCTATACCATCTTCCCTACACCAGCTTCCCTACACCATCTTCCCTATACCATCTTCCCTACACCAGCTTCCCTACACCATCTTCCCTACACCATCTTCCCTATACCAGCTTCCCTACACCATCTTCCCTACACCATCTTCCCTACACCAGCTTCCCTGCACCATCTTCCCTACACCATCTTCCCTACACCAGCTTCCCTGCACCATCTTCCCTACACCAGCTTCCCTATACCATCTTCCCTACACCATCTTCCCTACACCATCTTCCCTACACCAGCTTCCCTACACCATCTTCCCTATACCAGCTTCCCTACACCATCTTCCCTACACCATCTTCCCTACACCATCTTCCCTACACCATCTTCCCTACACCATCTTCCCTACACCAGCTTCCCTATACCATCTTCCCTACACCAGCTTCCCTACACCATCTTCCCTATACCAGCTTCCCTACACCATCTTCCCTACACCATCTTCCCTACACCAGCTTCCCTGCACCATCTTCCCTACACCATCTTCCCTATACCATCTTCCCTACACCATCTTCCCTACACCATCTTCCCTACACCAGCTTCCCTATACCATCTTCCCTACACCAGCTTCCCTACACCATCTTCCCTACACCATCTTCCCTACACCATCTTCCCTACACCAGCTTCCCTACACCATCTTCCCTATACCAGCTTCCCTACACCATCTTCCCTACACCATCTTCCCTACACCATCTTCCCTATACCATCTTCCCTACACCATCTTCCCTACACCAGCTTCCCTACACCATCTTCCCTATACCAGCTTCCCTACACCATCTTCCCTACACCAGCTTCCCTACACCATCTTCCCTACACCATCTTCCCTATACCATCTTCCCTATACCATCTTCCCTACACCATCTTCCCTATACCATCTTCCCTACACCATCTTCCCTACACCATCTTCCCTACACCAGCTTCCCTATACCATCTTCCCTACACCAGCTGCCCTACACCATCGTCCCTATACCATCTTCCCTACACCATCTTCCCTATACCATCTTCCCTACACCAGCTTCCCTACACCATCTTCCCTATACCATCTTCCCTACACCATCTTCCCTACACCATCTTCCCTACACCATCTTCCCTACACCATCTTCCCTACACCATCTTCCCTATACCATCTTCCCTACACCATCTTCCCTACACCATCTTCCCTACACCAGCTTCCCTATACCATCTTCCCTACACCAGCTGCCCTACACCATCTTCCCTATACCATCTTCCCTACACCATCTTCCCTATACCATCTTCCCTACACCAGCTTCCCTACACCATCTTCCCTATACCATCTTCCCTACACCATCTTCCCTACACCATCTTCCCTACACCATCTTCCCTACACCATCTTCCCTACACCATCTTCCCTACACCATCTTCCCTACACCAGCTTCCCTACACCATCTTCCCTATACCAGCTTCCCTACACCATCTTCCCTACACCATCTTCCCTACACCATCTTCCCTATACCATCTTCCCTACACCATCTTCCCTACACCAGCCTCCCTACACCATCTTCCCTATACCAGCTTCCCTACACCATCTTCCCTACACCATCTTCCCTACACCATCTTCCCTACACCATCTTCCCTACACCATCTTCCCTACACCAGCTTCCCTATACCATCTTCCCTACACCAGCTTCCCTACACCATCTTCCCTATACCAGCTTCCCTACACCATCTTCCCTACACCATCTTCCCTATACCAGCTTCCCTACACCATCTTCCCTACACCATCTTCCCTACACCATCTTCCCTACACCATCTTCCCTACACCATCTTCCCTACACCATCTTCCCTACACCAGCTTCCCTACACCATCTTCCCTATACCAGCTTCCCTACACCATCTTCCCTACACCATCTTCCCTACACCATCTTCCCTATACCATCTTCCCTACACCATCTTCCCTACACCAGCTTCCCTACACCATCTTCCCTATACCAGCTTCCCTACACCATCTTCCCTACACCATCTTCCCTACACCATCTTCCCTACACCATCTTCCCTACACCATCTTCCCTATACCATCTTCCCTACACCATCTTCCCTACACCATCTTCCCTACACCAGCTTCCCTATACTATCTTCCCTACACCAGCTGCCCTACACCATCTTCCCTATACCATCTTCCCTACACCATCTTCCCTATATCACCTTCCCTATACCAGCTTCCCTACACCATCTTCCTTACACCATCTTCCCTATACCAGCTTCCCTACACCAGCTTCCCTACACCAGCTTCCCTACACCATCTTCCCTATACCAGCTTCCCTACACCAGCTTCCCTATACCATCTTCCCTACACCATCTTCCCTATACCATCTTCCCTACACCATCTTCCCTACACCATCTTCCCTACACCATCTTCCCTATACCATCTTCCCTATACCAGCTTGCCTACACCAGCTTCCCTACACCAGCTTCCCTACACCATCTTCCCTATATCACCTTCCCTATACCATCTTCCCTATACCAGCTTCCCTACACCAGCTTCCCTACACCAGCTTCCCTACACCATCTTCCTACACCAGCTTCCCTATACCATCTTCCCTACACCAGCTGCCCTACACCATCTTCCCTATACCATCTTCCCTACACCATATTCCCTATATCACCTTCCCTATACCAGCTTCCCTACACCATCTTCCCTACACCATCTTCCCTATACCAGCTTCCCTACACCATCTTCCCTATACCATCTTCCCTACACCATCTTCCCTACACCAGCTTCCCTACACCATCTTCCTACACCAGCTTCTCTATACCATCTTCCCTACACCAGCTGCCCTACACCATCTTCCCTATACCATCTTCCCTACACCAGCTGCCCTACACCATCTTCCCTACACCATCTTCCTACACCAGCTTCCCTATACCATCTTCCCTATATCACCTTCCCTATACCATCTTCCCTATACCATCTTCCCTATATCACCTTCCCTACACCATCTTCCCTATATCACCTTCCCTATACCAGCTCCCTATACCATCTTCCCTACACCATCTTCCCTACACCAGTTTCCCTATACCATCTTCCCCATACCATCTTCTACATAAGCTGTCACCGAGACTTGATCAACAGCTTCCTTTTCGTACCAGTCGGCGTTGAGGCCTCCATTATCCTCGGTCCCCGAACTGCCGATTTTCCTCCACAAAATGGGGAGTGGATCCCGTTTGAATTAGGAGGCACGTCAGGTTAAGAGGTTGATACAGCGGGCGTCGCTGGGAATGCTTCCGTTATCTTGTCCGTGGGACGCAGCTGAGAAATACCACCTAGGCAGGAGTGTCGAGTTTGCGCCTCCCTTCGCCTTATTTTCATTATTCAATTATTTTTCCTTTCTTCATATTTATTATGCGAAGTATTTATATATATAATTTTCTATCTTCCACACTCTTTACCTTACGATGCTATCTAAAAGTAAAATTTACATTGTAGGCCTTGAAACAGTTGACGTTCTCGACAAGTCAGTGGTGAAATGTAATTTATAAGCTGTTTTAGTAATTAGTTTCTGATACTCCCGAGGTAATTTCTAGCACAAAGAGAGGAATTTTAATTGGGTCGGAATTATCGTTTATACAAAATATCTTAATTACCTTACTATAGTAATTAAGATATTTTGTATATAGTAAGGTGATTTCATCTTGTATATATTTATATATATATATATATATATATATACAAGACGAAATTACCTTACTATAGTAATTAAGATATTTTGTATATAGTAAGGTGATTTCATCTTGTATATATATATATATATATATATATATATATATATATATAGAGAGAGAGAGAGAGAGAGAGAGAGAGAGAGAGAGAGAGAGAGAGAGAGAGAGAGAGAGATGAAATCACCTTACTATATACAAAATATCTTAATTACTATCGTAAGGTAATTTCGTCTTGTATATATATATATATATATATATATATATATATATATATATATATATATAATAAAATATAGAGAAAAATACTGCAGGTAGCACATGGATAACATGTAATAAAATGAGTCCCTCATCAGTGATTTGCCGACGATCATCGATATTTCATCGCATTAAAAATCATATACCTCACGTCGGTGCAATAATAACCAAAATAAGTTATTAGGACAATTGAAACGCGTAAAGCGAGTGAGACAGGAGAACAACACAGAGTATAGCTAACCGTAGGGGAAAGAAACAAGCTTCAAAATTATTCTGTTTAGCATAAGCTAGGTGAATATATGAGCTTTTAGAAAACAGACCTGACACGAACTCTGGCCATGTGAGAAGAGAGAAAAATAGCCTTCGTGGTGTACAGGATGAAATGAAGAGAAGAGAAACAGTGAGTGAGTGAAAGTGTGAGGAAGAGTTAACTGACATGACAGAGGGGGAGAAACAGAGAGACTGGGGGAGCAGTAAGAGAGAGAGAGAAAAAAACACAGAATCGCAGTGGTAAATATATGTAATAAAATATAGAGAAAAATACTGCAGGTAGCACATGGATAACATGTAATAAAATGAGTCCCTCATCAGTGATTTGCCGACGATCATCGATATTTCATTGCATTAAAAATCATATACCTCACGTCGGTGCAATAATAACCAAAATAAGTTATTAGGACAATTGAAACGCGTAAAGCGAGTGAGACAGGATAACAACACAGAGTATAGCTAACCGTATATATAGAATTCACAAGAATCAAAGGTATGTTCAAAGCATTTATTCACTTACAATTGTTTCATCCAAACCTAGGCTTCGAGTCTTCGGACCATTTTTCAATGTTTGTATACATAATTGACCTCCTTTCCAACGCAAGAGACATAGCTTTGATTCTTGTGAATTCTATATAACTGCTCTGTAGAAAAACTGATGTTATTACATTGAGCTATTTATCTTACTGGTAATAAGGTAGTAATAAATTACTGACCTTCACTGTTTAGGGTTTAAAATATATATAACTATAAAAAGTTTTAGTATATACATAACCATAAATAGTATCCTTAATATTATATATATATATATATATATATATATATATATATATATATAAGACAAAATTACCTTACTATAGTAATTAAGATATTTTGTATAAACTATAATTCCTACCCAATTAAAATTCCTCTCTTTGTGCTAAAAATTCCCTCGGGAATATCAACCACATCCTACTACAACAACACCAGCAGGGGACAATACAACCACACGAGACACCCCAACCACTACAGCCACCATAGCTACACACCATATAACAGCAACAGCAGGGCTCAATATAACCATAGAAGAAAACCCTACTACAACTACCACCAAGTCTACACACCCTACAACAACAGCAGTGCTCAGCACAACCATACGATACAACCCAACTTCAACAACCACCACAACTTCACACCCTATAACCATGTCCATCAAATATACTACACACCCTACAACAACATCAGCAGGGCTCAATACAACCACACGATACAACCTAACTTCAACAACCACCACAGCTACACACCATCTTACAACAACGGCAGGGGCAAATACAACCATAAGAGACATCTAAACTTCAACAGCCACCACAACTTCCGTAATCATTTTTTACACACAGCACACAGACACAGGATAACAAGATAACACAAAATACACAGGAGACACAAAATGTAATAAAAATTGTTAATTTAACCTCTAAAGAATTAACAGACCAAATCAACATACTCTCCAAGGGTCTAAAATTTACACCAACTCCCCAACAACCAAACTACCCCGAAATGAAGGAAGATATTGCAGAATTCTGTAGAAAACTACGACTCAGCGAGCAACTATACGACAAACACAATGAGGATGACTCAATAGCCAGAAATAGAAGCAACTACACCCCACCAAAAGGCAAGAACAAATTCCTCGATCAATTCTGCGAACACATTACTAATTACCCATACCACCACTTACACAGACATAAACAAAAACCAAACCTAAGCAAAAAAGAATGGAATGGTCTTAACAGTCTAAAAAACGACAAAACCCTAACAATCAAAGAGGCAGATAAAGGGAGTGCAGTAGTCCTTATGGGGACAGATTATTACACGACTCTAGTACGCTCAACTCTAGAAAACCAAACATATTATGAAAAGGCCCTACACTACACACAACAGAAAGCAATGAGAAACCTAAAATACCTAACAACCCTTTACAAAGAAGGCCTTACAGACAAGGAATACAACTACATCACCAATTTCAAAAGCAAAACCAGCCTCTTCTACGGTATCCCAAAGACACACAAAAGCGAAGTAATAGGTAGAGCCTGCAAGCAAGCCACAGACATTTACATCAATATAGCCCCTCCTGATGACCTTAAATTAAGACCCATAATAGCAGGTACCACATGTGAAACCCACCGCCTAAGCAACTTCCTAGATATTCTGCTTAAACCTTTCCTAAAACATATAAAAAGCTTCATAAGGGACAACCTTGACATGCTCAACCACCTCCCAACAACACTCAATAATGAACATACCCTACTAGTAACCTTTGATGTCATCAATTTATATTCCAATATCCCACACAACCTCGGTATAGAGGCAATACAATTCTGGCTTGAAAATTTCCCTAGTGAACTCCCACAGTGCATCCCTTAAGAATTTGTGTTGGAGGGACTCAAATTCATCTTGAAAAACAATTTCTTCGAATTCAATGCCAAATACTACAGACAGAAATCTGGGACTGCCATGGGCACTAAAGTAGCCCCCTCATACGCCAACCTTGTCATGAGATATTTGGAAACAACTCTCTACCGCAAAGTTCTAGACAAATACGGCAACCACTTCTACCAACACATAGAAAATAACTGGAAAATATATCTGGACGACTGCTTCATCCTCTGGCATGAAAGTATAGATAGACTGATTGAGTTTAAAACCCTTCTGAATGGACTCAACACAAACTTACAATTCACAATGGATTACAGCCTTTCCTCGACATCCTCATCAAGAAAACAAACAACAAAATAGAACCAAACATATACTACAAACCCACAGACTCCAAACAATACCTTCCATTCAACTCGTGCCACCTTAGACACACCAAAATGGCAATTCCTTATAACCTAGCCAGAAGGATCTGCACAATAGTTTCAGATAAATACACATGCTACACACGACTAGAAGAATTAAAAAACACACTTATCAGCAGAAACTACCCACCTTCCCTAATCAACAATGGATTCCAACGTGCCCTAAAACTCGACAGCCAGGAACTCAGACACCCCAAACCCAGGAATGAACCGCAACAGAAAACTCTACCATACATCTCCACACACAACCCCTTCAACAATGAAGCATTCGACACCATCCTCCAGAACATTCCTTTACTAAAAAGAGACCCAAGAATGAACAAAATCCTCCAAACACAACATCATAAAGAGCAAAAGACAACCTAAATCCATAAAAAACATCCTCACACAAGCCAAAATCCAACAAACCCTCACAATGAACCCTACAGTAACAAAATGTGGAAGGCCCAACTGTGGCATATGCATAAATCTAATAGAAGGTTCAACATTCTATTTTAAACAAGGACAACATTTCACAGTTAAACACAACTTTACATGTGCATCTGAAAACCTAATCTATGTTTTGACCTGCTCAGGTTGTCAAGAGCACTACATAGGACAGACAAAAAACAGCCTCCGACAACGTATGACCGTCCATAAATCACAAATCAAAATACAGGAATACAGAAAGATTGTGTTTGGGGAACATATCGCCAATTGTGCACCCAACCAACATCCAAACTTTAAAATTTCCCCCATTTACAAATTCATAGACAACGCTACTTTCATCCATCGTACCAATAAGGAAACGTATTTCATTAACAAATTCCAACCTCTACTTAATGCACTAAACTTCGAACTAAACTAAACCTGGAACGAACAATCAAACATTTAAAAATACTTGTCTCTCTAAAGAGTTACCTCCCTCACACCCTACCTAATCCTTTTTCTTAAATAAATTAAATATCATCCAGCATGAATTACTCCCCCCCCCCCCTGCATATTTACTCTCTAAAAAGGGAAATCATATCAAACCCCAGTCCACCATTTGCCTCTATCATGGATCAACTAAGCACCTTGCTATATTAACACATTTTGATCTGCTTATCTTCAATAACTATGCCTGTAAATAACATTATTTTTTCTTTCCCATTGACTTATGCTCCACATTACGCCCCTTTTTTTCTTTTTTCTTTTTTCTTTTTTCTTTTTTCTTTTTTCTTTTTTCTTTTTTCTTTTTTTTTCTTTTTTCTTTTTTCTTTTTTCTTTTTTCTATTTTCTTTTTTCTTTTTTCTTTTTTCTTTTTTCTTTTTTCTTTTTTCTTTTTTCTTTTTTCTTTTTTCTTTTTTCTTTTTTCTTTTTTCTTTTTTCTTTTTTCTTTTTTCTTTTTTCTTTTTTCTTTTTTCTTTTTTTTTTTATTTATTTATTTTTTTCTTTTTTATTTTTTTTTTTTATTTATTTATTTATTTTTTTTTTATTTTTTTTTTTTTTTTCACTTCATAAACCTTGTTTGTAAATAACATTATTCTTTCTGCACCATTTCTTTAACATGTCCAACACCACCATTCTACACCAATACATATTATCATTTGATAATGCATAAAAATGCTGAAACCGGTAATAGACAATTAATAAATATATAAATAAATAAATAAATGCCATTGTTAATTAATAAATAAATCAACTAATACCTTAACACTTACACAAAGTAAAATATTTTGTTTTAATCATTTTCTAACCCAGAAAAAAGAGAGAAAAAAATACAAAAGGGGAAAAATATTTTTCTTCTTCCTAATAATCGTCTTTTTCTCCCTGTTTTCATATATATATATATATATATATATATATATATATATATATATATACAGGGAGTATAACTTGGAGTTACTGTAGGTTCACCCGGTTGAGCACTTCATGTTTAGGTTCACTTCAGTGTCGAGATGTAGAGCTAGACAGAGTGTATTATAGTGAAATAAAATAGCAAGGACGATTGGTTACTCCTTCATTACGTTTATTGGTTGGTGACGTGCATTTCGCCACTGATCAGCTCAAGGTTCGATCAGTATCGATCTGACTCGACTCTGTAATCCGCGGCTCGTCAGACCCCATTACCATTACAAGGAGTCTGGCGAGCTGCGGATTACAGAGTCGAGTCAGATCGATACTGATCGAACCTTGAGCTGATCAGTGGCGAAATGCACGTCACCAACCAATAAACGTAATGAAGCAGTAACCAATCGTCCTTGTTATTTTATTTCACTATATACATATATATATATATATATATATATATATATATATATATATATATATATATATATATATATATATATATATATATGTATATATATATATATATATATATATATATATATATATATATATATATATATGTATATATATATATATATATATATATATATATATATATATATATATATATATATATATATGTATGTATGTATATGTGTGTGGGGGGGGGGGGGGGAGTATGTATGTGGATGTGGTATATCTCGACTTTGCAACGGCCTTCGATAAGGTTGATAATGAAATGACGTGTCACAAACTACGTGATCTTGGCATAGTTGAGAAACTAAAAGAGTGGCTGCATAACTTTTTAAAATACTGAAACCAGACCTTGCAGCCAATAGAGCCCTCTCAGAGGAAACATTAATAGGGAGTGGAGTCCCTCAGGGAACTGTATTGTTGATTATGATGGCCCTCTCTCTTATATGTCCTCGATTTTCCAGGCAGCTGCTCATACTAGCTATGCTTACAGCGAGATTTAGATGCCATATACACATAGGCCGAAGGAAGCAACATGCTTTTAATGTCGGAAATTTTCAAGGACACCATTATCAACCTCTTAACACAAACACACTACAACAAAAATATGTTAGACCAGGAAGGAGTGAAATCCTGAGTTAAATCACAGCGTGACCTGGGAATTGATATGAGTAATTGTGTGTCGTGTCTTGCACATATCACCAATGTGGCGACATCAGAACAAAAGATCAGTAAACTATGTTGGTCTTGTGGTGGATTTTTGTCCTCAAGCGCTTGGACTTTTGTTCTATGCTATGGTCACTCCACTGTATAAAATTAACTATGAAACTTGAAGCAATTCAACGAGTCTACAATAAGGAGATCGACTAAATAAAAAGTCTAAGCTACTGGGAACAGTTGAAAGAATTGAGTCTCTACTCCCTGGAGAAAAGACGGGAGAGATGTGCAGTGATTTATATAGAGAAGATACTGGAAGGTTAGCACTAAACTTTGACGTTGAGTACGGAAGAAACCCCGAATAGGACGTAATATCAAAGGTCCCACCCTCTACATCTAGAGTAACAACCAAATAGCTTGGGGCTCAAGAGACTCAGCTTTTAATATGCTGCCAAAAACATCGAGGGATTTACATGGAGTGTATGCAGACATTTTCAAAAAACATCTCGACATTCTGTTATCTAAGATACCATATGAGCCTACAACACGTCAAAAAACACAAATGATAACGACAGTGTCAAGCTATCTCATTCATCAACGACCAGCCGAAGAAGGACGGCTATATAAAGTGTAGCAGCATTGACAGTGCCCCAGCATGGCCTCAACCCATCGGTTGAAACAAGTAAAAGTGTGTGGTGTGGTGTGGTTTGGTGTGGGGGGGGTTCAATACTGAAAAAATACATGTACAGACTTTACATTAAGTTTCATTAAATATTTATAGTCTCTAGGGGGTATTTTTTATCGTCGAAATAAAGAAGCTTTTTATTTATTAGTATCTTAATTTCTAACCTGGGGGTTACTTTAAAATGGGGTAAAAAATATGTTCTCTGACATGTGGGAAAGATTTGGTGCAAACGGATATTGATAAAATGGAACGTTGATAAACACTGCTCTATGTTTTACTCTGTACACCAGATGCAAGATAGGGTCTAGAATTTTATCATGCAGCTAGTGCATTAAAGTTGTCAGATATAATTTAAGGTCGAGTCAACGGAAGAGCCTTTACCTGGCCATTGTAACTGCTAGAAATAACAGTAAAATTCCCTCTTTAAACTAAGATACAATGGTCATAGCTAGAATTCTGGAATCACAAGGCTGCTTAGTCAGAGTTGACATGGAGTTAAACAACTACAATAGAGTGGAAATTCAGAATTAACTAAATGATTGCAATAAAGTGGATTTCGTTAAAGACATCCAGGAACCAAGTGGTAGTTTTAACAAGGCGACGGATTAAATCATTCGACCAGATTTAGTTGTCGTCCTTTACAAAAAGATATTATCTTATGGCTGGAAGAATAATACAACAAATTATGATATGTCTGCAATTATTGGTTGCTACAATCAGCCATTTACAGTCTGGAACATCAAGCGATATTTTATCAAATATAACAACGGATATAAACGTGTATGTATTGTAATTGCTGTGTTATTTTATTGCGGCGTTGTCCAATAGATTGCATGTCCGAGAGCTTTGACTCATATATTGATAACTGTAATATCTTTTCAAATAAATATTGACCAACTGATACAGAGTAGTTCAATATTTCTCCACATGCTATTTTTTCTGAGCTAAGAATCCCTGTAGTTTAAGTAGTCTATCAAGGAATGAATAGTCCAAACATAAACATTGCATTGGGAATTATATAAAATATCAGAGAAAAGGAGAAGAAACAAATTAGAGATACGTAATAACACTGTCGGGAAAAATTTAATGATTAACGATTTGGCGTTTCTCGAAGCCATATGTTTGGTTTATTCCATCGGACTAACATATTTGGCTTTATGTTTATTGATTTGACTTCAACATCAAGTGGATATTATCGGTGAATTGGCAGTATCGGTAGAGGGTTGGACGTCATGCTTTCTAGCATAGTTACGTCCCTTTACAGTCTGAGTTCAAATCCCGCCAAGGTTAACTTTGCCTTTCATCCTTACGGGGTCGATAAAATAAAGTACCAGTAATGTACTGGTTATTGCTGGCCTTGTGCCTAAAGTAGAAACAATTATTTCCTTGTCATAACAATGAAAGAAATCGTCTCAAATATTAGCGTCAGATAATTTGATTTGTTGAAGTTTTACAATCGGAATTTATTCGTAGCAGGGAAATAACAAGTTCCTATCTAGTCAAAAAAAGACATGCATCGTCATATATTTAAGAGGTTCCCTTCGTAATTATGTGGTTGCAAGTACAACCCCATTGTGATATCATTGAACAAGTGACTTCTATCATAGCCTCCAGTGGACCTAAGTATTTGAGTGGAATTCGGTTAACAGAAACTGTGCAGAAGCCTGTTAAATATGTACATACATATGCACACAGGCACAAATTCACAGGCACACAAACACACACACACACACAAACACACACACAAACACACACACACACGCACATGCACACACACACACACACACACACACACACACACACACACATTTATATTTAAATTTAAGATGAATACTATCTCCGACAGTAATGCCACAACTACAGTCATGTTGAATAACAGGTTATTCTTCTAACTATATCCACTGAAGACACCTTTTATTCGAATTCGTAGAGATATCCGACTAAATACATAATTCATTTTACAAGGATTTGCTACAAATAGCATGGCTGACCACAACATCAACAACAACAATATCAGTGGAATACCGAAGAAAAACGAGAAAGGTAAACAAAATGTATTCAGTTGTAGCTACAGAAGAAACCGAAATTATAAATCGCATTTCTCGTGGAGTTGCGAACTTAATGATGATTTATTTAATTGTTATAAAATGGCAAAAAACAATCCCTCCATTGGCTATATGAACAGAATGAAACTACACTGGGACGAAATACATCCAGAGCTAAATCACTTCACAGCGAAACAATTACGCCAACAAGCGACGTTTGTTGAACGTAAAAATAAGATAAATATTATTAATTGTAAGTCCCCCACAACAAACATGTTATCAACAACACGTGCTACAGGTCGCCATGCTACTAGACTTCCTAGCAGCCAGGTCGAACAGCGCCTTGAAACAACCATGCCTGTAAGAAACTTGACAGCACGTGTACCATCTAAGTCTACCTCGAATGTTGGGGAAAACACTACCGA
This sequence comes from Eledone cirrhosa, assembly GCA_964016885.1. NCBI lineage: Eukaryota > Metazoa > Mollusca > Cephalopoda > Octopoda > Eledonidae > Eledone > Eledone cirrhosa. Next base: position 50,256,070 of record OZ024740.1, read on the forward strand.
TAATAATAATAATCGAAGAAATAATAATAATAATCGAAGAAATTTGACACCACGTGTACCATTTGAGTCTACCTCGACTATTGTGGAAAATACTATCGACAATGTTAATAATCAAAAGTATAAACAATTGAAAATGTCCCTCAACGAAATTCATGTATAAATATCTCGTTTGCTGAACGTATTAAAACAACAATATTTAATTTAAAAAAATAAAAATAAAAAAATAACAAAAAAATAACGTGTTATTGACGAAATGGGGGATGAATATTTACGACGGATAAAAACCCCAACATTTTGGCAAATCAACGCCTGTTTATATGCCTTAGCAACGAAAGTGAAGTATTATCTTGGTGATAGCAGAGATATTAACAAGAACAAAACACCACCAAAAATACCATCATATATAACTAAAATAGATAAAAAGATTGCTGACCTACGAAAAACCATAGGATATGTGACAATGCTCCGTACATGCAAACAAACACAAAAAAACCTCACTCCTCACCAACAAAGAGTGAAAAATAAAATAGAGACGATGTTTGGTAACAGTAGAACCAGAACTCTCCAATATAAGCTGATCACCCTCAAACAAGAATTGAGAGCTGTTAGCGAAAAACGCCGATACCTGAAGAAGGTAGATGAGAGAAAAGTGCTTAATAAAAGATTCAGACGAAACCAAACATCAGTCTATAGAGATATGAAGGGCAAAAAACTACCGACCCATTGCATCCCAGAAAGACATAGATTCCTTTTGGAGAAAAATATGGAGTGAAAAGAAGAATTTCAACCAAGATGCAGTGTGGCTAAAAGAAATTCGAAAGAACTATTGCTCCTACACTACAACAAAAACATACGAAATAAGTGAGGGTACTCTTGCGACTGTGATAGGAAAACTCCAAGATAAGAAAACACCAGGAAGAGACATAATTGTCGGCTACTGGTACAAAAAACTGATATTCTATCGGAGGTATCTTACTGACCTCTACCAACAAGTTCTTAAGGGAGATACACTTATACCAGAATGGTTGACATTAGCACAAACATTACTGGTCCACAAGAACAAAGACACCCACTTGGCAAAAAACTACCGACCCATTGCATGCCAGAACCTGATGTATAAGATGTATACAGCCTGCCTGAGCCTATTCCTCCAAGATCACTGTGAAAATAATAACATTATCACAGATGAACAAGCTGTAAAAACTGCGATGAGGGAGGCCCTCCAACTTGCTAAAGTCCCAGACATTATTATCAGAGCCATAGAGAAGCTGTCTTCTTCTTGGGCTACTATCCTAAAGTTAAAGACAGAGAAGGACTCTATTTTCACTGATAAAATAAAATATCGCAGGGGTATATTTCAGAGAGACAGTCTCTCTATGATATTATTCATCCTGTCATTAAACTCCTTGTCCTTTCTGCTCAAGAAATGTGAAGGGTACATCATTGGCTCACGGGAGGACAGAAATACGAACCTAACCCATAATTTCTTTGTGGATGATCTGAAACTCGATGCCAAGAACATGGATGGGATGAAGAAAAATCTTGACCTGGTTACAGCGTTCTCAAAGGATATAGGAATGGAGTTTCGCCAAGAAAAATGCTTATATATGACTGTAAAGCGGGGAAAAACAACAACCCAATCTAGCAACATTGTCATCAATGGCCTAACTCTTTCACCGATATCT
>OZ024740.1:50272754-50302754 GCA_964016885.1 Eledone cirrhosa
TGGGGAGTTAATGAGGTGTATAGAAATCACAGGAGCCACAATTTTTAATAAACAGCCGAAGAAATCAATATTAATTTAAAAGACTCTGTATACCAATCTTAACCAACATATTGATTATATTTAAACTACACCTTCATATGACAACAATATGGTATTGGCGTATATTTTCAATTATTTAAATCTCTATAGGCATCCTATTCTCATATATATATTTAGATGTTTACTTGAGTGCTGGGAATTAACTAAACTGTCTATCTTTAGTTGTTGTTGGTGGTGGTGGTGGTGGTGGTTAGTTGTGATGGTGGATGATGATGATGAGGTAGTAGCTATATAGGTGTGTGTTTGATCTATGGAGCTATGTTGTCTTAACAGGAATAACTTACGTTTACGTTGTATGAGTTAAAGTGTGATATATGTGCGCAGTTTTATTTGAGCTAAGAAACATTGCTGGCTATATTCGTGAAGACTTCGAGCTTGCGTTGAAAATTAAACTAGATTAATTTTCTCCACCTGCTTCTATTCTGCTGAGGAATCTTATTTATTTAAACTACTTTCTCACTCAATCTGCTTCTAGATAGCGCATAATTATAATAGATATTCTTATTCGAAGGGGAATTAGAGACTCGCCTACAAGATTTTTCATTATAACCGGTAATTACTTGGAATTGTAATCAATGTTAATGGTGTTCTCATTTGACTTTCTGCGATGGCAATATGTGGCTCTCTTTATGTATACTGTTATGCCTAAGATGCTGGCTATCGTTGCGTTAGTGTTTAGAGTTATGTTTAAATAAAATTTCTTAAATGTTTCTATTAAATCCTTTCTAAATCTATCCATAGTGCAGCCATTCATATTGTAAAAGATAGCGAGGCTATCACCTCTGAACAATCTGGAGCAATAGATGTGGCGCGCTTTCGGTGATATCAATGGTAAACAAACTCCAGCTCCTCAGCTCCATGGGGGCATCAAACAAAGTGTCACTGTTCTTTAATTAGATGCAGATGGAACTAGATAATTGAAATTTCATTTATTTACTGTTAAATTTTCAAGCAGCAAGTGTCTATTGATATTATTCCAAGTCAATAAATTACAATTTCACTCAGTCTTTAATCAGGCAAATCCTATATACTTCTCTAATCTAAGATCTGCAATAACGGTTAGGCTATGCTTCATGAAAAGGGTCAATAAATCTAAAACTTTACTTATAAAGATCAGACTCACTCCCTACTCCATACTATATTTAATTGATTTTAATTAATTAAAATGTATAAGTTGTCTCCCTCTGCCTCTTTATCAGAACTATTGATTTAGAAAATTATTGTTCTTATTACTATGGGTATAATTATAATTATTCAGAATTTTTAGGTTTTCTACATCAAGTACGCTAGTGCTCACTTTCTAAGAAGTTGTGATGCAGCAGGCGCCCCTCGGTATGTCTCCCGAAATTCGAGTTAAGTCAGTGTTAACATATTAACTAATTAAAATCAAGTATGATGAGGAAAGGGCAGCATTAACTCAATGTTTTAATCATTTCATCATATATGATGAACAACTCCGGACATGTTTCTGTTTTAGACCTCCACAATGAAAGGCTTCGTCATACCTTTCAAAGATGTGATGAAAGGATCCAAAAGTACATGGAGGAAATTACTCAAAGACACCATCCTCATGAAAAATAATAATTCATTTCGAGTATACATATTCAATGCAGTGAGCATTATTCGTGTACAGCATTGTATATCTACTTAGAAATTTCTCAACATCACTTCAACAAATATAGTGAAATATATGCTTCGCTGAGATCTAATAAATCCAAACCATGCCGGAAATTTTCTCTCGTATTTGTCGAAAAGATTAAAACTATAGTACTCATTAAACTAATGTGTTTTCTCATACTAAATTATTTTTAATCAGCAGGTATATTCTCACTTCATTAAATATATTTCACTAAGTAGTTAATAGTTATGTAAAATGTCATTCCATATAATTTTTTGTTAGCCAAAGTTGTACAACAGTGAAGTTTTAATGCAAATGTCGAGTCGAGATAGTTTCTAAATTCTCATCTTAAAAGAATCAAATACGAATAGCCTGAAATATGGATAATTGGTTTGTTACCCCTTGTCTTGTCGGGAATTGTTGTGGGATTTATAACAATATACATTTCCCTGTACGGTTAAACATGTGTGAAACAAATTTGTATTCGTCATTGAGACCAGCTGCAATATAAGATAGTAAATAGAATATCATCTCTCCACCTAATTACTGTTCATGAATAAAGTTTGCAATTTCATGGTGCGTTCGACTCACATTTCTTCCTATAATCATCAAGAAAACAAAATTCTAAACCGGAGCATTTATTTCACATGACAACAGGAGTTTCCTATTAATTATGGTCCAATAAGCAGTTCTTAAGTATTGTCCAATTCTCATAGGATGTACTTCAAACAATGGTAAAATCAATTTGATTTTGGCTTAATTGGCTGTATTCCAGAGCATAATTAGCGTTTGGCACTCCATGGAGAGATTACAATACTACTTAAAATTCCACTATCTCTGTAAATAGTCGAATATGCAATCTATCCTATTTAAGAAAGTTAGACTTCTTTCTATATAAAATCATTGTAAGAAGACACTTTCATTAGTAGTATCTCTTGCTTAAATATTCACCTGTGTTAACTTAGACTATTATACTTCCCTAATATTTAAAGAATATGGCCCGTCATTTAGAATGTTAACATTTGCACATGAAACTAATCAGACCAAGAATTCAGTTTGTTCAATTTACATTCGTATGAAACAGTTCTAATCCTGTAAAAATTGTATCTGCCCCACCCCACGACGTTCCTCTCTCCGGCTCCCCGGGCGTTCCTCTCTCCGAACCTGAACGTTCCCTCTTCAGTAAGGGTCTATAATTCACTACTTATAGCGATGAATTTTGCAGTGTGTGGATATTGAACGGTTTTTATGCCACACCAAAATGTAGGTACATTTCCACAGTACACCACCGGCTTCCAATGACCCAGACCGCTTCATGGATCTGGCTCGGCGATCATTTCATTGGACGCCAGTACCAGAACAATGCAGCATCTTAGACACATTCATTGACACCTGTCAGAGTGCCATTAACAGGTTCAACTTCCATAAACGCTCCCAGCGGTGCAATATCTCTCGAACCGAACTTGCCGTCCTCTGCTTCCTTCGAAGCCAAGATGACATCGTCATCAAACCGGCAGACAAGTAGGTGGCACTGCGACCACTTCATAATCCCCTTTTCTGCCGCCAGCTGCCCTCTGATTCCACCTCTCCATACAAGCAATAAGTGTCCTCCACCGTAAAACAACTCGACACCTCCGCACTTCTACCCCCATCATCACCAACCTCATAGTTCGCACATCACACACTTCTACCATCTACTTCCTCTCCAAAGTTCACAAACCGGATACCCCTGGCCACCCCATCGCCTCCGCTATCTCGACTTCATCCTCGCAGCCTAGTAGCCGCCCTCCTCTCCCACATGTTTGACACCAACTATATCCTCCACCTCTTCCACTTCCCTCCTTTTCACCCGCAAGATCAAATCCCTTTACACAGTCATCCCCCGACCGAAGGCCTGCGTGCCTTCCAACACTTCTTCGACCTTCGCCCCTCCTCTCATCCCTCTATGTTGACTCTCATCCGCCTTACCGAGCTGGTCCTTACCGTCAACTGCTTTGCCTTCTCGGAGGAAGTTTACCAACAGGTAACTGGGGTGACCATAGGCATAAGAATGGGCCCCAACTAAGCCAACAGCCGTTATAACAACGACTGTATCGGCTTCACCTCACTCATCCGAGAACTCATGCATGCAACTTCCGATATCTCCTCGTCCGCAGTTCCCTTCCTCCCCTGACACCTTCCCGGGATCTCATCCCTGGTCCCGACCCCATTGTGACATATGCAACTTCATCACCAACACCACCACCTTCACTAGGCCTAACAGCCAATCCTTCTAAGCCAGGGGCTCCTTCCGCTGCCCCTCCTCCAGTCTTGTCTACGGGTTTCATTGTACGCGATAGGAGGCCGTCTACATCGGGCAAACCGGTCGTCGACCAGTGGACAGGTTCGCCGAACATCTTCGAGATATCCGACGCGGTAACCAGTCTCTGGTCGCCACCCACTGCCTCACTGTTTTCGGCCTCGTTTCGTTGCTTGCTCCGAACTCACGAACTCATGTCTGAGAAGAGAGCAGCACCTTATTTCTTTCTCTCCAAACCTCGAACTCTGAATGAAAACGACCTTAACTCCCCCTCTTCCTTTAGCCATCACGTACCTCCAACCCATTCTAACACCAGCACACGTGCACTACCACTTCACCAACACACCCACTCACATGCGCACATAGACACACTAACACATATAAATACAAAAAAAACATGCACACCGACTTAACTAATTAATTAGTTACACCAATACGACCATCATATACATTTAATTCTACTAACGCTACTAACAAATATATCAATTATACTAACGCTACTAATTAACTAACTCATCATTCTAACACGTCTAACCATATTACACTGCCAATTCAAACATTCACACTACACTCCTTTGCTACACACACACGCGCGCGCGCGCGCACGCGCACAAGCACGCACACACATATTCACACACACACACATTAAAACAATATGTACACAGCACGCTATCCCATTCCCTCTTTCTACGTCACTACACCTTCACTCTATACCACTCATACCGTACTTTGTGTACCACTCACAGCCACCCCATCTACTGGTCACTTCCTGAACTAGTCCAGCGATGACCATTAACCCGTATGTTGCTGCAACTCTCATGACCAGGATTGTACAAAACACCGATACATACATCCATACAAGCTTATGAATACACACGTATAAAGACATTCACAGACACAGACCAACTACCACATGAACAAAACACACTAACGCGTACACACGTACACACACACACATACATACACACACACACACACATGTATATATATGTGTGTGTGTGTGTACGTATATATATATGTGCATAAGGAATCCACAGATACACATGTGTATACACACGCACATAAAACCATTCAGACACATACACACACGCATACACACACATACACACACGCGCGCACACACACACACACACACACACACACACACACACACACACACAGAATAAATAATGTATACTTACGACACAGACTCATAACCACATAGAACTCAACCTAACACCAACCTTTACACACATGCACACAAAACAGACACACGCGCGTATATATATATATAACCACATCCACACAAATGTGCACATGCACGCACACACAAATAATACAAACTGTTCAAAGACACCTACGTGTATACACACACACACTCATACATAAACATACACACTCATACAAACACACACACACACACACACACACACACGCACACACACACACATACAAAACTGCATAAGAATTCACAGACTCACGCAGACACACACGCCTGCACACTTCCATCAACGATCCACAAACTACACACACACACAGAAACAATAAAGCACACCTACAAAATGCACTCCATCTACACACAATCGTAGCAGCACCTATGACCAGTGGTGGAGTGGCCAGGTTGTCAGGTTGCCCAAAAGTAAGTGGGACCCAGGAGGCCCACAGTAGCATTGCAAGAGCCCACAGTAGCATTACAGGGCCCACTGTAGTATTTTAGTGGTCAATGCTTTGCTTTTGAAAAATACCTGAAATCTAAGAGAAAAAATAATTTTTTTTTAAATAAATAAAACAATTAAGCAAAGCATTTGGTCAACCAATTCCCCAGTGAATTGCTAGAAACCAAAATATAAGATAGTGCAAATAGCTGGAATCAGTGGTTGTACATTCTACTAAATCTAAAGCTTAGTGTATTCATTCATGCATGCAAACATACATATATAGACACAGACACACAAGCATATATATATATATATATATATATTATGCTTTGGGAGGGTCATGTTGCCAATAAGAAACACACGCACCAGTTGCTTTCACTCCAATTTATTATAAATTAAATTTATAAATTTAAGAATTTATAAATTTCCGGTTTGTTGGTTGGTTCCACAACTGGACGGCTGTTCATATATTGTCAAAGTTCTTTCGTCCCACATTCTGTGACCTCTTCAGTGACTGGGGATTCTTTTCTTTGTTTTTGTGCCTCTCCTTTGTTCAGTCCTACGCCATCTTGTTTTTGTGTGAACAAGATGGCGTAGGACAGAACAAAGGAGAGGCACAAAAACAAAGAAAAGAATCTCAGTCACTGAAGAGGTCACAGAATGTGTGACGAAAGAACTTTGACAATATATGAACAACCGTCCGGTTGTGGAACCAACCAACCGGAAATTTATAAATTCTTAAATTTATAAATTTAATTTATAATAAATTGGAGTGAAAGCAACTGGTGCGTGTGTTTCTTATTGGCAACATGACCCTCCCAAAGCATAAGAATATCGGTTTCAACACACGTTTTCAGATAAAGAATCTTGATAAACAAATTCAGAAACGAAATATATATATTTATATACTTACACACGAACTACTGACCAATAATAATAAAGACATCTTTCATATCAATTAGTGGTGTAGTTGGTGTATAGATAGATAGATAGATAGATAGATAGATAGATAGATAGATAGATAGATAGATAGATAGATAGATAGATAGATAGATAGATAGATTTCTTTATTTACCATAAAGGCATAAAAAGAAGGGACAAATACAAAGGAGGAGTTTACATATAATCGAGTAAAAAGGGTGTAACATGAAAATAATCGAAAATAACCTCAAAAGGGAGGGGACGTGATGGGGGTTGCACACACCCCCGAAAAAGTGTGCAATCCTTTGCCCGGGGAGCACATGGAGAAGGTGCTCCCCTCTCCTTTACTTCTTTACCTACAGGATGGTATACAGAGAAGGCCCATTTACACGAGCCATTCTCGCCACTATCACCCACCTTTCATAAAACTGTCTGTGGCCAAGCACCTCTCTCTCCATTCTTATCCTTCTTCCGAAGTGATATCGGAAGAAGTAGACCAGACTATGGCCAGAGAGGAAGTTGCCTGACCTCAGACCTTTCAATCGTGTCCACCAAACAACCTCTTTCAACATGGCTATTACGCACAGAAAAATCGCCTTTGCTTCCTTTGTGAAGAGGGGAGGCGGCTTGATTGTCATCACGGACTCGGCGATCAATCGAATCGGCGCCACCCGCGACAGCAGTCGTTCGGCGTAGCCCCACAGATCAGCCACGCCCGGACATTGCACCAATGCGTGCGCAACGGTTTCTTCGTGACGCACGCATCTAGGGAAAATCTTTTTCGAGGGATCCCTGCCCGGGCGCCCGTGTCTGTAGAGCCTCTCTCGAACGGGTAGAGCCCCCCGGTAGCACTGCCAGGCCAGTGACTTCTGGAAGTTGTCCATTGGTCCTGGGCCGAAAGTCCTACCGAACAGGCTGCCCAGTTCGTCTTCTTCCATGTCCAGCGACTCTCCAAGGGTGTCATCGCTCCTGCTAGCCACCAGCCCTCTATAGAATGCTGAGGTGGATTCTCCACCGATGGCCCGGCCCGCTTGCCAGAGAGCCCTGAGCGCCTGAGCACACTCAGTGTGCCAGTCTCCCAGTTTTCCGGATCTTTGCTTGACCCAGGACTGTAGCTCGGTGAGCGAGACGAGTCTCGGAAAGGCTCGTTTCACGAACGGAGCCCACACCGGTTGACCAGTGAGGAATACCTGTAGGTGCCGTAGCCTTAATGCGTGCCTACGCATCATCAACCACGGCATCCCCAGCCCTCCTTTCGAAGTTTGTTGGCAGCAGATGGATCTTCTCACCATAGGAGGACGCTTCTTCCAAAGAAATTGGAAGAGCATGCGTTCCATGGTGGTGAGTGTTTCCTTAGGGCAAGGCACGACAGTCAGGCGGTAGTAAGTGACGGACGCTATGTAAATGTTCGCCACCTCCGCCCGGCCTTTTAGGGACAGCTTACACTTGGCCCATTTCTGGGTTAGTGCAAACACCTTGTTCGTAACCTCGTTCCAGTTCTTTTCCACCTGGAGGTCCGGTCCAAACCAGACCCCAAGCAACTTTACCGGGCCCTCCGTCCAGTGTCCGACGACACCGTCAGGAGGCATCGGTCTGCCTCTCCACGTTCCGAGTTGCAGCCCGATGGATTTTTCCCGGTTCAGTTTCGCTCCTGACAACCTTTCGTACTCCTCCAGTAAGGTACCGATCGCCTCGATCTCCGAGTCGGTTGATACCATTACTGTTACGTCATCGGCGTAGGCCGGCACCGCTTTGCTCAATCCTGGTTCCAGGGGGATACCCTGCAACAACTCCAACTTCCTCAGTAAAGGCTCGAGAGTCAATACGTACAGAAGGGAGGAGAGAGGGCACCCCTGTCGAATGGATCGTGTGATTTCGAACGGCTTCGAAAGGTAGCCGTTCACCTTGATCCTAGAACAGATGTGGTTGCTATGTAGGGCAGTGATCCAGCCTCTGAAAACAGGACCGAACCCAGCCGCCGCTAGCACCGCATCCAGGTAACCATGGTCGACCCTATCGAAGGCCTTAGACTGATCCAAGTTGATCAGGGCCCCACCGAAGCCGGGTTTGTTGCCAACCCTCTCTATGATGTATCGCATGAGGTGGAGGTTATCGTGAATGGACCTGGATGGGATAGCACATGTCTGCGCATCTCCCACCAGGCCACCCACGACAAGCGCCAACCTCTTTGCTAACACCTTGGCCAAAATCTTTAACTCTGTGTTTAGCAGGGTTATGGGCCGAAAATTATTTATACTATCCCCCTTGTTCTCGTCCTTCCTCACCAGCGTGACTACGCCCTTGGCTACAGAACAAGGAATTCTCCCGTTCTGCCGCCAATTGCAGTAGACCGCTTCGAGGAGTTCGGAGAAGAAGACCGGCATTGCTAAATAAAGTTCGTAAGGTATACCATCGAGACCTGGAGATTTGCGTCTGCTGCATTGGCTCAGCGCATCTCCGATCTCATCAGCCGAGATTGGTCCCTCGCAGGACTCTGCCTCTTCGCTCGAGAGACGCGGCAGGCCGTCGAGGTATGGACTGAAATCCACGCCCCCGCCCGGACCCTCGCCTCCCCCGAACAATCGGGCAAAGTGCCTTTGAAAGGCCTCGCACATCTGCTTAGGCTCCCGGATCACCCGTCCATCTTCGTCTTGCAACCACCGGATGGTGGATCGATTTCCACTCTTAGCTTCTGTCACGCGGGCCCATCCAACGGCTTTGGCCCCCTCATTACTTAGAGCACGTATTTTACTTCGAATGACGCAGCCTTCGTGCTTTGCATCGAAAAACTGGTTCAAGGCCGTCCTCGAAGCCAGCACTCTTCGCTCTTGATTGCCTCTTCTAATTTACCTGTTAATTCTTTCTCGTTCCTATTCCTATCGGCAGCTAACATCTTGCTATAACTTATTGATTCTGTTCTAATCTCTCTTTTGAGAGATGCCCACCATCGGTTGTTGACGATTGCACCCGTCAACCTCTCCTTAACTAATCTGCTAATCCGGTTTCTGTAAGTCTCTTTTGCCGGTAAGGACAAATTAAGTTTCCAGTAACCGGGACCCTGTCTATGTGTTTTCTCGAGATTGACCACGCAGGTCACTAATTTGTGATCCGTGTAGCCAACCGTGCGCATTTCTGGACAGCTTAATATGTCCCTATCCTTACTTCTAACTAAGAATCTATCTAAGTACGATCTAGATTGACCACTGTGGTTTCTCCAAGTCCAGGTAGGCACAGTTGGAAAATCTAGTCGATATCTATCGACCAAGTTAAAACGGTCGAGTAACCCCTTGAGGCTGTTACACCCCCCTCTATTAGGACATGCTCCTGCATAGTCCCAACGTGCATCCAGGATGTCATTCCAATCCCCCGCTAGAAGCAGGGAACGCGACGTTCCCAGAAAAGTCTCCAAACGCTGGAAGAAGTCGGGCCGTTCAGCTCTGAAAGGGGAGTAGACGGCGACCAGTCTCAAGGCCGCATTTTCACTACTGCCAACGTCTAGCACCAACAAACGACCCTCCGGGTCCGAGTGCACAACCTGTACGGCAAGACCCAGGTGTTTTTGCAGCAGTACGACAACCCCACCCCCACCTCCAGGTTGACAGAGAGATGCATGCACCTCAAAGTCATCGAAGGTGGGGGCCAGCTGCCGCACGACGCTGATTCGAGTCTCACAGATAACCATTACATTTATACTACATGACCTGAGGTCATTTAGAAGCTTTGCTTGCTTCCAAGTTGAGCCCAGGCCACGTGCATTCAAACATCCTACTCTTAACACATCCATGTGGGCGGCAGAGCCAAAGGAGAGTGTAGAGACCTACCTTTCCGCTTCCCGGGGTTCGGGTTGCAAGACTTCCATGGGGTCGGGGGTGTTGGGTGAAGGGGTGTCTTGTGGTGGTGTGGGGTCGTCAGTGTGTGGTGGGGTTGGGGTGTTTGGAGTTGTGTTGGGGAGGGGAAGGGGAGGGGGAAAGCTTTTTAGTAGGACGCGGTTTATGGGTTTGACAGAGGGTGGTCCTACGTCCTCCTTAAAATCCTTTTTTAGTTTTTGGTAGAGGTTCATTGGGATCTTTATTAGTTTTAAATGTGGGTAGTTTTCTGACGAAACAAAGTTTACACCTTCGGTTTGTACCGAAGGATTATTGTATATGAGTTCATTTAATTTATTATTGTTTCTGTTGATGTAAGTATAGTGTAATGTCTTTTTTTCCGATGGTGTGAGTGTTTCGAAGAGGGGAGGGGCAGGTTTGGTTTTGTTTGTTGCTGGAGTGGTGTTTTCTGTTTTGTTGGATTGTGTTGAGATTTGGGTGGGGGTTGTTTGTCCTTGTGTGTTTTGCACATGTTTTCTTTTTTTCCTTTTAATCTGTCTGAAGGACTCCGTTTCTTCCTCCGAATTCGTTGGGTTATCTTCAGTGTTGGAGGGAAGAGGTATGTTTGCTGGTAATGTTTCCGTGTTGGTTTTCTTTGTGGGAGAGATGGATGTCACTATGTTAGACTGTGTTGTGTGTTGTGTCTGCGGTGGTTGTGTTATTTTATTGAGTGAGAGGTTGGGTGGGCCTGTATTTTGTTTTGGGGTAATGTGTTGTGACTGTTTGTGTTGTGGTGGTGTTGTGGTTTTACTGAGGGACGGGTTGGGTGGGACTGAGTTTTGTTGTTTGTTTATCTGTTGTGGTGGTGGTGGTGGAGCTGGTGTTGGTAGCAGGGTTTTCTTTTTGTTGAGTTGGGGACAAGCGGCCTTCAGGTGCCCTCTGCCTGCACAGATATGGCAGGACGGCCTTCTCCCCTCCACGCTAATGTTTATATACCCGTGGTCCTCTAATAGGATTCTGTCGGGTATTTGGGCGATGCGTTCAGGCTTCATTTGTACTACCAGTTCTATACCTGTTCCACTGAACGCATTGCCTGTGGTTTTCCCAATGGAAATCACGTTGTCATTCACTGGATCGATGAAGCCAGCTATGAGCCAGCAGTAGTCCACATCTGGCATCATTGCATCCAGCCATATGCGCTGAGTTCTTTTCCCCATATAAGATGGATAAAAGGTGAAGTTTTTCGAACGAATCGGTGACAAAGCACATTTTTTTGCCGCCGATTCGTTCTTCATGATAATTGCTAGGCTTCCATACAGTCTGTCTTTTCTTATGAAAGTTGTTTCATTCAGTACTTCTGTGAGTACTGTTTTGATATCTGCTTGAGAAGGCTGTTCAGGTTTTTTTGTACTGTTGTTGATGGTCCGAAACTTGACCGTTCGGCTTTCAATGTCTTTCGTGAATTCTTGAGGCATTTTTACCGATAAAATACCATTCTCGCCTTCACTTATATATTGTTTGGCGTCCGTGATCCTTCGTACCACATCTGAAATGTTTTCCGCTATATAAGTCAAAGATTTCTTTGTTTTCTGTGCAAATGAAATCTTGTCGTCTCCTTTGTTTTCTGATATGGTGTTATTTTCAACTGTTATTTTTTTGTTTGTTGTGTCTTTGTTTGTGTTATTAGTATTGTCATGCAATTTTTCAAATTTTTTTTTTTTTCGTTGTTGGAATCCAAGTCCAGATTTGTGTTTACGTCATTTAATTTTTCCTCCGCAGATTCGTCCGTTTTTATTTTAATTTTTCCTTCCTTCTCTATGACGTTAGTTGGGAAGGAAGGGAGGACTAAAGCGTGCGAGCTTACAACTCTTACCGCTGTCCCCCCACCACTATTTTCGTTCGCTGCGTTTAACATTTCTGTTAGACGATTGAAATTTTTACACAAATTTTTTTAAAACAGGTTTTTCACCTCTAGGAGGGGTAAAGATGAGCTGACCCACCGCCTGACAGTTCAGACGGAGGGTCAAGCTACACAATTGTATCAAAATTAAGTTTGAACTCACAAAATTTCCTCAATAAATTTGAACAAAACTTCTGTGCGAAGTGAATGACATCCACGCTGTAGAACAGACGACAGCTAGATAGATAGATAGATAGATAGATAGATAGATAGATAGATAGATAGATAGATAGATAGATAGATAGATAGATAGATAGATAGATAGATTTCTTTATTAGCCACAAGGGCGCAACAAGAAAAGGGGACAATACAAAGACATGCCGGGGATTTTACATACAGTCGTGTAAAAAATATAAAAACAAACAATTTCAACAATCGAAATCCCCAATAGGGGGGAGGCGCCACAAATGGGTTGTTTAATACCCCGTCGATAGAACAACCCTCAACTCCAGGAGCGTGTTGTGCAAGTGCTCCTTTCTTCCTTTTGCTCTCTTCCTCAACCTACAGGCTTATAAACAGAGAAGGCCCAATCACTCGGGCCATTTTCGCTTCATTCACCCACCTTTCAGTAAATTTACTGGGGCGCAGTGCCTCTCTCTCCACCCTGATTCTCCTTCTAAAGTGATACTTAAAGAAGGGAATCAATTGTTGTCCGGAGAGAAAGGCATCTGTCCTCAGTCCTCTCAACCTCGTCCACCATATAACTTCTTTCACCATAGCCACCGTACAGAGGAAAACCGCCTCTCTTTCGTTTTTGAAAGAGTCTGGCGGTTTGATCCTTACTATGGACTCGGCAGTCAACTGGATTTGTCCCATACGCGACAGCAGTTGTTCTGCATAGTTCCACAGGTCGCTTACGCCCGGGCAGTGTACAATTGCGTGCAGAACTGTTTCAATGTCCTGCGCACATCTTGGACACGTCCTCTTGGAAGGATCCCTGCCAGGGCGTCCGTGCCTGTAGATCTTGTCACGAACCGGTAGAGCTCCTCGGTAGCACTGCCAGGCCAGGGACCTCTGAAAGCTGTCCATAGGTCCCGGGCAGAAAGTCCTACCAAACAGACTGGTGAGCTCATCGTCTTCGACGCCCAGAGTCTCTCCGAGCACGTCGTCGCCCTTGTAACATACAATCCCTCTATAGAATGTCGAAGTGGAGTCTCCACTGATTGCTGCGCCCGCTTGCCAGAGGACTGTAAGCGCCTGAGCGCATTCAATGTGCCAGGTGCCCATCGTTTTCGGTCTTCTCTTGACCCAGGACTGCAGCTCCATCAGCGAGACGAGTTGTGGGAAAGCCTGTCTCACAAACGGTGCCCACACCGGTTGGGGGTCGGTGAGGAATACCTGGAGATGCCGCAGCCTCAGCGCATGTTTGCGCATCATCAGCCACGGCATTCCCAGCCCTCCGTTGGAAGGGTGCTGACAGCAGACGGATCTCCTCACCAGCGGAGCCTGCTTCTTCCACAGAAACTGGAAGAGCATGCGTTCCATCTTGGCGAAGTGTTCACGGGGACAAGGCACGACAGTCAAGCGGTAGTAGATGACGGACGCTATGAAAGTGTTCGCCACCTCCGCTCGACCTTTCAAGGACAGTTTGCACTCTGCCCACTTCTGAGTGAGTGCAAACACCTTGGCCGTGACCTCGTTCCAGTTTTTCTCCACCTGGAGGTCTGGACCGAACCATACCCCGAGCAATTTCACCGGTTCGTCCGTCCAGCGTCCAACGACGCTGTCGGATGTCATCGGTTTGCCTCTCCACGTACCGAGTTGCAAACCGACAGACTTGTCTGGGTTTAGTTTTGCTCCCGTCAGCGTTTCGTATTCTTTCAGTAAGTTGTCGATCACCCCGATTTCCGAGGTGCTCGACACCATTACCGTTACGTCGTCGGCATAAGCCGACGCCGCTTTGCGCAGTCCCGGTTCTAGGGGGACGCCCTGCAACAGCTCCAATTTCCGCAGTAGTGGCTCTAGAGTCAATACATACAGAATGGAGGAGAGAGGGCATCCCTGTCGAATGGAACGCGTGATTGCGAACGGCTCCGATAGGTAGCCGTTCACCTTGACCCTCGAGCAGATGCTGGTGTGCATCGCCTCGATCCATCCTCTGAACACGGGACCGAAACCGGCCGCCTTGAGAACCACTTCCAAGTATCGATGGTCGACCCTATCGAATGCCTTAGACTGATCCAAGTTGATCAGAGTCCCACCGAAGCCGGGTTTACTACCCACCCTCTCTATGATGTATCGCATGAGGTGGAGGTTGTCGTGTATGGACCTGGTCGGGATTGCACACGTTTGCTCTTTCCCTACCAGGTTCTCGACGACAAGCGCCAACCTCGTCGCTAGCACCTTGGCCAAAATCTTTAACTCTGTGTTGAGCAGAGTTATGGGCCTGAAGTTGTTAATTTCCTCCCCTTGTTCTCGTCTTTCCTGATCAGCGTTACTACGCCCTTGCCTGCAGAACTGTGAATTCTCCCGTTCTGCTGCCAATTGCAGTAGACGGCTTCGAGGACGCCAGAGAACAAGTCCGGCATGCCTATGTAAAATTCGTAGGGTAGACCATCTAGACTGGGTGACTTGCGCTTCCCGCAGCGGCCCAGAGCGTCCCGTATCTCAGTGTCCGTGATCGGTCTTTCGCAGAACTCGGCGTCCGTGTTTGAGAGACGCGGCAGGCCGTCGAGGTATGAACTAAAGTTCATTGCCCTGTTCGGCTCACCGTCGTTCTGTTCAAACAGTCGTGCAAAGTGCCGTTGAAAGGCCGCGCACATTTGCTTGGGGTCAAGTAGCACGCGTCCGTTTTGGTCTTTCAAAGACCGAATCGTGGACTTGTTGCCACTTTTTGCCTCCGCCACTCGGGCCCAGCTGACAGCTTTCGCTCCTTCGTTTCCTAGAGCACGTGTTTTGCTTCTGACCATGCAGCCTTCGTGTTTCGCATCGAAGAACTGGTCCAGTGCCGTTCTCGACGCTAACACTCTAGCCGCGTTGCCACTTCTAAGTGCCTCCTCTACCTTGGCTACTAGTTCTCTTTCTATTCTGTTTTTCTCTAAGGCTAACTCTCTGCTATACCCTATCGATTCTATTCTAATTGCTTTCTTGAGATAGTACCACCATCTATTGTTGACGATGGCTCCCGTTAACTGTTGCTTGACTAGTCTACTTATCCGTTCACTGTAAGCTTTACGTGCCGGCAACGACACGTTCAGCTTCCAGTATCCGGGACCCTGTCTATGTATTCTATCACGGTTGACTAAGCAGACGACTAACTTGTGATCTGAATAGGCAATCATGTGCATTCGTGGACAGCTTAACATCTCCTTGTCCCTTTCTCTAATGAAGAACCTATCTAAATACGATCTAGATGTCCCACTGCGGTTTACCCACGTCCACTGTGGTGCAGTCGGGAAATCCAGTCGATACCTATCGGCCAGTTGGAATTGGCCGATTAAAATTTTGAGGCTGTTGCACCCCGCTCTACTGGGACATGCTCCCACATAGTCCCATCGTGCATCTAGGATACCATTCCAGTCCCCCACTAAAAGTAAGGAGCGAGACGTTCCCAGAAAAGACTCTAGACGCTTAAAGAAGTCTGGCCGTGATTGCGATTGCCCGGTCGGGGCATAAACGGCCACCAGTCTGAAGGCTCCACCTCCGATACTGTTCACGTCTAGGACCACCAGTCTACCCTCCGAGTCCAAGTGTACTTGCTGTACTCCGACGTCCAGGTTCTTCCGAAACATAACAGCCACTCCCCTCCACCTCCTGGCTGACAGAGAGATGCGTAGATCTCAAAGTCGTCGAAGATGGGGGTTAGTTGCTGCCTGTTGTGGATCCTGGACTCGGTGATGGCTATCACATCCATACTGTGTGACCTAATGTCGTTTAAAAGTTGGCCCTGTTTCCAGGGCATCCCTAGGCCACGCACATTCACGGTTCCAACTCGTAAACCAGCCATGTTGGTGAAGAAAAGTTGGAGAAAAAGGACGAAAGCTGCACTTACCTTTTCGTTTCCTGGAGATCGGGTTGTTCAATCTCCATTTGGGTGCTGGATGGGGTGTTGGGTGGGGTGGGGAAACCTTTCAACAGGACGCGGTTGATGGGTTTGTGGCAGGGGTTGCCCACGTCCTGTGAAAATTTAATTTTTAGGCTTTATAGGTTTCCATAGAATCCCTTATAAGTTTAAGGTGTGGAGACGATTCTGCCTTGATGAAAGTTTTGCCCTCCGTCTCCACCTTGGGGTTTTGGGAGATGACCTCCATCAAACTCTTGTTGTTTGTGTTGATGTATGCGTATTGTTGTTTGTGTTTTTGTTGTGTTGTTTTAGTTTGTTGTTCATCTGGGAGTTTTCTTTTTATGGTGGGTGCTTGTGTTTGGGGTGGTGTTGGTGCTGGTTTTGCTGATAGGGGGATGTTTGACTGTGGTGTTGTTTGTGTTGTTGTTTGTGTCTGTGGTTGTGTGTTGGTGTTGGTGATTGGAGTTTTGGGGGTTTTGTGGTGTCTCTTTTTTGTTTTTTAGATTTCCGCGGTTCTCCCTCTTCTTCACTTAAAGAAGGAGCAGCAGCTTCATCCGTCGATGAATAATCATCGTCAGGTGTGTGGGGTAAGGGTATGTTGTGTGGTGGTGGTGGTGTTTCGGTATGTGTGTTTGTGGTAGTGTTTGATGGAGTGGGATGGAGTGGGGATGTGTTCTTCAGGGGTGTTGTCTCTATTTTTTCTGTTGTTGTTGGTTGAGTGTCTGTTTGTTTTGGTGTGGTTGCTCGTTTCGTCTGTCGTTGTACTTGTGGTGGCGGTGGTGGTGGTGGTTGTTTTGGTGTTGGTGTTGGTAATAGCGTTTTTTTTTATGATGTTGTTGTTGTGTGTTTGTGGACAAGAGGCTTTTAGGTGAGCTGTGCTACCACAGCGAAAGCAATGAAATTTTCGTCCTTCTACCGAAATGTTTATTTTGTTGTTATTATCAATAACGACTCTTTCGGGTATTTTGGAGATTCTCTCCGGTTTCATTTGCAACAGAATCTCCAAATCTGTGCCCGCCCACCTTTGTCGAATAGATTTTCGTATCGAAAGTATTATGTCTGTTTCTGGCTCTACGAAGCCAGCCAAGATCCACCATATGTTAATGCTTGGAGGTATGTTTTTTATTTTTATTTTTTGTGTCCTTTTCCCCATGTATGTAGGGAAAAAGGTGTATGCTTTTGACACTATTGGTGTCACAGAGTTTTTTTGGGCGAGTGCCTCGCTTTTAAACAGTACGGAAACACTTCCGTACTGTTTTCCTCGCTGGAGAAAATCGACATTTGCTAGAATTTCCTTGAAAGAATCTTCTATATCTGCTTGATTAACAAATGTCGGTTTTCTTGACGAATTTGACACAGTCCTAAAAGTGACTGATCGGCGGTTTGTGTCTTCCTTTATTTCAAGGGGTGAGTTAATTCTAAACCCACCTCTTTCTTCGAAAGTTACAAATTTTCTCCCTTGCTGGAGCATATCTCTTGCGTTGGAGATATCAAGATTTATAAAATCTTGTTTCTTGTTCACTGTGTCAGCGAAAGACATTTTCTTTTTTTGTGTGGTGTTGATGATGATGTTATCGTTGTTGGAAACTTTATGTGTAGATGTATCTGTAGAGTTGTTGATGTCTTTTTCATGTGTATGTATGTCAATGGGTTTTTTTGCTGTGTTTTCCTGTGTGTTATTGTCATTTTTCTCCGCTTCGGCGGTAGAAATTGTACAATTTTCAAATGTTGATATATTTTTTTCTTTTGTGACAGTTGTATCTATGGCGACGTCCATAGCAGCAGAAGCAGATATAACGTTAATATCTGCCTCTTTCTCTCTCTTTTCTCTGTCGACGTTCTCCAGCGTTCCCTTCGTGTTATTCATGTTTTATAGTTGGCAAAATTTGATATTTTAAAAGAATTTTTAAATTAAATGTTCGCCCCTAAAGGGGCGAAAAATGGGATTACCACCCAGCTGACAATTCAGCTTGGGGGTTAATCTACAAAGTGTTGTATTTTTTCAAACAATTAGATCGGTTTTTTGCATAGAAATTAACAAAAAACTTACCGGCGATGTTCAACACGTCAGACAGAAAGAGAGATAGATAGATAGACAGATAGATAGATAGATAGATAGATAGATAGATAGATAGATAGATAGATAGATAGATATATAGATAGATAGATAGATAGATTTCTTTATTTACCATAAAGGCATAAAAAGAAGGGACAAATACAAAGGGGGAGTTTACATAAAACAGAGTAAAAAGGGTATAAAATGAAAATATTCGAAAACAACCTCAAAAGGGAGGGGACGTGATGGGAGTTGCACACACCCCCGAAAAAGTGTGCAATCCTTTGCCCGGGGAGCACATGGAGAAGGTGCTCCCCTCTCCTTCACTTCTTTACCTACAGGATGGTATACAGAGAAGGCCCATTTACACGAGCCATTCTCGCCACTATCACCCACCTTTCATAAAACTGTCTGTGGCCAAGCACCTCTCTCTCCATTCTTATCCTTCTTCCGAAGTGATATCGGAAGAAGTAGACCAGACTATGGCCAGAGAGGAAGTTGCCTGACCTCAGACCTTTCAATCGTGTCCACCAAACAACCTCTTTCAACATGGCTATTACGCACAGAAAAATCGCCTTTGCTTCCTTTGTGAAGAGGGGAGGCGGCTTGATTGTCATCACGGACTCGGCGATCAATCGAATCGGCGCCACCCGCGACAGCAGTCGTTCGGCGTAGCCCCACAGATCAGCCACGCCCGGACATTGCACCAATGCGTGCGCAACGGTTTCTTCGTGACGCACGCATCTAGGGAAAATCTTTTTCGAGGGATCCCTGCCCGGGCGCCCGTGTCTGTAGAGCCTTTCTCGAACGGGTAGAGCCCCCCGGTAGCACTGCCAGGCTAGTGACTTCTGGAAGTTGTCCATTGGTCCCGGGCCGAAAGTCCTACCGAACAGGCTGGCCAGCTCGTCCTCTTCCATGTCCAGCGACTCTCCAAGGGTGTCATCGCCCCTGCTAGCCACCAGCCCTCTATAGAATGACGAGGTGGATTCTCCACCGATGGCCGGGTCCGCTTGCCAGAGAGCCCTGAGCGCCTGGGCACACTCAGTGTGCCAGTCTCCCAGTTTTCCGGATCTTTGCTTGACCCAGGACTGCAGCTCGGTGAGCGAGACGAGTCTCGGAAAGGC
The DNA here is from genome assembly GCA_964016885.1 of Eledone cirrhosa. Taxonomy (NCBI): domain Eukaryota; kingdom Metazoa; phylum Mollusca; class Cephalopoda; order Octopoda; family Eledonidae; genus Eledone; species Eledone cirrhosa. The sequence goes on from OZ024740.1 coordinate 50,292,278, forward strand.
TCGTTTCACGAACGGAGCCCACGCCGGTTGACCAGTGAGGAATACCTGTAGGTGCCGTAGCCTTAATGCGTGCCTACGCATCATCAACCACGGCATCCCCAGCCCTCCTTTCGAAGGTTGTTGGCAGCAGATGGATCTTCTCACCATAGGAGGGCGCTTCTTCCAAAGAAATTGAAAGAGCATGCGTTCCATGGTGGTGAGTGTTTCCTTAGGGCAAGGCACGACAGTCAGGCGGTAGTAAGTGACGGACGCTATGTAAATGTTCGCCACCTCCGCCCGACCTTTTAGGGACAGCTTACACTTGGCCCATTTCTGGGTTAGTGCAAACACCTTGTTCGTAACCTCGCCCCAGTTCTTTTCCCCCTGGAGGTCCGGTCCAAACCAGACCCCAAGCAACTTCACCGGGCCCTCCGTCCAGTGTCCGACGACACCGTCGGGAGGCATCGGTCTGCCTCTCCACGTTCCGAGTTGCAGCCCGATGGATTTTTCCCGGTTCAGTTTCGCTCCTGACAACCTTTCGTATTCCTCCAGTAAGGTACCGATCGCCTCGATCTCAGAGTCGGTCGATACCATTACTGTTACGTCATCGGCGTAGGCCGACACCGCTTTGCTCAATCCTGGTTCCAGGGGGATACCCTGCAACAACTCCAACTTCCTCAGTAAAGGCTCGAGAGTCAATACGTACAGAAGGGAGGAGAGAGGGCACCCCTGTCGAATGGATCATGTGATTTCGAACGGCTTCGAAAGGTAGCCGTTCACCTTGATCCTAGAACAGATGCGGTTGCTATGTAAGGCAGTGATCCAGCCTCTGAAAACAGGACCGAACCCAGCCGCCGCTAGCACCGCATCCAGGTAACCATGGTCAACCCTATCGAACGCCTTAAACTGATCCAAGTTGATCAGGGCCCCACCGAAGCCGGGTTTGTTGCCAACCCTCTCTATGATGTATCGCATGAGGTAGAGGTTGTCGTGAATGAACCTGGATGGGATAGCAGATGTCTGCGCATCTCCCACCAGGCCACCCACGACAAGCGCCAACCTCTTTGCTAACACCTTGGCCAAAATCTTTAACTCTGTGTTTAGCAGGGTTATGGGCCGAAAATTATTTATACTATCCTCCTTGTTCTCGTCCTTCCTCACCAGCGAGACTACGCCCTTGGCTACAGAACAAGGAATTCTCCATTTCTGCTGCCAATTGCAGTAGACTGCTTCGAGGAGTTCGGAGAATAAGACCGGCATTGCTAAATAAAGTTCGTAAGGTATACCATCGAGACCTGGAGATTTGCGTCTGCTGCATTGGCTCAGCGCATCCCCGATCTCATCAGCCGAGATTGGTCCCTCGCAGGACTCTGCCTCTTTGCTCGAGAGACGCGGCAGGCCGTCGAGGTATGGACCGAAATCCACGTCCCCGCCCAGACCCTCGCCTCCCCCGAACAATCGGGCAAAGTGCCTTTGAAAGGCCTCGCACATCTGCTTAGGCTCCCGGATCACCCGTCCATCCTCGTCTTGCAAAGACCGGATGGTGGATCGATTTCCACTCTTAGCTTCTGTCACGCGGGCCCAGCCAACGGCTTTGGCCCCCTCATTACCTAGAGCACGTATTTTACTTCGAATGACGCAGCCTTCGTGCTTTGCATCGAAAAACTGGCTCAAGGCCGTCCTCGATGCCAGCACTCTGGCCACATCTTCGCTCTTGATTGCCTCTTCTAATTTACCTGTTAATTCTTTCTCGTTCCTATTCCTATCGGCAGCTAACATCTTGCTATAACTTATTGATTCTGTGTTAATCTCTCTTTTGAGAGATGCCCACCATCGGTTGTTGACGATTGCACCCGTCAACCTCTCCTTAACTAATCTGCTAATCCGGTTTCTGTAAGTCTCTTTTGCCGGTAAAGACAAATTAAGTTTCCAGTAACCGGGACCCTGTCTATGTGTTTTCTCGAGATTGACTACGCAGGTCACTAATTTGTGATCTGTATAGCCAACCGTGAGCATTTCTGGACAGCTTAATATGTCCTTATCCTTACTTCTAACTAAGAATCTATCTAAGTACGATCTAGATTGACCACTGTGGTTCGTCCAAGTCCAGGTTGGCACAGTTGGAAAATCTAGTCGATATCTATCGACCAAGTTAAAACGGTCGAGTAACCCCTTGAGGCTGTTACACCCCCCTCTATTAGGACATGCTCCTGCATAGTCCCAACGTGCATCTAGGATGTCATTCCAATCCCCCGCTAGAAGCAGGGAACGCGACGTTCCCAGAAAAGTCTCCAGACGCTGGAAGAAGTCGGGTCGTTCAGCTCCGAAAGGGGAGTATACGGCGACCAGTCTCAAGGCCGCACCTTCACTACTGCCAACGTCTAGCACCAACAAACGACCTTCCGGGTCCGAGTGAACAACCTGTACGGCGAGACCCAGGTGTTTTTACAGCAGTACGATAACCCCACCCCCACCTCCAGGTTGACAGAGAGATGCATGCACCTCAAAGTCATCGAGGGTAGGGGTCAGCTGCCGCACGACGCTGATTCGAGTCTCACAGATAACCATTACATTTATACCACGTGACCTGAGGTCATTTAGAAGCTTTGCTTGCTTCCAAGTTGAGCCCAGGCCACGTGCATTCAAACATCCTACTCTTAACACATCCATGTGGGCGGCAAAGCCAAAGGAGAGTGTAGAGACCTACCTTTCTGCTTCCCGGGGTTCGGGTCGCACGACTTCCATGGGGTCGGGGGTGTTGGGTGAAGGGGTGTCTTGTGGTGGTGTGGGGTCGTCAGTGTGTGGTGGGGTTGAGGTGTTTGGAGTTGTGTTGGGGAGGAAGGGGAGGGGGAAAGCTTTTTAGTAGGACGCGGTTTATGGGTTTGACAGAGGGTGGTCCTACGTCCTCCTTAAAATCCTTTTTTAGTTTTTGGTAGAGGTTCATTGGGATCTTTATTAATTTTAAATGTGGGTAGTTTTCTGACGAAACAAAGTTTACCCCTTCGGTTTGTACCGAAGGGTTATTGTTTATGAGTTCATTTAATTTATTATTGTTTCTGTTGATGTAAGTATAGTGTAATGTCTTTTTTTCGGATGGTGTGAGTGTTTCGAAGAGGGGAGGGGCAGGTTTGGTTTTGTTTGTTGCTGGAGGGGTGTTTTGTGTTTTGTTGGATTGTGTTGACATTTGGGTGGGGGTTGTTTGGCCTTGTGTGTTTTGCACATGTTTTCTTTTTTTCCTTTTAATCTGTCTGAAGGACTCCGTTTCTTCCTCCGAATTCGTTGGGTTATCTTCAGTGTTGGAGGGAAGAGGTATGTTTGCTGGTAATGTTTCCGTGTTGGTTTTCTTTGTGGGGGAGATGGATGTCACTATGTTAGACTGTGTTGTGTGTTGTGGCTGCGGTGGTTGTGTTGTTTTATTGAGTGAGGGGTTGGGTGGGACTGTGTTTTGTTTTTGGGTAATGTGTTGTGTCTGTTTGTGTTGTGGTGGTGGTGTAGTTTTACTGAGGGACGGGTTGGGTGGGACTGAGTTTTGTTGTTTGTTTATCTGTTGTGGTGGTGGTGGTGGTGGTGGTGGTGGTGGTGGTGGTGGTGGTGGTGGTGGTGGTGGTGGTGGTGGTGGTGGTGGTGGTGGTGGTGGTGGAGCTGGTGTTGGTAGCAGGGTTTTCTTCTTGTTGAGTTGGGGACAAGCCGCCTTCAGGTGCCCTCTGCCTGCAAAGATATGACAGGACGGCCTTCTCCCCTCCACGTTAATGTTTATATACCCGTGGCCCTCTAATAGGATTCTGTCGGGTATTTGGGCAATGCGTTCAGGCTTCATTTGCACTACCAGCTCTATACCTGTTCCACTGAACGCATTGCCTGTGGTTTTCCCAATGGAAATCACGTTGTCATTCACTGGATCGATGAAGCCAGCTATGAGCCAGCAGTAGTCCACATCTGGCATCATCGCATCCAGTCATATGCGCTGAGTTCTTTTACCCATATAAGATGGATAAAAGGTAAAATTTGTCGAACGAATCGGCGACAAAGGATTTTTTTTTTTGCCGCTGATTCGTTCTTCATAATAATCGCTAGGCTTCCATAGTCTGTCTCTTCTTATGAAAGTGGTTTCATTAAGTACTTCTGTAAGTACTGCTTTAATTTCTGCTTGTGTTGGTTGTTGAGGTTTTTTTGAGATGTTGATGGTGCGGAAAACGACCGTCCGACTTTCAATATCTTAGGTGAGTTCTTGAGGCATTTTTACCGATAAGGTACCATTTTCCCCTTGAGTTATGTATTGTTTGGCGTTTTTTATTCTTTGTGCCACATCTGAAATATTTTCAGGTATATAGTTAAAGATTTCTTTGTTGTTTGTGCAAATGATATATTATTGGTGTTGACTTTGTCGTCTGCTTTGCTTTCTGTTATGATGTTGTTTTCAAATGTTATTTTTGTGTTTGTTGTGTCTTTGTTTGTGGTATTAATATTGTCATGCAATCCTTTCAAATTTTTTTTGTTGTTGGAATCAATCTCCAGATTTATGTTTTCGTCATTTTTCTCCGCACATTCGTCTGTTTTTATTTTATTTTTTCTTTCCTTCTCTATGACGTTAGTTGGGAAGGAAGGGGGGGACTAAAGCGTGCGAGCTTACAACTCTTATCGCTGCCCCCCCCCCCACTATTTTCGTTAGCTTCGTTTAACATTTCTGTCAGACGATTGAAATTTTATGCAAAACAGGTTTTTCACCCCTGGGAGGGGCGAAGATGAGCTGACCCACCGCCTGACAGTTCAGACGGGGGGTCCAGCTACACAATAGTATCAAAATTAAAATTGAACTTACAAAATTTCCGCAATAAATTGGAACAAAACTTCTGCGCGAAGTGAATTACGTCTACGCTGTAAAACAAACGACAGCTACATTATATAGATATATTTCTTTATTAGCCACAGGGGCACAAAAGAAGGGGACAAATACAAAGGGGGAAGTTTACATACAATAAAAACGTGTAAAATGTTATCACAGATGGAATTTAAAAGTTAGTCGATTTTCCCCAATAGAGGGAGACAGTTTATATGGGTAACACATACCCCCGAAAAAAATGTGCAACCCTCATCTCCAGGAGTACGAAGAGCTTGTACTCCTTTCCTCTCCTCCTCCTTTTCCTCAATCTACAGGCTGATATAGAGAGAAGGCCCATTCACTCGGGCCATTCTCGCCACTTTCACCCACCTTTCATAAAACTTGCTGGGGTACAGCACCTCTCTCTCCATCCTGATTCTTCTTCCAAAGTGGTATTTGAAAAAAGATAGATAGATAGATAGATATGTTTCTTTTATTTGCCACCAGGGCATCAAAAGTGGGACAAGTACAATGGGGGGAGTTTACAAAACAAGGCGTCCTCAATAAGGAAGAGGCAATAACAAAATATAAAAATAAAATAAAATATAACAGAATAAAATTTATAACAAGATCCTCAATAGAGAGGAGGCGCCTTGGGGGGTCGCACACACCCCCGAAAAAAAGTGTGCAACCCTTTTCCTCAGGAGCACAGAGAAGGGGTGCTCCCTTAGTCTTTCATCTTCCTCACCTATAGTCTGATGTAGAGTGAAGGCCCATTCACACGGGCCATTCTCGCCACTTTCACCCATCTTTCATAAAAACGGCTGGGGTGCAGCACCTCTCTCTCCATCCTGATCCTTCTTCCGAAATGATATCGGAAGAAACGGACCAGTTGTTGGCCAGAGAGAAAGGTGTCTGACCTCAGTCCTTTCAGACGCGTCCACCATACAACCTCTTTCGCCATGGCTATTACGCACAGAAACACCGCCTCTCCTTCATTTTTGAAGAGGGGAGGCGGCTTGATCGTTACAATAGACTCGGTGGTCAACCGGATCGGTCCCACCCTTGACAGCAGTTGTTCGACATAGCCCCACAGATCGGCAATGCCCGAGCAGTGTACCAATGCGTGTGCAACGGTTTCCTCGTCGCACACGCATCTGGGACAGATTTTTTTCGAGGGGTCCCTACCCGGGCGCCCGTGTCTGTAGAGCCTTTCTCGAACGGGCAGAGCCCTTCTGTAGCATTGCCAGGCCAGGGACCTCTGGAAGTTATCCATGGGTCCCGGGCTGAATGTCCTACCGAACAGGTTTGCCAGTTCGTCTTCCTCCATGCCTAGGGCATCTCCGAGGGCGTCGTCGCACCTGCTAACCACCAGCCCTCTATAGAATGACGAGGTGGATTCTCCACTGACAGCCGGGTCCGCCTGCCAGAGAGCCGTGAGAGCCTGGGCACACTCTGTGTGCCAGGCGCCCAGTTTTCTCGGCCTTTGCTTGACCCAGGATTGCAGCTCGGTGAGTGAGACGAGTCTGGGAAAGGGTCGCCTCACAAACGGGGCCCACACCGGTTGACCGGAGAGGAATACCTGAAGATGCCGTAACCTTAATGCGTGTTTACGTATCATTAGCCACGGCATCCCCAGCCCTCCTTTCGAAGGGTGTTGACAGCAGATGGATATCCTCACCATAGGAGCCCGCTTCTTCCAAAGGAATTGGAAGAGTGCGCGCTCCATTTTGGCGAGCGTTTCCCTTGGGCAAGGCACAACGGTCAGGCGGTAGTAGATGACGGACGCTATATAAGTGTTCGCCACCTCCGCCCGACCTTTCAGGGACAGTTTGCACTCGGCCCACTTCTGGGTGAGTGCAAACACCCTGTTCGTTACCTCACCCCAGTTCTTCTCCACGTGGAGGTCTGGTCCGAACCAGACCCCGAGCAACTTCACCGGGCCCTCCGTCCAGCGCCCGACGACGCTATCGGAGGGCATCGATCTGCCCCTCCACGTGCCGAGTTGCAGACCAATCGACTTGTCCCGGTTCAGCTTAGCCCCTGTAAACCTTTCGTACTCCTCCAGTAAGGTGCCGATCGCCCCGATTTCCGAGGCCGTCGACACCATTACTGTTACGTCATCGGCGTAGGCCGACACCGCTTTCCGCAATCCCGGTTCCAACGGGATGCCCTGCAACAACTCCAACTTCCGCTGCAGTGGCTCTAGAGTCATTACATACAGAAGGGAGGAGAGAGGGCACCCCTGTCGGATGGACCGCGCGATTTCGAACGGCTCCGAGAGGTAGCCGTTCACTTTGACCCTAGAGCAGATGCGGCTGCTGTGCATGGCATTGATCCAGCCCCTGGAAACGAGTACGAAGCCTGCCGCCGCTAGCACCGCATCCAGGTAACCATGGTCGACCCTATCGAATGCCTTAGATTGATCCAAGTTGATCAGGGCCCCACCAAAGCCGGGTTCGTTCCCAACCCTCTCTATGATGTATCGCATGAGGTGGAGGTTGTCGTGGATGGACCTGGACGGGATAGCACATGTCTGCGCATCTCCCACCAGGTTGCCCACGACAAGCGCCAACCTCTTTGCTAGCACCTTGGCCAAAATCTGTAACTCTGTATTTAGCAGAGTTATGGGCCTGAAATTATTTATATCGTCCCCCTTGTTCTCGTCCTTCCTCACTAGCGTGACTACGCCCTTGGTCACAGCACAGGTAATTCTCCCGTTCTGTTGCCAGTTGCAGTAGACCGCCTCGAAGAGATCGGGGAACAAGTCCGGCATAGCTAGATATAGTTCGTATGGAAGACCATCGAGACCCGGGGATTTGCGTTTGCCGCATTGGCTCAGCACGTCCTCTATCTCAGCGGCTGAAATCGGCTCCTCGCAGGACTTCGCCTCCCTGTCCGAGAGACGCGGCAGGCCGTCGAGGTATGGACCGAAGTCCACATTTGCCAAGTTATGCCGAGGATCCGACGTAAGCAGTACTGGTGGAACCTCTCAAGTCGCTTCATCTGTCTACGGTAGACCACCCACGTCTCACAAGCATAAAGTGCCGCGAGCACACACGCATGATACACTTTGAGCTTTGTCTTTACCGAAATTCCGTATTGAGACCAGAGACACTTGTTCAGTTTTCCAAAAGCATCACTGGATTTCTGTATCCTTTTTGATATTTCCTCATCAAGATCGCAGGACACACTCAGAGTGCCTCCAAGATATATAAAACTGCCAATGACCCTTAGCCGTTCACCATAAACCAAGATGTTGGGCTCACAAAATAGCTTCCCAGGGACTGGTTGGTACATGGCTACTGTCTTTTTCAGGCTTATGGTAAGTCCCAATGCAGTACACGCATTAGAAAATGCATCCATCAGATGTTGCATATCAATCTCAGTGTGCGCTACCAGGTCACAGTCATCTGCATAAAGCAAATCCCTGATTAGTGACAAGTGAACCTTTGACTTAGCATTGAACCTCCTGATATTAAACAGCTTTCCAGGTGATCGATAGCGAACATACATACCATGATTGCAGTTCCCGAAGCCCTGTTCGAAGACAATGGAGAAGTACAAAGCAAAGAGCGTTGGAGCTGGAATGTCACCCTGTTTGACTCCATTCTCGACCGTCACCGGCTCACAGAGCTTTCCACCTACATTTACCCATGCCTTTATGTCATCATGGAACAAACCTGTCTCCCTTCCCCTTGTACAAAACAACCATCACAGCATCCTTCCAGTCATCGGGAACATGATTGTTGTTCCAGGCATCCAGAGCCAAAGGATGAAGTCGGTGCAAGAGATTCTCTCCACCGTGCTTCAAGATCTCAGCATACAGCCCATCCAATCCAGGCGACTTCCCACCATTGAGTTTCCAGACACCACTTTTAACCACCTCGATCGTTGGAGGCTCAGCAAGGATTTCCTTTACTGGCTTATCAGATATAGACCCGATAAACTCTTCGTCAACCTCTGAATCCCTATTGAGAAGCCCGTCAAAGTGTTCCCGCCACCCCAACAGGATATCATTGGGATCTCTAAGGAACTGATTGCCATCCTTTGTCCTAAGAGGCGCAACTGGTGATATAGGTGGTCCATACACTTCACGAAGAAGATTATACATTGCCTTAACCTCCTTCACATCCGACGCAAGTTCTTGAACTATATATACATGGAACTATTGTCATCTTGCCTGACGATTTGAACTTTACAACACCACCTGCCTCTTTGAGGTCAAATACCAACCCTACTACCATCTACAAACTGACCAATGAGAATCAAGACTATTCCTGCTGGCAACATTAAATTATTCCTAATAAGCTCATATGTCCCAAGGCTCTGATACCATCAACACTATAAACACAGAGCTGGCATATCTAAGAACTGACTAACTGCCTGATGCGGTCATAGCCATTCAATGGCTATCATCGAAATATATATAGCAGTAAATAAAGGACTATGAGTTCATGCAATTGACTTATGTTTCGTCACTATATATATATATATATATATATATATACAGTATATCCCCGGCACTCGCGGTCCCGATTATTCGCGGAATTTTCCTCAGAACCTAACTAATAGTTGTTCATGGAAACCACCGCAATTTTTTAATGCATTTTTTCATGACAATATATTTTTTCACGCTTTTTAACGCTAAATTATTAATAACAATATACCGTATTTGCCGGCCTATATTTTACGTTATGTTTTGACGTTTATATGCATTTTTATGGACCACGTCCAATATTTGCGGCTTTTTTTACTATTCGCGGGTGCTCTAGGAACGTAAACCCCACGAATACCGAGGGACAACTGTATATATATATATATGTATAGTGAGAGAGAGAGCGAGAGAGAGCGAGTTCCACAACAAATTAGCAAAACATACACGAGGACGCGCGTTTCACCTAGCGGATGTTCAACCCGAGTGAGATTGGGCTGAGAATATTATATACATATATATATATATATATATACATGCGGGCGTGTGTCTGTGTACATTTGTATGCACACATGCGTATGCGTGCGCCTAGACACGTGTCAAACTTCATCTCTTTCTTAAACGCCAAAAATACTGCACACACTTCAAATCTACTTCACTGATATATTTAACACATGTTCTACTATATGGCACCATCAAGAAAACAACACCCATTAACAGTAAAGCACTCATTGTTTGCCACGCTTAATGTAATATCTTTAACACATGTCCCATCTATGAAACCATCAAGAGTACGACAGATACCAGTAGTCATACACTGCGCTTAATAAACATTATATTGTGGATTGGCAGTATCGGTAGAGGGTCGGACGCCATGCTTTGCAGCAAAGAGTTACGGCCCTTTCCGTTCTGAGTTCAAATCCCGCCGAGGTTAACTTTGCCTTTCATCTTTACGGGATTGATAAAATAAAGTACCAGTAATGCACTGGGTAATTGCTGTCCTTGTGCCAAAAGTAGAAACAATTATATTGTGGATTGGTAGTATTGGTAGAGGGTCGGACGCCATGCTTTGCAGCAAAAAGTTACGGCCCTTTATTATCTGAGTTCAAATCCCACCGAGGTTAATTCGCCTTTCATCCTTATGGGGTCGATAAAATAAAGTACCAATAATACACTGGGATAATTGCTGGCCTTGTGCCAAAAGTAGTAGAAACAATTATATTCAATGACATGTTCATTTGATT
>OZ024740.1:50305254-50405254 GCA_964016885.1 Eledone cirrhosa
AACGGTGATTAATAAAACTGCTACAATCCAACATGTTTGTCACACACCACATCAATTCTTGTTATATATGTATATATTAGAAAATGAGGGGGGGGGGGGGGGGTCAAAATGAAAAAAAAAACGAGATGTCCTACACAAGTGAAAGTATAAGGAAAAAAGATGAAATCGAAAATGCAACTGGGGCCTTTTTAAGAATATTTATTTGGTTCCTTTACCGCAGTTCTTATGCTTTTCAAAAGTAGAATTGAGATGGAGGGTTTGTGGGGTTTTTTCGCATCTGGTTGGTGTTCGAATGTTACTTCTGTTTTATGTGGGAAAAAGTGGCTCGAAATGCTAGGTATTTTTAGAAAAGTAATTTGGTTATATATATATATCAATGAGATTATTGGAAGTAAAAGAGAAAATCCGTACGCCCGTCAAAATTAGTAAACTTAGGAAGATTAACAGAGAAAACAAGACAACGAACGAAAACAAGGCAAAACAAAATACAATTTTTTTGAGAGGAAATCTTTAAAAAATATTTTTTGAAAATAAAAATACAAACGAAAAACACAGAACTCCAGGGTAAATGGCTGTGGAGATGGGCTTTGGCAGTTTTTACCCCTACCAACAGTACTGCTCATCCAACTTGTGTCACAGCGTCTGACACAAGGCAAAACGCTGTCCGTGGAGTAAAAGACAAGACAAAACAATAATTTGTAGCAATTAAGCTATTATATGTACACATAGAATTTTATGTGACGTCAGGGAAAAGGTATTGTATTTTTATACCACGAGAGTCTCATGAAACAAAACAAAAGGAAAGGGAGGTAAGAAAACGGAAAAAGAAAGTAAAAGGGCAAGAAAAAAGTAAAATATCGTGTTAAATGTAAATCATTGAGATTATTGGCGGGATAAATATATATGTATATATATATGAAAGGATTTCATATATATATATACTCTTATATATATATGTGTAGTATATATATATATATATATATATATATACTCTTCCACCCCAAGTATCGAGTACTCTGGTCTAACCAGTTTCTAATTGAATCCATCCTGATTTATATAGATAGATAGATAGATAGATAGATAGATAGATAGATAGACAGATAGAGAGGGAGAGAGAGAAAAAGAAAGAGGGGAGGGGGAGAGAGAGAAAAGGGGGAGGAGGGGGGAGAAGAAGAAGAGATTTTGATCATAGAGTTATTGTTTATTTCTTACTTAACTAATAGATAGCTTTTTCTGTTGTTGTTGTCGTTGCATTTAAAAAAAAAAAAGAAACGTCAATTTATTTCACCTTTCCCTCTTGTCTTCGTGAACTAAGATAACAAAACACAATAGCTCAACGAATGATCAGCTGTACAGCCGCTAGACAAGCTAGAAATAGCAGTCGATTTACTCCTAGACAATGGGTCGGTGAATGATCAGCTCTACCGTTGCTAGACAAGCTGAAGTAGTAGCCAGATTGCTCACAAATCAAAGCCTCTCTGCTATATTATGTATCCTGCTTTTAAGGATATACTTGCCATATTGATGTTTCTGAGCTGTTGCTGGAATCGATCTGTCCCTCCGTCTCACATTCCTAGATAAACTGACTAATAACAAAAATGTTCATTGACAGTGTTGGAACACTGTCATTTTTATCAGAACTGACCTGGGGCTAAACAACAAAACCTAATTAAATATTATTTAGTTAATGTGTTTCCGAAAGCAATTGGTCTTAATTAAGTCCTCTTAGTTTCAAATTGATTCACTATGTATGTTACATAATATGAGGTGGTAGATTGGCAGAAGCAACAGAATTTCTGAGAAATTGCAGTATTTAGTAATATCTCTTTACAGTCTGTTCAAATCCCACCTCACCAGCATCGTCTTTATCTTCTAGCTTTCCGAGATCAATAAAATAGATATAATATTCTGGGTGTGGTTAATAAGTTAAATCGGTAAAGCGTTCTGAGTTCAAATATTGCCAAGGTTCACCTTATTTTTCGGGCGTGGATATAATCGAATTCATCCTTCTGCTAAAATTGTAATCATGTGTCTGTTACAAATCAATGCTACTTGTTTTAAAATAATATTTAAGTGTAATGTGTTGGAAAATCATTTACTGTATAACATATTGTAGAGAAAGGAACACAGTTGGTTAAATTGATATAGTAGTGAAATAACTGGTTGGATAATGAATTAATTAATCTAATATTGGGGTATTGATTAGGTGGAGGTTTTATTGATTGAATTGTGAACTAATTCATAAGATTGCTGGGTAATTGGTTAGGTGATACATTGCTTGATAGTGGGATTAATAAAAAAAAAATGGCGGATTAATTAATTGGTGGAAGACTAATTGACTGGGTTGACGGTTAATTAACTGAATGGAAGGCTAATTGATTAGCATGGTTGGGTTGAAGGTAAATTAATTGGGATAGAAGGCTAATTTATTGGGCTTAAAGTTAATAGTGAGAAGCCCTGACAACCAGGCATTTTACTTGATGCATCACATTAAAGGAATTGATATAAATTACAGCATCATCTCGCCCAAATATCAGCCCAATATGGGGTGGGAAATGTCAGCCCTTTGAGATATAAGCCTGTATTTTCGGAGGAAGGAACAACATTCAAACGGTTCCAACATTTCATTGTCTGATTTGAATATATCTGGTCTCATTTACTTTTAAATAGATAATTTCAATTGTGTTTATCATTATTTTATCTCTATAAAGTATCGAGTTTATGATATCAGGGTAAATATTCTAACATCAAGTTATTTTAGAGATAATTAAAAATTCTTTGGGTCATAAAATCATCAAATCGTTAAAGTTTATAAAATATTACATGCAAGAATTATATGGAGCATATTCTCTATTTATCACAACCCATAATCACCTAGGGCTTGAAAGATAAAAATTAAAAGTATTAAATAATTTTATAAATTGTTAAGTGTTTTGAAATACAAATGTCTTGGAAATTATTTGTTTAGCACATTTACAGTTTCACATCAATTTTGATTTTGTACACTTCCTCAATGAACATGTTTTTGTGCAAAATTAAAGATGGCTTTTTTAAAGGATAGTGTAGCCATACTGGAACTAGCTTCTGGCCTTTCTCAATCCATCAATGACTGCATGAGTTTTATGCCACGTCACCAGCGTGTAAGCTGTAATAATGCTTACTTTTTCAGATGCTGATCCAAGGCATCTCTCGATGAATGTATTCTCTCCATATCCCTAGTCTTATTACAGAAGAAAGGAGATCAACTTTAGACAAACTGCATCACAACCCTTCTTAGTTGAACTGATATGTGATATGGAGAGTTAGCGGTAGCTGCAAATTCGTTGATAAGGTATATCATCGTCTTGAAACAATACCACTTTCCTTTAAACATGAAATCTGAGATGCTCTCAGAGAAATAATGAAAAAAGCCTTTATGTTGTGTGTTGTCTCTTTTATGTTTGAGGGAGATTATTTTTGTTTATTTTCGAGTTTTGTGTGAAATCCAGATTTCTTCTTCTATGTGTGTATGGATGGTGTGGGAAAAATTACTCAAAAATATTACTGGTGGATTTTCCGTCGGTTTTGACGATGAGTGTTTAGTCGTTTAATAAACTGAATTGCTCCTTGTGAAATTAATGTGCAAGGAATGGAACTTTCCGAAGACACATGTATCATTGACGCAATCTCTGGCCGAATACGTGTGACACAATGTGACTCAGGTTGGGCTTTCAAGTTGCATGTACAATTCAGAGAAGAAAGGGGAAGACTGAGAGAGAGAGAATCTATTCCAGTATTTAACTGATACTGTACATACTGACACCGAAAGGAAGAAAAATAAAGTTGACTTCGGTGGAATTTAAATTTAGTTCGTTGATTGCAAAACTGGACACCATAAGCCATTCTATCTGAAGCACTAATGGTTCTTCCAATTCGTTACATTAGAAGTATTTCTATCATATCTGTCTCCAGTATAAATCACCAGAAGGAAGGAATATTTTCCTGAACACATTTATCCGTTTCTTTATTATCATAATGACCCATTGAAGTACCATTTCTTGCATTGTGTACTTGATCATCCGATGCTGTATATACAGACTTATCTTGGAATTGAACTTCCACCATTTTTTTTATTAGCAACTCCTTCTTGTTATTTGCATTTGACAAGGAATATGTCATTTTCATATACCAGATACCTGGGACCTTGGCCCTACCAGACACACATTTCTACCTTCTGCAACCATTGATTGGCAATGTACGATATGTACCCAAATAATATATACTCTTGCTTCCCTTTTCAAATCATGTTACATCCTTCGGTGTAAAGCTTTCATGAAATATTTGTACGTTGTTTTCTAGATGAGGAGATTTCTGTTGATAGAAAAACAACAGCTTTTTGGGGGTGGAGGTTAAAACAATTCTGTTTTTACCAAACACTTTTTTCTAGAAATTAACATATTGTTCTTGTCTCTTGAGGTTGCACTAGACTTGGCATCATGCAATTTGTTATCTGATGTTATCAGATCTCTACAGGTTTAGTCAAAGAGATTTCCTATACACATTCAACAAGTGTGTAACACCATGCTGAAACGATGTTGAGATGTACGCCCTTCTTGGTAATGACAAAGCTCTTTATCGTCATCCCAATCATTAATTTCTATGAATTGCACAATAATCCGATTAATCTCAGGACTAAGCAGAATCCAATGATCCAACATATGAATGTTACTGATACCAATTATTTCACCAACTTCTTTCACATTTCGGCCACTTATATTCGCGATCGTATTTTTTCGGTCATTACCCAAAATTCATGACCATAGGTAAGGGTAGGCAAAAATACTTAACTGAAGATAGCGAGTTTGGCTTTTATACATACCGCCCTTCTTTTGATGACTGACTGCTGAAGCTGGCGCACTGTTGCAACTTCTCCGGCAGTTCTTGCGTTTAATTCAGCCTTCTGCCGTCCATCACTTGTGAAAACGATCCCGAGATACTTGAACTTCTCCACTGGGTTCAGTGTAACTCCACTCACAGACAGAGTGCACTGTGCAGGCCTTCTCTCCAGGACGAATGTCTCAGTCTTCATACTCGTCAGCAAACATATCCAACGCATGTCGGAGATGACCATCCGACATGTTAAGTAGCACTATGTCTTCTGCAAACTCAAGCTGATTTATTCTACACCCGATTGTTGCTAGATGTGTTGAGTTTAATTCTTTCCATGAAATTATAAGTTGAAAAGAAATACCTGCTCCCCAACTCACCCCATGAAAATGCTCTACGCTTCAAATTAAAACTTCAGTGGTTCTCTAGTAACTCCAAGGATCATAACGCTCACCAACATAAATATTTTCTCTCTCTCTCTCTCTATATATATATATATATATATATATATAGAAGTGATTACACAACAATTAGTTCACCATACCGCTAATTGTTGTGTAATCACTTCTACCTAACTCATCCCATGGACTGAGTGCTCTACCACTACGAATATTACCTTCTAGTGTTCCACCACTATATATATATATATATATATATATATATATTTCTCTCGCTCTGCATCATCATCATGGCTTCACGAACGAAGATTAAATGGGTGTTCCAGATTGACTGCAGGAACACTCCTGGCTCTACAAGTCAATGCGGGACATGCAGACACAGCTGCAGCTCAAGGTCTGGTCAGGGTTTGATGATGTGGTGTTGTGGTTTTTTCTCCTGCGCCTTTTGTTCTCGAGGGTGGCACTGTGGGTGTTTTTGAAGGAGGAGACAGCATGGTTGATGGTGAGACGCCATGTTCTCAGCTATAGTGGACCACCAGCGATGGTCGATGTGACAGGCACCAAGGAATTCCTTCAAACAGTCCTTGTATCACTTCCTTGGTGCCCCCTATCGTGATGACCAGTGGAGAATTCACCATATAGTGTGATCCTGGACAGGCGATGATCCCTCATCCTGGAGACGTGTCCTGCCCAGCGTAGTTGGAACTTTAGCAGCATGGCCTCGATGCCGGTGACCTCCGCCCATTCAAGGACTTCAACATTGGTGACAATGTCTCTCTGGCGGATGGTGCGGGGGCAGCGTTGGTGGAAGCGCTCGAGGAGTTGAAGGTGGTTACGATAAGTGACCCACAAATCTGAGCCATATTGAAGGGTGGTAAGGACTATGGTTCTGTACACGCTGATCTTGGTACCTTTCTTCAGGTGTTTGTTATTCTACACAATCTGCCAAATGACTGTCGCTTTCCTCATCGATCTTGTGCATCCCAAGTGGGTGAACCGATAGACAGTTTTCAATTTAGTTTCGCCAATGGTGATATGAGAAGTGCAGTATTCTTCCCGGGGTGCAGGCTGCTGGAGTATCTCCGTCTTCTTTAAGCTGACTTCTAGCCCAAAGAGCTAGGCAGCCTCAGCAAAGAAGGAAATGATGCCCTGCAAGGTTCTCTCCCTTTCTTTCTTTCTTTCTTGCTTCCTTTCTGTATGTATGTATTTATGTCAGGTCGCTCTCGTGTGCTACTGGTAACATGTGCCCCAGTACAACCTGTGTCATAATCGGGTCGTCGGCGACTAAACCGGCGACTCCACCAAGCTAGCTTGGTGAGAAGGGTGATATTTTGACACCCTGTGGGATGAAACTCAACAGAGTCAATGGCCATCCAAATAGTTTTTTTATTTCCTCTGGGAGTGGAAGGCCCCCAGTTGTTGACACAAGACCTTTCTAAGAGGGGGAGACTCTGAAAAAAAAACCTGCAGCTTCGGAAGCATCCGATGATGTTGACCAGTTCTCCTTTTCAGGTAGTGTTTTCGATGCTCAGAGAGTGTGATTGGTTGAGTGCAAGGCCTTTTCCCACTTAAAAAAACATTCAAAGCACAGGCATTGCTTGTTCGGGGTCTGTTACAGGTTCGTGTGACTGGCCATAGCCTAAAAGTGCACCAAACTCTATAACCTGACAAGCGATTGCAGTACTCTTAGCAGAGTTTGCAGCCGTCATGTATGTATGTATGCATGTGTGTGTGTCTGTGTGTGGAGAGAAAGAGAGATAGGGGGGGAGATGCTCGAAGCATAGCTGTCATCATGTTGGCCGGAATATTTATGTAAGCATCCTTAAATGAATATAAAAGAGTGCACACTTGTAGACATTAAAAAATAAGATTGTTAAAGAGACACCGTTCACATAAAAAAAACATTTACGAAGGCTTATGCTTCTTGCATAAAAATGAAGTGCTAAACTAAAAACAAATATATGTTGAAAACAATATACCTAACAATCAAAATATTTAGTAGCAAACTTAATTTTATAAGGGAGATAACTTCCAAAACTACGTTTTTCTTTTCTTGATTTATCTCCCTTGAAATTAAGGATATTTGAATTATGTTCCTTGTAATGGAATTTTTGTATTTTAAAAAGGTTTCTTCTACTTACACAACTCTGGATGGTTTTTTTTGGAGAAAATCGTTATAGCTATCATTGGTTGTCTCAAATGTCACAGTTGCTTTGATATTTGGCTGAAAGCACCTCAAAAGAGTAAATAATTTTATCTATATATTTTTTAACCCTTTAGTTAACAACAACCTGGCCAAAATCAGCTCTGGTTCAATGAAATAAAACCACCCATTTTAAAGGTTTCCAATTTAAATTAAAATCTTTCAACATAATTTTATATAAGAACCTTACATTAAGTTACTATCTTAGTAATGAATAATTAATAATTTTAGTCAATCCCTCATTAATTAATTCAAATAGAGTGAATTTCATTAGGAATGTAGTCATGAAAGGGCTAATACTACTATAATTTATTCAATATACAAAATCTCACAATGCTATGAAAAGCCATTGACAGTATATAAAAATAATTAAGCAGTATCTAATGAAAGCAAAATACACTATTGAAGGGAACAAAAAGGAAGAAAAAAAGAAAATGAAAAGGAGAAAAAGAAAAAAAGATCAAGCAATGAAAGAAAGGGAGAGGGAGAGAGGCAGTCACAACACCCCAGTCTGAGCAGTGCCTCAACTGTGCCCCACAAACAAAACAGCAAAAAACGTTACCACAGAGACTGGCCAGAGACACCTTCTGCAACAGCCACCCCACCTCATGGGGCTCCCTCTTCAAGTGGTTCACCAGAGGAAATCAGAAGTACGGGGGACCAACAACGCGTGATCTCAACGGAGACTGGTGCAAGGAGGAAGCAGTCAATCAGGCCCCGGCATTTGACTAACAGATGTTTAATGAAATAATTAGAATTTTACGTTATCATTCTTCAAGTGATTTTTTAGCAGTGACTATTTCATCTTCGTTGGGAGACAAGCTGCCTTCAGATAAGTCTTAAAGTGTGCAAATGCAAATTTGAAGAAGACAAAGTGAATTTTTAGAGAAATTTTAACTCTTATATGGAAGAAAGTGAGCTCTAAATAGAAGTTCATTTGCTAGATTAGGAGTTTACATATTCTGCAGATGGGAAACTAACTGTTCTATTAATGTTGGGTGAGTGACAGACCTAACATGCTGTTTCAAGCATTCAGGCTCCATTTTCCTTTTTCCACAAAACATTCAGGCTGGGAGTCAATATTACCAATTCCCAATAGAATGTACATCTCAAGAATTGATCTCAAGATCATAATTTTTAGAAAGGCATCAGGAGAAAGTGAAGTCACAGCTACATCAATTAGTTTGTAGACAATAGAGTTTATAGAATCAGAGACTATAGTAGAAGCTGCAGAAGTGGAAGAATGCAACTTGATGGCAAAATACTGACATTAAAACGTCCAACAGAGATGCAGACAAGATATGCAAGTGATTGAATAAACAGAGTACCATACAACTAGCTACAAGGTTAGCATTTTGTATCTTTTCAACAGCATTTATCAGTAGACAAAATGGTTGGCTTTTAAATGATCAAATCCAGATAGTTGTAAATAGGTACTATATGGTAGGAATAAGCCACTGCTGTTTCCTTTGGGGAAACACCTTCTCTATTCTGTCCACCAGAACTGCGGGGTCACCAGTGCTAATAAAACTAAGTTTGTCAAATTTGATTATTCTGGAGACTGTTTAACCCATTAGCTTTTACATTACTCTGTATTTACTATTGTATTTTCGTGGTAAAGGCTTTATTTCACAATTATCTTACATAATATCGAATCTACGAGGTTTTGATATTATTTATTTTGAGAACAATACTTTAACATAAGTATGAGCAGCTGGTTATGGCCAGTTTGAACAGAAAGAAGTGAGAGAATTCAAGCCGGATATAGCCGGTTTAAATGCTAAAGGATTAATCTGTGACACTCTCGAGATTCAGCACAGATATTCCATTTCTTTTTTTAAAAATTCAAAAATATCCAAATTACTCAGGATAATGTTGAGGAGTTAGAAGATGCTAAACCAATTTCATGTTTTAAATGTAATCTTCCACAATTAGTTAAGTGTAAATATCTACTGATAACACAAGTTGATATGGCAGATGACAGTTTTATTTATCTAATAATTGTCACTAATAAAAAGAAGGACAAATGAAAAGTTTTCTGATCACATAATGCAATGAAACAAAATAATTAAGTGTAGAATCTTTCACAGAAAGAAGCACTCTCCTTTATTTTTTCTTCCCCTTTTCTACTTCTCATGACATCCAATAACGTAGTATTTACATTTCAGCAAAGAAGTAAAACACAAATCCAGCCAACTAAAGATCAGCTTTTACTACCAATAATTTGGTTTCTTTCCTTTTGTTTTTTATTCTTTCCATTTTTTTATCATTTAATAAACCCAGTGAAAGTGAAACAAATGATTAAGAATAATTTTTATACAAAATCAAAATTGGAGGTAAAGCAACAAAGCTGTTTTGTCAAATTACACCATTCTACCACAACCGGTCAACACTTAGGACACATTACACATATGAATGGTCTCTGGTATTAAATTTATAACTTGAAGCAAAAAAGATTAACAATTATTTTATATTCATGGCTTCTTTCTTGGATCCTTTTTTATTTTTTATTTGACAAAAGATGAAAAACAAAAAAGAATTCAGTCCATTTTATCTTTTATCAAATTAAAATCATTCTCTGTGTGAGATCATAACAAACTTTGCATTTAGGAAAAGATAAACTGTTGTTTTATAGAATGTCAAAAGAAAAATTGAAGTTTAGTGGAAAGAATGAGATAATTGTTTCTTCATTTGGCACAAGGCCAGCAATTATCCCAGTGTATTACTGGTTCTTTATTTTATCCACCCCGTAAGGATGAAAGGCAAAGTTAACCTCGGCGGGATTTGAACTCAGACCATGAGATAATGTACCATAAATGAAATAAATGGTCTAATTACACTTATGTAAGAAATGACTATGTTGTTCATGAATGTATGTTATGAATGTTTCCATCATGCTTTCGTTATGCTTTTTATCTTTGTAAAAGTTTGTAGTTCACGTGATTATACATTTCTTGATAAAATTTTCATATAATTTTGAAATTTGTAGGGGGAAATTTTTAATTGCACGAAGACATGATAAAAAGTGTCAAAAGATAAAATACTACTTTTCTATTAAATTTAGAAATGTGGTGAGTGGTGAGTTTTTCAACAATGGATTGGTGAGTAAAAAAAATCAAACCATACCATTTCATTTGATCAACATACTCATGAAAAAAAAGAAACTCATATTTCATTGTTGACTGATTAAAGTAATATGCTAAATTGTCAGTTTCAACAATTCCTGCAGACAACCATCTTTTTCAAAACTATCTAACCTAAGCTATCAGAAAACAGATGTATATATACAAAATATATAGTTTTTTATCATTTAGGAGGAAGAGCAGTGCAAATGATCCTCTAAGGCCTCCAAGACTGGTAAAAAGGAGGGAGAGAGGAAGAAAGGTATCAACCTGTAGACCTGGCACAAATGTTTGCAACAGAATAGACTTTGTTAAAGGCACCCAAAAGCCAGGTGGTGTTGTTAAACAGAGTGAGAAATTAATTCTACCTCCCAAGTAAGTGACAGTGATATTTTAACTCAAAATGCAAAAAATTAGAACAAATATCATCCAATGCTCTAATAATTCCACCAGTGCACTGCATTATACTGGTACAGAAAGATGAAAGGTAAAGTTGACCTCAGCTGCATTTGAACTTAGAATGCAATAAATACTACATCTTAAGCTCTAATGTCACTGCCAAGTTGCCAAAAGACATGTGGCAGATTTCCCTGCAAGTATATCTGATTATATGTACCAAATTAGCTTATCTAACATGAACAACTCTAATATGAGAAAATTACTTAACATTATTTGCTATCTACAACTATTTATTTTAGACAGTTGGTGATAGGAAGGGCATCCAGCTGTGGAAACCATGCCAAAAAGGGTTGTCAGGATGCTTCAGTTGCATCAATGGTAGAACACCCTCTCTACTGTTGGTGATCTACACAATAAACACACCCAGTACACTTTGTAAAGAGGCTGGTGATAGGAAGAGCATCCAGGTACACTCTGGAGAGTGTGGAAACAGATGTAAGCAAGATGCAGGCCCTTGCTCATCTGAAAGACCTGTATCTCTGATTAAGTACTGATGTGGACTATGACAACCCATCCAACCCTTGCTAGCAGAGATGTTAAATGATAATGATGGTAATGATGATGATAATGATGATGAATGTAGTTGGGTGAGACAGCAGAACATTCAACTGAATACTTTACTCTATCTAGTTTGAGACTCAATATCACTGGAAGAGTTAACTTTGATGTTTAATCAATCTGGGTAATAATATAAGTAACATCTAGTTTTATACTGAATCTAAAGAAATAATTTTCTTAATAGTTTCTCTTCTATAAAGTAACATAAACCTTCAACAAGTCCTTATAACCAATACCCGAATATACTCTGGTTTATTATCTTTAAGCTATATATTAAAAAATATGACCATATAACAAGCCTTCACTAATATGCAACATCCAAATATCACCATCATCATCATATTTACATTTGCTTTACCATGCATGGGTAGCATAAAAATATAGACAGTCATCTTTCCCTTACATACATATATATATATAGCAACTGTGTCTGTTCATTTTCATGGCCAATGACCAGACCAGGGAGTTTTTTGTATCTGATGTTAATTTTGGAATATTGTCTATGGCGCAGGGAACCTCCTGCCTCTTCTACTTGATTTTCTAACGCTGTTATCATTTTAGGGAATCTATGTTTGGTTTTCAGCATTTCAAATTATCCTAAGACCTCAATAAATTGTGACATACATACACACATATATACCTATATATATGTAATACGATCGTAAAGCAGTGAAGTATATCTCTAATGACTTGATTTTTTATTTCATTGTTTTAACTTATATCATGACTCTGTTTTCCTTTTAATGTTTTATTGTTTTGAGATTTATGTTAACCTACATTTTCAACATATGGATTACATCGAGTTCTTCATGCAGAATAGACCCCACAACTTACTGTGGATACCTGTGTGTATATATATATATATATATATATATATATATATACATACAGATTTTTTTTGAGGCCCCCCATCGGTCACTAATGACCATGGTTTTGCACCTAGAAAGTTTCTCTTCGAGACACAAGCCAGGGCAAGATTTGTTTGTGGAAGACCAGTCGCCCACGCCTACCAGTCACTCTCTCCATGCCACCGATGTTGTCCAAGGGAAAGGCAATGGCCAACACAGCTTTGCACCAGTGATGTTACAACTCATTTCTACAGCTGAGTGAAATGGAGCAACGTGAAATAAAGTCTTGCTCAAGAACACAACGCATCACCCAGTCCAAGAATCGAACTCACAACCTCTCAATTGCAAACTCAATGCTCTCACTACTAAGCCATGCCCCTTCACCAGAATACAACTATTTATGGCGTTCGACGTATTTAATACTCTATATGTGTGTGTGTGCATATATATATATACACACACACATATTATATATGCTGGAACATAGTTGACATTAGGAAGAGTATCCAATCATAGAAACCAAGCCAAAATACAGATCCACATGAACAAGATGTGCTCTCCTGACTGACCTTGTCTCATAATGTGACAGCTCATCTAACCCATGCATATGTGGAAAATGGACATTAAACATATATTTAGATATATATATAAATACACCAAAAATATTCTCCGGGTCGTGATGGAGTGAATGATAAACTTCACTCTCCTACATATATTGAGTACTCTTTCTCTCATTTGTGCATCCAAATGTATATACATGACTATTTCTGTGTAGTGTATTATAACTGTGGAACAAAATATGAATGAGAGGTTCATGGTGACGTCTCTGGGGAGGCGCGGGGGGGGGGGGGGGGGGGGGGCTCAAAACAAAATGTTTATAATTGGAGGAAATCATATTGATACCTTTACAAAAGGTGAAGGGGGAGATGTTGCCAGTAATCAAAATCAGATTAATATTATATAAATATGTGAAAGGTAAACAGAGCATCAGGTAATTATGAAAATATAATCAAAATAACTGTTAGGCATGACTAGTTCTTACAAATTTTGAATCTTTGAAATCAAATGAAGTAAATAAACAAAATAGAATTAAATAAAAATGAAAAAAAAAAAATAAAATTGTGTTTTATTAGATAATTTAATTAATTGGTCTGTCAGAGAAATTCTGACCCCCAAAAAAATTTAGGACAATATATACATAATTTCTTATGATAGTAAATAAGATAGCCATGAAAGGTTATAAAATATTGTATATAATACATTATTAGTATGAACATTCAAAAAGAAAAATACTTTTGGAAATTAAGAATTAAAACAACAAAATAACATTTTTTTTTTTAAATAGAACGGCATACTTTCTTTTGAAGACATTATTAAAATGTTGAATAAACATACATTTTATTTTTACTTTGAAAAAATGTCAGTTTTCTCAGATATGCTCTCTAAAACTAAATTTATTAGTTTTTATGTATAATGAATGAGCTTGTGTTGGAAAAATCAAAATGGTAGTAAACAGGTCAAAATAAAAAATAAAAACATTTCATCCTCAAAATCATGGGCTATTAAGCTTAGAATCAACTCAAAATATATTTTCTATGTAACTTAGAATGTATACAATGAGAAAGGATAAGTTTGACAGTACTTTAAAATAATCTGATTTTCACTATTAATAACATCATTATTATTTTGTTTTTTCCTCAATTAAATTCACCCCAGTACTTCAAATAAAGTACCAGTCAAATACTGGGGTAGATTTAATCAACTATATCTTTCCTTAGATAAGTAATCTTATGTCAATGTTAGAAATCATAGTTTTTGTTTTGTTATGTTTTGTTTTTTACCATGACACATATCCATTTATTTGTTTGGGGGGGGGGGGGTTAGAAGACAGTTATAGATAAGTCCCAGCATATTAGCATATTAATGGGGAAGGACAGCTATAGATAAGCCTGTTGAAAGACCCAGTATATTATGGGGAGAGGGGGGACAGCTATAGATAAGTCGATTGAAAGTCCCAGCATATTATTGTGTGTGGTGGGGGTAGGAGATAACTATAGATAAGTCTGTTGAAAGTCCCAGCATATTACTAGTACTTAGTTTATCAGTCTCTGGAAGAATGACAAGTAGGATTTGAATTTAGAACAATGAGGCACAGACTAAAATACATTCCACTTCGTTGGACATCTTCACTATTCTAGAAATAATGTCAAAATAATGGTTTCTGATATAGACACAAGGCCAGAAATTTTGGGGGGAGGGAAAAGTCGGTTAAATTGACCCCAGTGCATGTCTGGTACTTTATTTTATCGCGGGATTTGAACTCAAAATAAGACTATATTTTCACTTTTACTGTCTATTTTATTATCTTTTTTGTGCTTGAAGAATTTAAATATTTATAATAAATATATTGTGATCCATTTTTGTTATTCATTAAAAGCAGTAAATTCAACTTTTTCCCTTAACAAATATTCTAACTTTTGACACAGAAAATAGGCAGAGAGAGAGAGAGAGAGAGAAAGAGAGAGGGGGCACTGAATAAAGAAATATAGGCACAAAAAGAACATAAGGCTTCAATTGCACCGCATAATACATGCCACAAAAATATTTTGGCTACAAATAAGGAAGTCAGAATGAGTGTCTATAGCGAACCATACAGTAGCTTATTCAATATCAGTTGTATATCTGCCTTGATAAATTAGTTTATAAATAATAATACATATCACAAGTATTATTATTATTATTATTATTATTTCAATTAAAAGGAAAAAATAAAATTGTCAAATGAGAAATAATTTTATTACATTTTTTCTTTGTTTCTTTCTTTCTTATTAAAAAGATTTTTTTTTTTTTCAAAAATGAGAAACCATTCTTAAAATGTTTGAAGTCGTTTGGAAGCCATTCCTGGAATGTATATTTTCCAAAAAGATGCAGACACAAATGTAACTAACAGAATACATACATATACACACAATGTGTATGTGTGTGAACATTTATATATACATATACACACACAAATATATATCATCATCATCGTTTAACGTCTATCTTCCACGCTAGCATGGGTTTATATATATATATATATATATATATATATATATATATATATAGTGCCAAGAGTTTCCAAAGAATGGATCAAGGAAAAAAAGCGCTTAATATAATGTACAGAGCCAAAGTCTATTATATAAGCAAGTTCTCAACAAAAATGCATGCTATGGTTTCAAGCTTAGGTAGCATGCATTTGTGTTGAGTTTTTATTTATATATATATATATATATCGGTATGTAGTTGATGACTGAGAAAAAGGAGTACTCAATACCGAAGTAGAGTTCAAGTTCATTTCATTAAGGTTAAATAGTGAGTCTTGTTACTCTGAAGTAACAAGACTTATTATTTAGCCTTAATAAAATGAATGAAAATATATATATATATATTGAAAGAGTGAAGAATAACATGGTCAACAGTACAAAAAAGGGGGTTTTATTTACAGTCTTAATAATTGTTTCACTGATTAAGTTGTCTAAAAATTACTGAACACTTGAAGCTGTGCCACTCAATTTTAAATACGTTGTTAGCTTAACCAGATCATCAGAAGAACTGAGTTCTTCTGATGATTGAGTGGCACAGCTTCAAGTGTTCAGCAATTTTTAGACAACTTAATCAGTGAAACAATTGTTAAGACTGTAAATAAAACCCCCTTTTTTGTACTGTTGACCATGTTATTCTTCACTCTTTCAATATTATTACTCCAAGATAAACTTACATAGGAATGCAAGAGAACTCATAAACTCACCACTCTTGTTGAGTGAAACAACGCTGTACGCTAAAACTATCCACAATATGAAGTATTCACAACCTCTAACTGGATTACATATAACGATATTTTGTTATCCCTTATATATATACATACACACACACATATACTCATTGGTTATTTCATCTTTTTTGCAAATAATTTATTCATTATTTTATATTAGCTTCCATTTGAAACTTTGAATCTAATTATATTTTCCAAATCACGTATGTATGTATAGAAATGAAAGTAACTGTGTATGAGTCAATATATGTGTTTAAATAAACAACTGTAAATTTTTGTGTTGGAGTTGGGAACCTTTTTGTGAGTGAAATTCAGATATCATGAGTGTATTTTCTTTGCTGAATGGGTAAGCTTAATGGTTGATTTAATCCTGAAGTTTTATATATGGCATTGAAAAACAATATCAATAGATGCAATATAGAGAAGTCTGTTTAACTGTTTAAATAACAAACTGCCTTTGGATCTACAATAGAAAGCTGTTTGTTTTAAAATGTTTATATTTATCTAAAAAAACTTTGTAATTTTATGTAAGAACTTTTGTTATGTTCCAAACACCAACTTAAGAGAAAGTTAGTTATATTATTAAATTCATCCAAATTATTAATTATCTTTAAATGATTGGAACATTATAGGTAGTGTCTTTCATTAGAAATATGGTAATGAAAGGGTTAAATTTTATTTGACTGAGTAATTTGAACAATTTAATATTAGTTCAATATAACTTAACAATAGTTTAAAGTCTTTCTTGAAATTCTGGCTATAGATGAAACATAATCCTACTTCATTATTTGTTGATAGACTATATTTATACATTATATGATTTAAACCAGGCATGTCAAACTGAGGGTCCTCCAAGGGCTACATATGTGTTGTCTGAGGGCCACACATGACAACTAATTGCACACATTACAACTAATTTTCTGAAGAAAAAACATGCTCGCATTTTAAAAACCTTTGTGTGGGCCACAGGTGTTCTTAGAAAGGGCTGCATGCGGCCCGCAAGCCGCACGTTTCACATGCCTGATGTAAATAATTTAATGAAGAATTTCTTTTTTAATCAACATGCATGCAGACTTCATTTTGTTGTAAGCATTCAGACCAAACCCATTTCCCTTCTCCCTCCTCACCAAGCATTTGAAACAGACTCCTGCCCATGATTTTCCCACACACATTACTCAGATGTTCAAACTGGACATTGGTCACATCAGTCTCAACAAGATGGGAGAGCTTGTAATGGTCATGGACACTGGCCCACCTCCTATTCCTCTTCCTCTGACTAAATCACAAACACAAAAATAAACAAAAACAAAAAACATAAGAAATTTGAATTTTGAGACTGGACTATAAACAAAGATAGAATTGGTTAGAACAATCAGGATGTTAATAAATATAAATCAAAGATATTTTCAAAAGGAACAATTATCTCTTATACAAGTATCGGATCTGTTAAAAATGAAAAAGTTTAAAACAGTGAACCACGGTGCCACTTTAGATTAGTACAGATGTAACTACCATTCTACTTGACTAATAAGAAAAAGAAAAAGAAAAAGTAGTAGTAGTAGTAGTCTAAAGGAAATTCACTTTTGTAAAAGATGAATAATGTATCTTCCAGGCTATTGCATATATCTCCAAACTATTGCATATATCTCCAAACAGAAATAGTGACAACTCTTCTTCAGTTGAGAGAGAGAGAGAGAGATTCCTATTCTTTCAACTTAACCACAATGTCTCAGTAAAGCTTGTGCAAGCTAAGCTTCATCATAGAAGCATCAAATTGCTATGAATTTGGTTTATACATATATATTGGTTATGATGATGATGGAGGATAAGGTGGGGAAGAAAGAAAGAGGGATGGAAAAGAAAAACAGAAGAAAAATGATAGGAAGAGAGAGTAAAGAAGCAAGGAAAAGAAATGAAAGAAAGGGTGTTTGAGAGGTAAAAGGGAGGAAGAGGGAGTGAATGAGAGAGAAAAGGGAAGAAGGTGCGAAGAGAGCAGAGATGGATTGAAGTAGGAATATTCATAAACATAATTTATATATACAGGGTGTCCCCAAAAAATGTATACACTTTGATTACCTGTACAGGCAATATTTATTAGACTGTTGATGTGTGTATACATTTTTGGGGACACCCTGTATATGAGAGAGAAAGAGAGAGAGACCGAATCAACAGCAATTCAGTACTTCTCTAATGGCCATGTTGTAAGAATATGTATAAATTCATCTATACAATATTTTACAATAAATATTAAGTTCTTCCGCATTTAGGAGCTACTATAATCAGCAGATCAGAACCCTCTCTCTCTCTCTCTGTGTATGTATTATTTATATATATATATATTTATTATAGTTGCAACAGTAAACAAAAAACAATGTGGAAGCGAAGAGGCAGTACAAATGTTAATATTAGTTTCACGCATGAGGCACATACACGTGTACATACGTACCTATGTATGTGTGTATCATTGGAAACAGTAAATATAGCTTATATATTGAGAGGAATAAAAATACTTTGTGTGTTTTACTGAGAAAACAAGAAAACTTTACATCCTGATGAAAGCCAGTGAAACAAACTTTGATGAAAGAATTACGTGGTGCTTACGGAGTGAGAGGATTTTTAACTAATTTCAATTGTGTAAAATTAAAATATGTGTTTACTAATCCCAAACTTTAATAGCTTGTTGACATTGACCATACACTGCATTACTGGAAATTAGTTTTAGAAATGATTGTTTAATTATGAAATATAGTTTAATTATGAAAACCGTATTAAAGAAACTAAGGTAAAAACTGAAACTGAAGTGAAAATGATAAATTTATATATATCATCATCATCATCATATATATATATAACATCATCATCATCGTTTAACGTCCATTTTTCACGCTAGCATGGGTCTGGAATATTAAATTTAAATGAAAAAAACTCTATTTATGAAAGTATAAGCCAGACAGACCCCAAAAAATTTTAGTCTCTCTCACTTATATATCTATCTCCCTACCATGGTTTCATTTGTGGACGAAGCAAGTATTAGAAAAGACCAATATTTGAAAAATTCATGAATTCATCAGGAAAGTATTCTTCAATTTAAAGAGACCATATATATCATGAAATTCTACATATCAGTTGCCGATCCAGCTTGCTGTACAAAAACACGTGTAATTGAACCATTACATGAATACATGTCTCTTATGCAATGAGATGTGACAAATGGTCTCTGTTAATGAGTGTGGTCATTAGGAACACATCAAGATAAGATCAACAAATACACCAGTTAACAGCAACACAATCAATTCCTGTTTTAGGAATGTTATTTCATGAGTAAGCTAAAACAACTCAGATAATTTACAAAAGCAAAATGCAATAACTTGGCAAGGGTAGTGAAATAATTCTTATTAAATTTCCAGATATTAGAGAAAAAAAACCTTTGAGACGATTTTATAATGAAGCATACATTGCAAATAATAACTGTAATTATCAATATAATTAATTACATACAATATATGAAAAAATATATATACGAGTTACTTTTCTCAAATACGCCCAGGCTAAAAATATAAGCAACTTCTCGGAGACATCATAACACATTTTTCCACACAGACTAAGTACACATTTCTTACAAGCTTTAAAGAAATTATTCATGGAAAAAAACACAAACAATTATAAACAACTTTCTCACTATTCAATAATCATCAGAACAAGACAATTGTTTGTTCATGATACAAACAAAATGAACAAATAAACAAGGGAGAGCTAACTATAAATGTGTGTATGGATACTTTGTTACTGATTAAACAACAAGTAGGACCATTATTCAACTAAGTACTTCATACTTTATTGAAAATAGAATGTAGAAAGTATTCATTACATGTAAGCACTGTACTCAAATTGTTTCAATGACTTGAATAGAAATGATTTAATCTTGACCATGTAACGAACAATATAAATATGCATATGGGTGTGTACATATACATATATATAAACATAGTTTAGCATCATTTGATGATATACATATATAAATACACATACACAACACAGATGCACATATATATAGTATGTGTGTGTAGCAATATGCATAGGTGTGAAAAGGAAAAAGGAAAACAGTGCTCAATTAGGAAGAGAGCAGAAATATTATATTATTTATTTATGTTCATACACAGAACAAAAGTGGTACCTAAGGTTTCAAGGCCAAAATTTGACCATACCTCCAGAATATAAGAAGCATCAAAATAGTGACCTTTCTCCAGGTGCTAAAAGAGAGGTCACTATTTTGATGCCTCTTGTATTCTTGAGGTATGGTCAAATTTGGGCCTTGAAAACTTGGGGAGCACCTTTGTTCTGAGTACAAACAAAAATAAATAAATAATATAATATATATAGACATATTCATACACACGCAGACATATATATATACACACACACACACAGATGAATTATAGTAGGCGAAGCTGAAATGATAGCCTGGTTACGTTAGGAGAAAAATTGTTTTTCTTCTTTTGTTTTTCTTTCTTATTTTCTTGAAGATGTTATATTTTTACCTTTTACTTATATTCAGTTGTTGTGGGGAGAGGAAACGGTCCTAGTTAAGTGATGTAGAGAATGGTTTGTAAAAATAGCAGATGCAGACACCAAATTAAACTATAAACAGGTAATAAAGAATTGCTTTGATTCCAGAAACTGTGCCAATCATATTTCATAAAATTAGCTCAAATATTTCTTAAAATTGCAGGTGATCAGGGTGGAATTTTTCTCCTGAATGTCTATTATGCCAGTTTATATATACACGTACAAATACGTACGCATACATACACACACACACGTGTGTATATACACATACACATATATAGACACATATGTGTGTGTATGTGTGTGTATATATATATAATATATATATACACACATCATATATATATATATATATATATATATATAGATATATATATACATACATACTTACATGACATATATATATATATATATATAAAGAGAGAGAGATTTTCATTGCTTTGTGTGTTGTCTCCGACTGTCTTCCAAATTCATGAAAAATGAGCATCATGACGGTGATTTTTTTCTTCTTTGTTATTTAATGTAGATTTTGTTGTTTTTTGTTTTTTTTCAATTATCATTTAAATGGTTAAAAAATATAAATAAAACTTTTATGTGCACATACATCATAGGGAGAGTTTTCAGTTACATTTGTACAAAAGTGAATATTAATTCCTTGGTTTCTTTTTATTCTGTTTTAGGTCCTTCAGTCTACTGCTATATATAACAAGCTGTTAATAACAACAGCAACAACAACAGTAGGTTTTCAATACAGAAATAATACCAAAGAATATTTTATGGATGGAAAAGAAATTTTTTTTTGTATTGATTTCTTTTTTTTTATTTATTATTATCTTTCTTAACATATTTTTTTCTTCTCCTTTCTGCCAGTTCTTTTGGATTTTTCTTCTTCCAACCCCATTCAATGTTTTTTTTTATATATATTTATATATATGTAAATTACCCTAACATCTCACTTATGTCCTTTGTTAATTAATCATCCAAGCGATTTTTAGATTTGCTCATTCGTTTATGATAATTCTGAGCCATTGAATTGATGATAGAAAGCATGAAATATGCAACCATAACTAATACAGCTTTCTCAAATATGTATGATAATGGATTAGTGCCCTGAAAAGAAGAAAATAATAATGATGATGATTTCAAATACAGGCACAAATTTTAGAGGGTAAAAAGGAACAATCAATTAAAGTGGTCTCTTGTACATAAATGGTACATTGGAATTGAAATAGAGGCTTCACCGAAGCATTTTGACTAAAAAATTGTTTCTACTTTTGGCACAAGGCCAGCAATTACCCCAGTCCATTATTGGTGCTTTATTTTATCGACCCTGTAAGGATGAAAGGCAACGCTAGCCTCGGCAGGATTTGAACTAACGTAAAGGGCTGTAACACGATGCTGCAAAGCATGGTGCCTGACGCTCTACCGATAATGCCAATCTATAGTCTAATAATGGGGCGTATAAAGCTACTGAACGACTCAATAATACGACTCAAATTTGGCCTTAATAAAGAATGAATATATATATATATATGTATATATATATATATATATATATATATATATATATATATAGGAACGAGTAGGACCCCGACGGCTGAGCTCAAGCCGTTTCGACGGCTAATTCTGGACGGCTAATTTTCGTCGAAACGGCTTGAGCTCAGCCGTCGGGGGTCCTACTCGTTCCTATTACCCACTCTACTACCCTAAGTATTGAGTGCTTTGGTGCGTTATGGTCCACCTGGTTCCTTACCACATTTCCTTCGTTATATATATATATAGATATATTCTTTATTAAGCCCAAATTTGAGTCATATTATTGAGTCGTTCAGTAGCTTTATATATATATATATATATATATATATATATATACACACACACAATCTTTACCAACAACTAACATGTTGCCTATCACTGTCTCTCTTCTATTGCTCACATCCCCATTCCTTACACCTATCTTACCCTTATCACTCTGTTTATCCAATCATACTCATATTCTTTCTTCTTCTGCACTTTTTTCTTGGTTTATTCTTTCATCACCTTATTCTATCCACTCACTTGGCTATGTTCCACTAGACTGAACAAAGGCAACAAAGTAGAGAGGAATCTTTAGTCTTATAAAAGACAAAGTAACTGGCCTAGAGATGGGGCCACAATAAAATGTACCCAGTAGTTGGTGAAAGAACAGAGGTGATGTTAGGTAGAGAGAATTCATTAATCATGTCAAGAATATAACAACTTCTCTTTTGCTGGTGACATGATAAAATTCACCTAGTACACTTTATAATGTGGTTGGCATCCAGAAAGGCATCTAACTGTACAAAACATGCCATAATTGGAATATATGAGTGAGACATGGTTATGTAGCTAGGAAGATAGGGTGGAGGAATAACTCCAAATAAGAACTGGCTTTGATTGTGAGAACCAAGCATAGAAAGTGAACATCATCATCATCATTTTACGTCCGCTTTTCCCTACTTGCAAGGGTGGGGCGGGAACTGATTCTGGCTTGATTTCTACAGCTGGATGCCCTTCCTAACACCAACCTCATTTACAGTGAGTGCTGGGTGCTTTTATTTTTGCCGTGGCACCTCCACGACCACTTTGCAGTGGAATGATACGGACCCCAGTCCTATCATCTCATTTCTACAGCTGAGTAAACTGGAGCAATGTGAAATAAAGTGTCTTGCTCAAGGAAACAACACATCACCCGGTCTGAGAATTGAACTCACAACCTTTTGATTGCAAGGCCAATGCTCTAACCACTAAGCCATGTGCCTCCATATGATGATAATGATATAATGTGTTTCAATACAGTTTCATCTACCAAATTCCCTTCATGAGTCATTGGTTAACCTGAAAATACATGGTTGTGAAGAGACCTTATCCCTAGAGCCATACCTGCATCTATATATGGATATATAAAAACAGATCAACCTGGCAAGTTCTAACTATAGTTATAAAAGGACTTGAAGGGAAATTAGCAGATAATATTGCTAAGAATGTAGAACAAGTGAATCCAAACACTTAGTTTACACAATATTGTACTGGAAAACAAGAAATTTAAGCTACCATTCTGAGCATATTTAAATAAATGGCTATATAGTGCAATCTTAGAGATGATAATAATTTAATAGTAGTTACAGTATGTGCTTAGTCTAGTGTTGACAATTTAAAGTTGAATCAAGATAGTCCACTGATGTATTAAGTTTTATAGAGCTGGATTGTTTTCAGTCTAATATTACCAAATAGGTAGGAAAGGAACCCTCATAAATATGCCGAAATAACACACATTTCCCTTTATCTTTATCACACCCAATTATCTTTAAGAAAAGGGATAGACGCATCAGATAAAGTAGTGCTAGATATTCTCAAAAAGACAGGATGATCATACCTGGAATGCCTTTATCCTAACTTTACTGGATAAGGTTTGAGAAAAGATTCAACAAGAAAACTTATAAATAATTCCAGTTTAAATTCAGAAAACTTACTTGACTAACACGAGGATCTGGATTATGTAATTTATTCTTTTGTTGCTCCAGCCATTTCATAAAAGGTGCCTGTGTATAAGGACCAATAAATGGAATAAACCTACAGATAAAATAATAAAGAAAAAAAATTAGATAAATAAAATCGATATCAGCAGAAATACACATACATATAGATATAATTATATATATATATATACATACTTGTCTCAGTCGAGTATATATGCTAAGAGAAGTATATATATATACATATATATACACATACTTGTCTCAGTTGAGTATATATGCTAAGTATATATATATATATATACATACAATAATATTAAATAAATGGAAACTATATTTATAAAACCATATTTATTCTATTATATATATTTCAAGGGTACCAAAACTTTGGTACGCTCTCTTCAGATAAATACAAAGTTTGTTTTATAAATATTGACATAACCAGGAATAGGATCTTAATGGTTCAAGTTATTCCAGGAATAACTTATAATAATAATAATAATAATAATGAAATTATTGTGTACAGTGCTCAGGTGCACTACAACTCATCAAAGGTGCATGTATAGTACATAGAATAATGTACAAATGTCAGGAAAATGAACAGTGTATGTGTCATGATATAATAATAACAATAATGAAATATTGTGTACAGTGCCCAGGTGCACCACAACTCATCAAAAAAGTGCATGTACAGTACATAGGGCAATGCACAAACATCAGTAAAATGAACAGTGCACGAGTCATGATACACACATGTGTGCATGTGTATGGAAGGGGTACATCAGGTGTAGTTTTGGCGTATTTCGGGAAGCATGAGTGTCTTAAAGGATGCAGTGTCTTGACAGCTAACAACTGACGCAGGCAGTTTGTTCCATGCTTCAGCAACTCTGAGCGTGAAAAAATGTCTACGAAAGTCATGGGAGCTGTGCTGTTTTCTGATCTTGTAGGCATGTCCACGTGTGTTAGACACATGGAGATCAAAGAGGTGCTCAGGGTTGCAATTGGCGAGATGGTTAAAAACTTTGTGGGTATTCACCAAGTCCATTGCCAGACGTCGGAGCTTCAATGAATCCATGCCCAGGGAGGCAAGGCGTTCAGAGTATGGTAGGTGTCTGATGGAGGGTATGCGCTTGGTTGCACGTCTCTGAACAGTTTCCAGGAGGTCAATGTTCTGAGCAAGATAGGGGTTCCAGACTGCCGTTAAGATCCTATTCCTGGTTATGTCACTATTTATAAAACAAACTTTGTATTTTATCTGAAGAGAGCGTACCAAAGTTTTGGTACCCTTGAAATATATATAATAGAATAAATATGGTTTTATAAATATAGTTTCCATTTATTTAATATTATTTAATATCATTGAATATTATACTCCAGAAAATCTGTTGAGTGCTTTGAATCAGTTATAAACATTTATATTTGTTGAATTACCAACAAATTAAATATCCCTTTTGCCTATCTACAGGGTGCGGACAATATTTGTTCGCAAGATTACTGTCTAGGAAAAAGTAACACAGTAGTTTTATTTTTTAAGATATATTTATCAAACTTGGGTCAGTTTGTCTTCATAACTTGTTCTTTCGATCTCACTCGATAAACCCACCATTGGCTTTGATGACAGCCTCAAAACGGCCTCGGAACCGGCTACAGGCCTTCGTCACTGTCCCCCGACTTAGGCCCCTAAAGGCACTTGTGATCCTGGCATTCAGATCGTCTTTCGTATTGCAGCTAGATCTGTTGGTGTCTCGTTCCACTGCGCCCCACACAAAGAAGTCGAGGGGGTTGCAGTCAGGCGAGCTGGGAGGTCAGATGTCAGGTGAAGTGTGGTCGATGAAGTTCTGACAGCCAGGCTTGGGTCTTTCAGCTGGTATGGCAGGGTGCTGAGTCTTGCTGCCACACATACGGCCTACCTACAGCTACCTGGTCGATCCAGGGCTTTACTACCTCACTCAGAACGCGAATGTAGCCAGAGTAGTATATTATATTGTATTGAGAATTGAAATTTCACAAACCACTACTTAGAGTTTTGCTTCTAATCTTAAGTATCAGAAACAAGGTTTATAGAATAACAACTTGTAAAATTCCGGCTTCCAGTAAAATATAATGCATGCATGTGAGTGTAATAGGCTTCTGCACAATTTCACTCACAAAGCAATAGTCAGTCTGAGGGTAAGGTAGAAGACACTTGCCCATGGTGTTGTACAGTAGGAACTAGAACCACATGATTACAAAATATGCTTCTTAATTTTGTCATGCCTGAACCCATGACAAATGTAAGCAAGTGATGAATCTGGAGAAGGGTGGGTCTAGTCCATGCTTGCAACAGAGTGAATTCTGCTAAAAGAACTCAAGGATTATATAGTGGTATTATACTGGGTAGGAGGGTAGGCCTACCATATTACTGGTTATATAGATCAACAGATTTATATTTATCCTATTAAAATACAGAATTTATTTGTATGGAATGATGGTAAGGATTTTCAAAAAACATAAAAGAAAAATCAATTTGTGACTATTCCACTCACTTCATGACTTTTATGGCTTGGTCCATGTGATGTTCACTAAACAAGAAAATAACAAAAAGTTTCTGAAAGAAAGAAAAGAGAAATGGTAATGGTTAACAAATAAAACATATAAGGTCAGAACTTCCTCAGTTAATATTGTTTTGGACATTGCTACGTGCATTATTACCTGAAATTTTCATGTAAGGTATACATAGAATTTTGGCTTCCCTGCAAAATGTAAACAATTTATTTTATCTCTCTGTATGCAGAAACATTTGGATTGCCTTATTTGGAGATTCATCAGAATACAAGTAATCATCTTCTATGCCCACAAAGAGATTTATAGCTTAACTGATTAATGTTGTGAGGCATATCTATAATTTTAACCTCTCTGTGAAATGTGGACATGTTTAAATCAAATTTATCTCTTCTTGAGCAGATTGCCCTGCAGGAGAAATAGGTACATAATTTATGTTAAATTTTCAAATAGAGACACAAAACTAGTTATACACACCCTAAGTCATTACACACACACACACACACACATATATATATATATCATCATCATCGTTTTACGTCCGTTCTTCCATGATAGCATGGGTTAGACGGGTTGTCCTGTTGTGAGCAGTGTCCAGTCGGCTGACCTTGTCTTGCTCATACAGGAACTGATTCTGGCTTGATTTCTACAGCTGGATGCCCTTCCTAACACCAACCTCATTTACAGTGAGTGATGGATGCTTTTTTTCTGTGGCGCCTACACATCCACTTTACAGTGTGGGCTGGGTGCTTTTTTGTCGTGGCACCTCCACGACCACTTTGCAGTGGGAGGGTGTAGGGGCATATTGTCTATATGCTTCAGCTTGTTCCTGTGGGGGGTCAAATCTTCTTTGTTACTGCGTGACACCAGAGGTCACGGTCGTGTGTCATTGCTCTTAAGAGGAGCAATTGGGTAAATCGGCCATTATCACCTCATCCCAGGTCTTCTTGGGTCTCCCCACTCGGCAGCTTCCATCGACTTCTAGTGCTTTGCACCTTTTTATGCAGCTGTCATCCTTCATATGCATCACATGTTCATACCAACGTAACTTCCTCTCCTGCACACAGCATTTTATTCCTTTGACCTAGATGAAATGCAGTTCGGGTTTGTGTCAGGCAAAAGTACCACAGACGCTCTTTTCATTGTACGTCAACTACAGGAGAAGTACCTAGCTAAAGGTAAACCCCTCTACTTAGCTTTTGTCGACTTGGAGAAAGCCTTCGACAGAGTCCCCCGTTCCATTATCTGGTGGGCCCTTAGAAAACTAGGTGTCGACGAATGGCTTGTGAGAGCTATACAAGCCATGTATAAAGAAACAGTCAGTAAGGTTAGAATTAACAACGAATATAGTGAAGAGTTTAGCGTAAAAGTTGGCGTCCATCAGGGCTCTGTTCTCAGCCCCCTACTATTTATTATTGCCCTTCAGGCTATAACAGAGGAGTTCAAGACCGGCTGCCCATGGGAACTCCTATACGCAGACGACCTGACACTCATAGCTGAATCAATGGCCGAGCTAGAGAAGAAATTCCAAACATGGAAGCACGGCCTAGAATCAAAAGGCCTTAAAATTAACCTGGCTAAGACTAAAGTTCTAGTTTGTAGGAAAGAAAATAAGGCGGCGGTCCCTTCCGGGAAATGGCCATGCTCAGTGTGTAGGAAAGGCGTAGGTAGAAACTCCATTTTATGTCCCAAATGCAAAGTATGGGTGCATAAAAGATGTAGTGGGATCACAGGTAAGCTAACTAAGAACATAGATTTTACATGTGGCCGGTGCTCTGGTGCAATAAGTAGCAGCGAGTGCCCACAAAATACTAACTCTTTCAATTGCGCAGAGGGCTCTATAGAAATAGTGGACAGCTTCCGTTACCTGGGTGACAAAATCAGCAGTGGGGGAGGGTGCTCCGAAAGTACAGTAGCTAGAGTCAGAACTGGATGGAAAAAGTTCAGAGAGCTTATACCACTATTAGCCGCTAAAGGGTTCTCCCTAAAAATGAAAGGCAGGTTGTATGATGCCTGCATACGAACAGCAATGTTGCATGGCAGTGAGACCTGGGCATTGTGCGCAGAGGATATACGCAGACTAGAGGAACGAAGCTTGCATGCTCCGCTGGATGTGTAATAGTAATATACGTGAACGGCAAAGCATAAACGAACTAAGGAAAAAATTAGAAATAAGAGGGATCAGATGTTGTTTACCTACGTTGGTACGGACACGTGATGCGCATGAAAGTCGATAGCTGTATAACAAAGTGCAGGGCAATAAAGATAGACGGTAGCCACGGAATAGGCAGACCTAGAAAATCCTGGGACGAGCTGATAAACTCCGACCTCACACACTTACACCTCTCCAAGACAATGTCACTGGACCGAGACCTTTGGCGGTACTCAGTAATAGAGAAGACCCGCCTTACCTAAATACATAGTAAAACCTACTACAGCCAGTAGGCATCTCTAACAAAATACACCCCCGTCCTACCACCCACACCCCCATCCACACCACCCCCTCCTATGTAAAGTTATGTTGGTGCTACAACATCCAGGCCGAAACAAATGAGATCGTGTAGGTGTCACGACAAAAAACACACAGTCCACGCTGTAATGTGGCCGTGTAGGCAACACGGTAAAAACCTCCCAGTCCCACACTGTAAATGTGGTTGGTGTTAGGAAGGGCATCCAACTGTAGAAAACCTGCCAGACAGTCCTATGCGAGCAAGACAATCACTCTTGCCTCAAGTGGGAATACCCCCGTCCAAACCCATGCAAGCATGGAACACGGACGTTAAACGTTGATGATGATGATGATGATGCTCAGTCTCTCTCTCAATTCGTTTATACTTTGCTGTTCGCGTATATTACTATTACACATCCATCGGAGCATACAAGCTTCGTTTCTTTCTAATCTGCACAAATCTTCTACAGACAGCACCCAGGTTTCACTTCCATGTAACATTGCTGTTCGTATACACACATCATACAGTCTGCCTTTCATTTTGAGGGAAAAGCCTTGATATGTGTATGTATATTACATATATGGTATATGCATATGCATGTAAATATATATATATATATATGTGTGTATATCATTATCATGATATGTGAATGTATATATATATATAGATGTATATTATACTGTTACCACAAAACATCCAGCCCACACTGTAAAGTGATCGTGTAGGTGTCACGACAAAAAGCACCCAGCCCACACTGTAAAGTGGTCATGTCAAAGGCACGGCAAAAAGCACCCAGCACACACTGTAAATGTGCTTGGCGTTATGAAGGGCATCCAGCCGTAGAAAACCAGCCAGTAACTCTCCTATATGAGCGAGATACGGTCACCCAACCCAACTTGCCTCTAAATGGGACAAACCTGTCTAACCCATGTTAGCGTGGAAGATAGACGTTAATTGATGATGTGCAGCTCTTATCTTTATAATTCTTGCAGTCTGATATTTCTCATTTGAGATGAAACTGTTCAGTTACTCTGAAGAATTACATATTACATTTTTATACAATTGCAGTCTCCTCTCCTGAATACTGCACCTGATGCCTCTTATACCCATTTTTTCTTTCAGCTCATTGATACATTGTGTATTAGTAGTATACATTGGGCCAAGGGAAGCCAGGCACCACCAGCAATGGCCCTCCCCTCCAGCAATAAAATAATGAACCCCAGCCTCACACTTCACCCCCAGCATGACCATGTAACGAAGCACCCTAGTGCTGTAATGATATAGTGGTGGTGCCACTACGAAAGCACAGTCCACCCTGTAAGGTGGTAAAATAAGTGTCATGATAAAATGGTCCCAGTACACTCTGTAAAGTGGTTGATGTTAGGAAGTACATCCAGTCACAGAAACCAAACCAAAACAAAGCATATGAGCAGGACATAGTCACCTGACCAGTTTGGCCTCAGTATGCAACAGCCATCTAACCCATGCAAGCATGGAAAATAGATATTAAATGGTGGTGATGATGATATATATAAGCAGAGGCATGACTGTGTGGATAATAAGTTTATTTCACAACCATATGATCTTCGTTTTGATCCTACTGCATGCCACCATGGACAAGTCTCTGGCCAACCAATGTTTCTCGAGGGAATTTAGTAGATGAAAACAACAAAGATGATCATTGTATGTGCGCATGTGCATGTGTCTGTGTGTTTGGTTGTCTCTCCTCTTCACATCTATATACTACTAAAACTCTGATTTTGATTGGTTGCTTGCTTGCTTGCACACACTTTATATATATATATATATATATATGTTCATATTTGTGTATATACAGGTTGTCCCCCCAAAAATGTATACCCACTTTGATTGCCTATACATGCATTATTTGTTAGGATGGTGTATACATTTTAGGGACCCCGGTATTATTATATATATATATATAGTGTCCCCGAAAAATGTATACACACTTTGATTACCTGTACAGGCAATATATATATTAGAATAGTGTATACATTTTTAGGGACACCGGTATATATATATATATATATAGTGTCCCGGAAAAATGTAAACACACTTTGATTACCTGTACAAACAATATATATATTAGAATAGTGTATACATTTTTAGGGACACCGGTATATATATGGTGTCCCGGA
Source organism: Eledone cirrhosa (assembly GCA_964016885.1). NCBI lineage: Eukaryota > Metazoa > Mollusca > Cephalopoda > Octopoda > Eledonidae > Eledone > Eledone cirrhosa. The sequence goes on from OZ024740.1 coordinate 50,336,733, forward strand.
AAAATGTATACACACTTTGATTACCTGTACAACCAATATATGTATTAGAATGGTGTATACATTTTTCAGGACCCAGGTATATATATATATGGTTTCCCAGAAAAATGTATACACACTTTGATTACCTGTACAGGCAATATATATATTAGAATGGTGTATACATTTTTAGGGACACCGGTATATATATATATATATATGGTGCCCCCGAAAAATGTATACACACTTTGATTACCTGTACAGGCAATATATATATTAGAATGGTGTATACATTTTTAGGGACCCCGGTATGTATATATATATATATATGGTGTCCCGGAAAAATGTATACACACTTTTATTACCTGTACAGGCAATATATATATTAGAATGGTGTATACATTTTTAGGGACCCCTGTATATATATATATGGTGTCCCGGAAAAATGTATACACACTTTGATTACCTGTACAGGCAATATATATATTAGAATGGTGTATACATTTTTAGGGACACCGGTATATATATATATATATATATATATATATGGTGTCCCGGAAAAATGTATACACACTTTGATTACCTGTACAACCAATATATATATTAGAATGGTGTATACATTTTTTCAGGATCCCGGTATATATATATATATATATGGTGTCCCTGAAAAATGTATACACACTTTGATTACCTGTACTAGACTACTCGTGACCCAACGGGTCACGAGTAGTCTAGTTCAACATAGCAGGCGGTGATGTTTGTTTATGCTGTCTGAAGAGAGATCAGGTTACTCAGTGGTTAGATGTCCAAAGATCTGCATCTTATTTATAAAACCAGGGTTGGCAGCATGAAGGGAAGCTGGCGCTGGCTATAGAGTTCTATCTCAAAATGTATCAAACCCATGCCAGCATGGAAAAATGGAAATAAAAACAATAGTGATGGTGATATATCTATATAATCAAACATCATCATCATCATTTTATATCCATTTACCATGCTAACATGGGTTGAACAGATCATCATGTTCTGAGACTAGACAAGTCAGACTATTTCTTGCTCATACGGTCCATTTTGGTATGGTTTCTATAGCTGGATGTCCTTCCTAATACATGTACTGGGGGCATTTTCTTGTGACACTAGTGCTACTACATTACAGAGTAGAATGGGTTCATATTATCATGATACCAACACTAGCACTTCATAATTGTTTCTACTTTAGGCACAAGACCAGCAATTACCCAGTGCATTACTGGTACTTTATTTTATCGACCCCTGTAAGGATAAAAGGCAAAGTCAACCTCGGCGGGATTTGAACTCAGATCATAAAGGGACGTAACTATGCTGGAAAGCATGGCGTCCGACCCTCTACCGATACTGCCAATGTGGACTGGATGCATTTTATTATGACACAAGCACTACTATTTTACAGCACTGATTGGAGGCATTTTATCACAATACAACTTTACAGGGTGAGCTGTATTCATTTTATTGTGCTACCAGCATTAGTGAGGTTGTTGGTTATTGATTTTGCTGAAGAGTCTTCTCTACCCTTTGGAGGGAGAGGGAAAATGAGGATAACTTGTCATAAGGTAGTAAAACGGCTCTAGATTATAAACAGCAATTTTATCTAATAATAAACATATTCACTCTACACTCTTCATTGCTTTGTATTGAATACTTCTATTTGACAGTGGCTACATCTGATATCACCCATATAATTATATGTGTGTGTTGATGTGTGTGTATGTATGTGTGTGTGTATATATATATATATATATATATATATATATAAAGATGGGGAAGGCAACCGGTCCATCAGGTATAGCTGCCGAGATGCTGAAGGCATCTGTGTCGGTAGGTCACATTATAACCACACGTATTGTTAACCAGGTAATACGAGAAGGTGTCATACCAAAGGATTGGTGGAGTAGCATCATTGTCAACTGCTACAAAGGTAAAGGTGATGCACTAGATAGAGGAAACTATAGAGGTATAAAGCTGATGGACCAGGTCATGAAAGTAACAGAAAGAGTTATAGCACAGTTGATTAGGGACCGGGTGAAACTAGACGAGATGCAATTTGGGTTTGTGCCAGGAAGAGGCACCACTGATGCCCTCTTCCTTGTGAGGCAGTTACAGGAAAAGTACCTAGCTAAAAGTAAGCCACTCTACCTGGCATTCGTCGATCTCGAGAAAGCCTTTGACAGAGTTCCACGTGCTATAATCTGGTGGGCTCTTAGAAAACTAGGAGTAGATGAATGGCTTGTGAAAGCTGTACAAGCCATGTATAGGGGAGCAGTCAGCAAAGTTAGGATTAGCAATGAGTATAGCGAGGAATTTAGCGTACAGGTCGGTGTCCACCAGGGCTCTGTTCTTAGCCCTCTCCTGTTCATCATAGTCCTGCAGGCAATAATGGAGGAGTTTAAGACCGGATGCCCAGGGGAACTCCTGTATGCAGATGACCTCGCACTTATAGCTGAATCTATGGTAGAACTAGAGAAGAAATTCCAAACTTAGAAGCAGGGATTAGAAAGAAAGGGTCCCAAAGTCAACCTGACAAAGACTAAGGTCCTTGTAAGTAGACGAGAAAACAGAACCCAGATCCCCTCAGGGAAATGGCCTTGCTCAGTATGTAGGAAAGGTGTAGGTAGGAACTCCATTCACTGCCTCAAATGCAAACAATGGGTACACAAGAGATGTAGCGGGATCTCAGGAAGCTTAATTAAGAATGTAGGCTTCACATGTAGCAGCTGGGCTGGGACAGCAAGCAGCAAACAGCCACAGGAAACTAGTACCACCAATCTCTGGGAGGGCTCTGTAGAAACCGTAGACAGCTTCTGCTACCTAGGTGACCGAATTAGCAGCGGAGGTGGGTTTTCAGAAAGTACAATAACTAGGGTTAGAACGGGATGGAAGAAGTTCAGGGAGCTACTGCCACTGCTAGCTGCAAAAGGCTTTTCCCTCAAAATGAAAGGCAGACTGTATGATGCGTGTATACGAACAGCAATGTTACATGGTAGTGAGACCTGGGTGCTGAAGGTGGAAGACTTACGTAGATTAGAAAGAAACGAAGCCTGCATGCTCCGATGGATGTGTAATAGTAATATACGCGAACAGCAAAGCATAAATGAATTGAGAGAGAGACTGAACATAAGAGGAATCAAATACTGTGTGCGGGAGAGGCGGTTGCGTTGGTATGGACATGTGATGCGTATGAAGGATGACAGCTGCACCAAAAGTCAATGGAAACCGCGGAGTGGGGAGACCCAAGAAGACCTGGGATGAGGTGATAAAAGCTGACCTTACCCAATTACACCTCTCAAAGGCGATGACACACGACCGTGACCTCTGACGTCACACAGTAATACAGAGTACTCGACCCCCCACGGCTACAAGCGGAAGCTGAAGCATATAGACAATATGCCCCCACACCTTCCCACTGCAAAGTGGTCGTTGAGGTGCCACGACAAAAAAGCACCCAGCCCACACTGTAAAGTGGACGTGTAGGCGCCATGGAAAAAAGCACCCAGCACTCACTGTAAATGAGGTTGGTATTAGGAAGGGCATCCATCTGTAGAAATCAAGCCAGAATCAGTTCCTGTATGAGCAAGACATGGTCAGCCGACCAGACACTGCCCACAACAGAACAACCCGTCTAACCCATGCTAGCGTGGAAGAACGGACGTAAAACGGTGATGATGATGATATATATATACACACATATATACATGTATATATAAATATGCGTGTGTGTGTATGTATGTATATATACACACACACACACATATATATATATATATACATGTATATATCAAGGAGCAAATACACCAAAAATACCTTGCAACAAGGAAAAATATTCTCTAAAAACAAACATACTATGTATTGAAAGAAATGAGTTCTGCTGTCCTTAAATCATAAGTATCTGCACCTAGAAAGTAATTGGCATGATGCCAAATATATGTTTTCTAACAGCTGTTCATGTGAATTCTTTGTTTGCTTTACTTAACCTATGAACAAAGACATAAATCATTTTTAGCCAACATTACAGAGATGTCTCAATCAGTTTTTAGATAATGAAAGTATGTTTTTCTAAAAATATTTGTCTGCAAGTGTGTGTGTGTATGAGTGTGTACTTGAGTGTACATATGTGAGAAAAGATACTCAATACATGTAGTAGAGTTTATATATTCATTTGACACAGACAATTCACTCCATAGATACAAGTTTCTCACATGTATGTGTTCACTTACAGGAAAAACTCCAAGCAGAAACAGAGTGGATGACTATACATATGTGTGCATGTGTGTGTGTGTATCTTCATACTAATCTAACAGTTGTTCTAAACTAATATTACAGAAGAAAGCAAGAATTGCATTCTTACCTGGATATGCATCTTAATGAGGGCCTTGCCAATAAGAGTAGCACCAAAAAACGTCCAAAATGGGATTAAGAAGTGGCCGCACAATATCCCAGCGAGATCAAATAATGGATTAGGGATCTACAACAGAAATTAGTCAATTTGATGATGAATCAAAATATATATATGTGTGTGTGTGTGTGTGTAAATTTTTTTTTTTCCTTTTGATGCAACAATGGGAATAATATAAAATTGAAACGTCTTTTAAATAATTGTTTCTAGTTTGGGCACAAGGCCAGCAATTACCCAGTGCATTACTGGTACTTTATTTTATCGACCCCTTAAGGATGAAGGCAAAGTTAAATTTAACCTTGGCAGGATTTGAACTCAGAATGCAAAGGGCCGTAACTATGCATCAAAGCATGGCGTCCGACCCTCTACCGATACTGTCAATCCTTTGAAATCAGAACGTAAAGGGCCGTAACTCTGTACTGCAAAGTATACTCGATACTGCCAATATAATAATTGTTTTTACTTTTGGCACAAGGCCAGCAATTATCCCAGTGCATTACTGGTACTTTATTTTATCGACCTCGTAAGGATGAAAGGTAAAGTTAACCTCGGCAGGATTTGAACTCAGACCGTAAAGGGCCGTAACTCTATGTTGCAAAGCATGACGTCCAACCCTCTACCGATACTGCCAATCCAGACAATAACGATGATTTCTAACACAGGCACAAGGGAAAAATTTGGGGAAATGGAACAATCGGTTAAATTGTTCTCAGTACATGACTTTTTTTTTTTTTTTTGTTTTTTTTATTGGCTCCTCAAGGATAAAAGTCAACCTCAGCAGGAATTGTACTCAGAAAGAAAACTAACGTAACAAAAGACTGCAAGGCATTTTGTTCAATACTCTAACAATTCTGTCAATAATAGTAATAATTGTTGTTTCCAATATAGGTGTCAGGCTACAAATTTGGAAGTAAGTGTTACTCAAATCAACCACAATATTTCGTTGACTATGGAAGGAGGAAAGGCAAAGTTAATGTGAGTAGGATTTGAACTCAGAAACACAAAAAGCCAGAAGAAATATCACAAGGCTCTAACAATACTGCCAATCCACCACTCTTCTTTTTACAAAAGCCACAAGGCCAGATATTTGGGAGAGGAAACAGTCAATTATATTGACTCCAGTATTTGACTAGTACATATTTTATCGACCCCAGAAGGATGAAAAGCAAATTTAACTTCTGCAGGAATGGAACTCGGAATGCAACTAAATATCACAAGGTATTTTGTGCAACACTGTAACAAAAACAATAATAATAATAATAATAATAATACTTACAGAAGCACATGCCAAGATTCCCCAAAAGCCTACTTTTTTTATCATGTTGTGAATTCCAACCTTCGCTCGATCGAGGACTCCCTAAAATAAAATAGAAAAATAAGCAATATGAAATAAGTCCTAACCATTTATATTACTTCTAAATTGTTTTTCTGATTAATTCTTAATCCTTTTAATTCCAACTTACCTGAGTTCATATTTAAATTTAAATCTCCATTATTTAAATTTAAATTAAAATCCTTTTATAATATGAATGATATAGTTAGTCAACACGAACATAATATAGAAACATATAATAAAGATATTTAAAATATATTTTACTAAACCCTTCCAAAATATTGAAACACATAGGCAGTAGTCTACTCATTAGAAATGTATTCCTGAAAGACTTAAATACTGAGTTTCTGGAAAATTATTATAAACAATAAAATAATAATTAAAGAATAACAATTACTCAAAACTAACTAAGCTTCATCTATTTTCTTCAGCAGTTCCATTTGAATAAATATTAAGATCAACTGCTAAAATGGAGTTGACTTTTGGAAACATGTTTTCGCACTCAGAGTTGCTGAAGCATGGAACAAACTACCTGCATCAGTTGTTAGCTGTTGGGACACTGCATCCTTCAAAACTTCCATGCTTCCCGAAATCCACCAACACTACTCCTGATATTCCTCCTCCATACACACACACACACGCATGTGCATGTATCTGTGTGTATATCCTGACATCTGTAGATTATTCTATGTACTACACATGCACCTTTGATGAGTGATAGTGCTCCTGAGCACTGTACACAATAATTTTCATTATTATTAGGATTGGCTGACTTTGCCTTTCATCCTTACGGGGTCGATAAAATAAAGTACCAGTAATGCACTGGGTTATTGCTGGCCTTGTGCCTAAAGTAGAAACAATTATTATTAGGATTGGCAGTATCGGTAGAAAGTCGGACGCCATGCTTTGACGCATAGAGTTACGGCCCTTGCCATTCTGAGTTCAAATCCTGCCGAGGTTAACTTTGCCTTTCATCCTTACGGAGTCGATAAAATAAAGTACCAGTAATACACTGGGTAATTGCTGGCCTTGTGCCAAAAGTAGAAACAATTATTATTAAAATTACAGCTAAGAACTTTTTCTATTTAATCTAATTCTACTTGTCAAATAAATATGCAATTAGTGCTTCTTTATAATGAAACTAATATCATTTCCTAGCGTCAGTCAATGTTTTTATGAACATTTCTAGATAATAAAGATAAATACTACAATGCAACCAAGCAATGGTGAAGCCTAGACTTATACTAACAGCTAAGCTGAAAACATTAGGAGTTGCCTCCCTTGATTATTTGACGCAAAAATATTATTGAACTAATATTTTTGCATCGTATTTAAACATATTGCAGTTATTTCTAGAGTTGAAAGCATTAGAAATAATCAAATCTACCCTTATATTATATAAACATGTGGTCAGCTCCCTCTTTTAAATAAAAACATTGTGGAAAAAATTAGCCCATGTTAAAATGAAGTCTCAATCAAGCTTCAGTAAAGCAGTAGATTACTGAATCACAATCGTGTAAAATAGAAAATCAAATATAAACTCCTAGGTTATTAATAGTGATTTTCATCAAAATTCTCAATCTCCTCATGGGATACATTTTTATTTATTAATAAGACGAGGGTGATGAACATGAAGCAACAGAGAACAGAAATGAGAATGGCTCGGTGGATGGGCCAGGTATCACTTTCAAAGATAGGAAGACAAACAATGAATTGCAGAGGATGACGGGAATAGAGCAAGTGATGAATGTTGTGAAAGAAATGGAATGAAATGGCTTGATTATGTACTGAGAAAGAATGAAAGTAATTGAGTGAGAAAAGTAATGGGAATGAATGGGGGGGGGGGAATGAGAAAAGCAAGAAAGACATGGCAAAAGATGATGAAGAAAATGAAAAGTGGCAGGAGGGTGCAGACGATAGAACAAAATAGATTGTCATAGAGCTATCCCCAACTTTAACAGGGAAAATGACCTTCAAATAATTGTTTCAAAGTTATTGTTTTTGCTTTTTTTAAAAATCTATACAGCAAACTGAATTCAATGGAGATAATAATAATAATAATAATGAAATTATTGTGTACAGTGCTCAGGTGCACTACAACTCATCAAAGGTGCATGTATAGTACATAGAATAATGTACAAATGTCAGGAAAATAAACAGTGTATGAGTCATGATATAATAACAAGATGATTAAGATAGCACAAGTGAAATAAATAGCATTGGGTAAATTTGAATATTTATATGGAGGCACATGGCTTAGTGGTTAGAGCATTGGCCTTGTAATCGAAAGGTTGTGAGTTCAATTCTCGGACCGGGTGATGTGTTGTTTTCTTGAGCAAGACACTTTATTTCACATTGCTCCAGTTTAATCAGCTGTAGAAATGAGATGATAGTACTGGGATCCCTATCATTCCACTGCAAAGTGGTCGTGGAGGTGCCACAGCAAAAGAGCACCCAGCCCACACTGTAAAATGGACATGTAGGCGCCACGGCAAAAAAGCACCTAGCACTCACTGTAAATGAGATTGGTGTTAGGAAGGGTATCCAGCTGTAGAAATCAAGCCAGAATCAGTTCCCATCCCACTCTTGAAAGCAGGGAAAAGCGGACGTAAAATGATGATGATGATGATGATGATGATGATATGAATAGTTTAACTATCTTAATACCAAACCAATTAAGATTATCCATACTAAAGTATTCAAATTTAAATGAAAGTTTTATTACCGCATGAAGGATAGATAACATGAGATTTCAGTTGATTGCTACCAGCCTAATTATATACCAATATAGCCAAGTGATAGACGCTGTAGAGGGTGGGCACGGAGTGCAGATGCAGCCTGGTCTTCACCTGCCCAACGAACGACACTTGAAAACGGCAATAAACTGGACTCCACCTGACGGCAAACGGAAGCGGGGTTGCCCCAAGATCATATGGCGACGAACGTTCCAAAGAGACCTGATGGCAGTCAACATCACTTTGCACGGATGCGAAAAAGCTGCTGCTGATTGTGATCGTTGGCAACTACTTACTGCTCGATGCACTGTAAGGCACGGAAGAACCTAAGGCTAAGATACATTTACAGATATTAATCCTCCATTATGTTGAAAATAAATGAAACACATTTAAGTGGCCTGCTTACTAGAAATAGAGTTCCAAGGCTTCAATAGCCACTCTTTTTAACACTAAGCAAACTGTGATGAATTGAAATTATGACCTTCCATTAATTAGTTAAGAAGCTTCATTTCATAGATACTTCATATACTATTTTAATAATTTTATTACAGAAAAGGAAAATGAGAAACTTTTTGCTGCTAAAATGCCAATAAATATGAAAATCAGACAACTGCACTATATATAAGAAAACAAAATAAAAACGTTGTGTACATATAAATCCCTCCAAAGATGATTAATATTAATTAAATAATTATGTACCAATTCCCCAGGGTTGGCATTTCTTTCGCGCACCAGCTCTTCTAGTTCACCAAGTTCTTCTTCTTCACTCTCAGATCCTGAAAGACGGGATGTTCTGGCCATAAAGTATGGAGGTAATTCACCAATAGCTGTTCCAGCTCCCTGAAAAATAATTCATAGTTGGCCATTTTATATCTATTATTTCTATTATTAAATAAATAAATAATAATGAATAGATAATAAATAATAAAAATAAAGAAAGAAACTATTATTAAAAATATTCAGTCAGAGATAAATACTAGCTTAACAGAGTGTGGTACATGTGTGCAATCACACACGCCCATCAAGGAGGGAGTCTTTGTGTGGTCGTCGAATATGCTAGAAATAGCAGCCAAATCAGTCTTAAATTACACTCTACTGCCATTTCAAAAAGGACATATTGTATACTGTAATCCAAACTAGATTATGGGTTGGTTGTAACTGGTCTGATTGATCATGGGCTACACAAAAGCACAATCTTTACCTCAGTATGTGTGAAAGAAATGTTGTAGAAAGCATTTAAGGAGTTCACTAAGTGGAGTATTCAAACTAAGTGAAGTTAGAAATGCACTAGCCTTCTCTTTAGTTTATTTAACCCGTTAGTATTTAAACCGACCGTATCCAGCCAGAGTTCTCTCACCTCTTTCTATTCAAACAGGCTGTAACCGGCCACTCATACTGATGTTAAGGTATTGTTCTCAAAATAATTAATATCAATATCTCATAGATTCAATATTATGCGAAATAAAGTGTTTACTGTAAAAATACAATAGTAAATATAGAGTAATGTAAATGATAACGGGTTAAATATGCTGAGTCACATCTAATGAGGTATTTCTAGGGATAATACAATCAAATACTGAATATACCCTCAACATTTCTATGCAGCAGAAATATGATATGCCAATGGGCACAGCCCATTGCCAATGACAATGTATGAAAATACTCTCAATACAAATTGGTAACAATGCCTGTTAAGTTAATACTCATTATTAGGCCTCATACTTAAATCTAAAATGTACATCAATTATAAATCTTAAATGGTTATTACAATTTATATTGCATTTTGTGAACAATAGCTTCACTGGATATGTTTCCAACAGGCCAATCACTTTGAGAGTGTCAAAAAGGTGTCTGTGCAACAGAAAGAATAAACCAATGTCTAACCCATGCTAGCATGGAAAATGGACGTTAAACGAAGATAATGATGATGATGATTTCTGTTTGAAGGCATGGGATTATCAATTTTCTCACCATTGTTTATATCTTGGTCAACTACATGATAGATGATACTTATGAAGGTGGTGCATATGTATCTGTGGGTATATCATGACTCATACACTATTCACTTTCCTGGCATTTGTAAATTATTCTATATACTATACATGCATCTTTGATGAGTTGTAGTGCACCTGAGCACTGTACACAATAATTTTCATTATCATTATTATTGGTGAATTGGCAGTATCGGAGGGCAGTGAATTGGCAGTATCAGTAGAGGGTTGGATGCCATGCTTTCTAGCATGGTTACCTCCCATTACGGTCTGAGTTCAAATCCCGTCGAGGTTAACTTTGCCTTTTATCCTTACGGGGTCGATAAAATAAAGTACCAGTAATGTACTGGGTATTTGCTGGCCTTGTGCCAAAAGTAGAAACAATTATTATTATTATTAACCAGAATCATGTTTGTGAATAGAACATCTTAAAATACAGCCACACTCGTGACCATGCAGAGAGGCATAACTGAAAGTAATCATATACTCATATCTGAGCTATTTTAAAGATGACAACACCAACTTACCCACATAATAGATTCCATTCTTACTTTACTCATTATTGTCCATAAAGACATGGTTTTTGATTCAACAGATGGACAAATAATTCTGATAAACAAACAGAAAATAGTTTGAAATTAAGAACAGAAATATTGATACAGGCACATTTCTTGCTAAAATAACTTGGAAATTTTTTATCTATCATTCATCATGATATTATTTTATGATTAGTGACATCTACATCATCAATGCCAAATATATGACAGTCTTGACAACAGTTTATACTAAAGAACAGAATTCAGCAATAAAAAACACTTTACATGTATTTCCATCTGGGAGCCTCGAACCCAATCCTTTAACTTGATCCAGCATCTCTCATGTCTACTATAACAATTTTGTTTTTAGGTGTAATATTGGTTTTTTTAAATGTGTGTTCAATAGACTTGGTCTTGTTATATTTCTGGTACTGATTTTAGCAGTAAGGTAGGAAATATTAAAGCAAATTTAACATCCTCTTATCATTCAACAAAGATCATGAGAGGAATGTCATCCTTAATATAACAGATTAAGATTGAATTGATTATCTTTGGTTAAAATTATTTAGACAAATGACAATTCTACAGCTTTGAGACATTCATTGTAAAGTAAGTTACATACATAAAGCAGTATACTTATTTTCTTTAATATATTTTCTATCACAATTTGTGAACAATATTCTTATTAGCTACAGCTTTCTAATGGTTCATTGCAGCCCTCACTATGAATGACATCTGTGTCGGTTTCATTAACCCTTTAGCATTTAAACCGGCTGTATCCGGCCAGAATTCTGTCACCCCTTTCAGTTCAAACTATCTGTAACTTGCCACTCATACTGATGTTGAGCTATTGTTCTCAAAATAAGTAATATCAAAATCTCATAGATTCAATATTTTGTGAGATATTATGTGAGATATAGCCTTTGCTGCGAAAATACAAAAGTATATATAGATTAATGTAAATGCCAAAGAGTTAATACATTGTACTAGAAATATAATCCAACCATAAAAACTTCTGCTACAAATAAGTATAAGAAAATCCATCCAATTTCCGTCATCATTATCACCACCATTTTTATATCTGTTTTTCCATACTACCAAGAATTGGGTTTGTCATAGATCAAGTCATTACTTATTCCAAGTTACTGACCCCCCTAGATGAGTCAGGGACCACGTCTGATTCATACATTCCATTTTTGGCATGCTGTCTATGGTTGGATGTCCTTCCTATTGCTAAGCACTTTACAGAGGGTACTGGGTGCATTTCATCATGACACCGCTACTATAGAGGTTGTCATGTTCTTGGCATGACTAAACAGTCCTCTTTACCCAACAATGTCTTTGTTCATTTGCCAGCCACCATACAGTGTACTAGATGCATTTTATCATGACACCAGCTCTAGAAAGGTTGTCATGTTCTTGGCATGACTAAACAGTCCTCTTTACCCAACAATGTCTTTGTTCATTTGCCAGTCACCATACAGTGTACTAGATACATTTTATCATGACACCAGCTCTAGAAAGGTTGCTTTGTCTCTGGCAAGTTTAAAAAGTCCTCTTTACCTTCATTTGTTCACCAATACGAGAAGGCTGCCTTATTCCCAGCATGTAGAAGAGAGAGATGAGAGAGAACCAGAAGACAAGGGTGATAGAGGGGAGGATAATGTAAGAAAAACAATGATACGGGCGAGAAGGGGACAAAGAGAAGAGTAAAGGAAAAAACTGCCCATGATAATTCTTTGTAAGAATATTCAATAAAAACATGAGTGATATAGTGGAGGAAGGATGAATGATGGGAGAGAGTACTAGAGGAAAAGAAAGTGATGAGAGAGAGGGTGCTGAAGGAGGAGAGAGAAAGAGGGAGAATGTGGTATAGAAATAAAGACAAGTAATGGTAAGGGAGTGATGGATAGTAATGGATGTCAATAATGAATGATAGGGTAGTGAGTAATAGGGGAGGGGAGAATGAGAGCCAGCAATAAAGAAATGGGGATGGAATACAGACAGATCCAATGCAATGCCATCCATTGGTGATATAATGAGAAAGAGAGAATGATAGTAGAGAAGTACATTAACTGGAAAGGGGATAAGTGATAGATGTGAGACCAACACAAAAAAGGGGAGTGGTATATGAAGACTTGATATGAACATAATGGTTGGGAGACATTTCAAATGTAGCCATTATGCATCCCAATTTTGTGAATTGTGTGAGGTGGAAGGTGTGAAAACATTTTGTTACCTTGGGGACATGTTTAATAGAGAAGGAGGATCAGACTCTGCAATAGTTCTTTGAGTGAAATCATCATCATCATCATCATCATCGTTTAACGTCCGTGTTCCATGCTTGCATGGGTTTGGACGGGAGTTTTCCCACTTGAGGCAAGAGTGGTTGTCTTGGAAATTCCAGGAATTGAGTGGTAAGCTAATGAGGAGGAGAGTGTTGCTGAAACTCAATGGAACGGTGTATGCTACATGTGTAAGAAGTGCCATAATTTATGGGTGATAAATGTGGAACAACAAAGAAGGCTGAAAAGAACAGAAATAAGAATGGTCCCGTGGATGAATGGAGTATTGCTGAGAGAGAAGATAAACAGTGAAATGCAGAATATGATGGGAATAGAACTAATGATGAATGTTGTGAAGAGAAATGAAATGAAATGACTGGGTCATGTGTTGAGGAAGGATGAAAGTAACTAGGTGAGAGGAGTGATAGAAATGAATGTGGAAGGAAGTAGAAGGAAAATAACAAAAAAGACATGGAGGAGAAAATGAAAGCCAGAAGTTTGCTGAGTGGGGATGCAGACAAAAGGGAAAAGTGAAGAAACATGGAGCCCAAAAGACTGACCCCTGCTTTAGTAGGGAAGATGGTCTTAATGCTGGTTGTGTAATGGAAAATATATAAGGTAAAATAATAAAGCAATAATTGTTGTGTTAGCTGTATAATTGAAATGGACTACAAGTTGAAACCTTGTGTTATTAAATAAGGCTCAGTATTCTTATTAGTCTTAATCTATCAAGCCAAAACACAGGTATCGCTGCAATCTCATAGTTAAATAGCTAACATGTAGAATGCTATCCTATTATAAAATATCTTCCAACAGTTTGCAGAACTTCCAACCCAGCAGTGAACAGCATGTTAAACTTGGGTTAAAAGAGAGAGAAACAAAAAAGAGAGAGAAAACTTTGACATATGATTTGAACTAATAATGGGAACCTAAAACTGACACGACTGACAAGCTAATTCCTATTCTGAATTAAATTTAATGTTTATATATGGTTCAAGTTTAAAACAGTCAATACTGACTTCCTTTATGACGCTCAGTAATAATAACCCTAGCTGAACAAGTGATTTGCACTGAATAAGAGAACATGACAGTTAGAGAACCCAGCTGAAGCAACTGAAGCTAACAGGAAAAGAAAAATACTCACTTATTAGGATAGGGGGGCTCTGGGAAGTCGACAGACATACATTCAAAAGCAGCTAATGTCACCAATGCTATATGAGGACCCTAAAATTAAAACACATATATTGCATGCATAAGGTAAAAATATATTAAATATCACATCCATGGAAATACAGTTATAAGACAATGCAAAAAATACTGTATTAAATTTAAAAAAATTATAATTGAATAAAAAAAATTAAACCCTTAACCAAAAAGTAAATCTAAACAATATGATAAATATACATTTTTTACATTCTTAGGATATTCTTAATAGCTGAACAATGAAACAAATATATTAAATCTTTGATTTTAATAATCACGTAATGAGAGATCATAATGATAATATATCAACTTTCTTTCATGGTGTCATTTATCAACAGCATTGGAATCAAATTTTAATGTTTTATAAGGTCGTTAACGTTTCTTAATGTTGGCTTAGTTAACAAACTGCCTCCCATCCCAATCAAACTATATAAAGCTTCTAAAGTTGATATCTTGGTCACAACATCTGTAAGTTTACTTCAGTACAGCATTGAAGATTTTCCTTTAGTAGACTTGTTCAAATTTACCTTTTTGTAATATGAATTAAGTATGCCAACAGGTTATCAGTTAAAACCTTAATCTGATGACTGTTTTTTACTTTTAGTTCAGAAATAACAACATTCATTAGATCCTGAATCTGGAAATCCTCAAGATTACAAAAAAATTAAAGTTCCCCTCCATGGCACAAATCTGGACAAGGTTGCTTGTGGAAGACCAGCAGTCACCCATGCATACCGGTCTCCCCTCACCATGCCACCAATGTTGTCCAAGGGAAAGGCAAATGCCGATACAGCTTGGCACCAGTGATGTCGCAACTCATTTCTACAGCTGAGTAAACTGGAGTAAAGTGTCTTGCTCAAGAACATAACGCAAAGCCCGGTGTGAGAATCGAACTCACAACCTTGTGATTGTAAGCCCATCGCTCTAACCACTAAGCCATGCGCCTTCCACACACACACAACTAAAGCTGCATTTTTAATAAAATAGAAAAGGTTACTTACAAGATAAAGCACAAATGTATGGAGGCCTGTACCCAGACCAACGGAGGAGAGGAAACCAAGACCTATCCAATAGGCATACCAAAACAGCTTCTTTTCCACCAATGCTAAGTAAGGTTGATGAGGTCCTTTTACATTATATACTGCACTTAATATAACAAGAAACAGTATGATAGCCAGCACCATAAGTTTTCTTTGTAACAACCTGTGGAAATATACACAAAAGAAATGCAAGAGTGATAAAGCAGTGGGAAAAAGGTCAGAAGATAGTAAAATACTTGAGTGTGATTCATAAATGGTGGCTGTTAAATTAAAAACCAAGAAATTAAAAATAATACCTCAGAAAATTATTATCGGAGGTTTTATTCCAAGGAGATAACACAAAGATGAGTTCACAATCAAGATGACACAAGATCAAGTCAACAGGTGCTATGACATACTGCAGAGGACTGCCCCCACCCACTCAAGCAAAATGAAACACAGGTAGTCTCTCCCCACTCCAGTTTCCCCCTCCCGTACCAACATAGAAAGACTGATGCATCTTCAGCAGGGCACTGCTACATGCTGCCTGCTCACTCCCTAGACCTCAGATACCGATTCCCCTCCCACACTTTTTCCTTGGCCAACCATACCAGCTTGGAATGTGTGAAGCACCCCATCGTCTCACTTTCACACCACACTGTGAAGTGCTGTGCAAGGAAGAGCATTCAGCTATGGAGGCCCAGAATGGAATATGTGAATGACACAGTCATATGACATGTCTGGGCTCAGAAAGTGACAACCCATCTAACTAATGCAAGTATGGAAATAGATGTTAAACAGTGATGATGCAAACACACACATACACCTGCAATGCATGTCGCTTGCTCTCTCACACAGTTGGTGCCATGACAAAAAGCCCATAGTCCATCCTGTATGGTGGTAATACAAGCACCATGATAGAATCACTCAGCCCACCCTGTAAAGAAGTTATACTGTAAGGTGCTACAACAAAAAGCACCCAGTGCAGCCTGTAAAGTGGTCATGCAGGTGCCATGACAAAAAAGCACCCAGTTCACCCTGTAAGGTAGTAGTGCTGGTGCCATGACAAAAACGCACTCAGTTCACCTTGTATAGTGATCATACTGGCAACACAACAAAAAGCACTCAGTACACTCTATAAGGTGATTGGTGTTGTAGAAAGCCAATAAATAAATTTAAAAATCGACCATATGAGCAAGATGTGTTCACATGACCTATAACATGACAGCCCATCTAAAATAGATGTTAAACATTGAATGATAATATGCATAGTACCAAACTGACTTGGAACTAGGGACCTTTATAATATTCTTATCCACTAGTCTACTAACATATAGTAGATAAGAATGTTATTACTTTTGTTTTAGAAAAAAAGGTTTCCAGTTTGAATCTAGTCTGGTACTATGCATGTATCATCATCATCATCACCGTTTAACATTCATTTTTCCATGTTAGCATGGGTTAGATAAATTATCTTATTGTGGGCAATGCCAGGTCAGATGACCATGTCTTGCACATACAGAACTGATTTGGGCTTGGTTTCTACAGCTGGATGCCCTTCCTAATGCCAACCTCATTTACAATGAGTACTGGGTGCTTTTAGTCATGATGCCTACATGACCACTTTACAGAGTGGATTGGGTGCTTTTTGTCATGACACCTACACAACCACTTTACAGTGTGGACTAGATGTTTTTTGTATCCAGGAATAAAACAACTGATAATAATTGTAGATTAAAATGTAATGTGGATGTGAATATTAAATTATATTTCATCTCTAGTTAATAGTCTGAAAAATTAGAATCTTATTAACAACAGCATCTCATTATCATCATTTGTTTCCATGCTGGAATGTATTAGATGGCTTTCCAAAGTTCACATCATCTTGCACAGACAGTAGCTGAGAAAATCAGTCAACTTTGGTGTTACATACACTTTAAGTACATTTCATCAACCTCTGGAACAAGAGAGGTTATCCCATATATAAAGAGAAGTAAAGAGAGCCCTCTACCGTATGTGTTCATGTTCAGTGTGTCGGGCCTGCAAGATGGATAACTGGTGATGCAGCTTGCGAAGTCCATGTTTCACTTATATGTTCAATTTTTGGTACTTTTTCTATGACTGAATGCCCTTCCCAATATTTAGTTAGCTCTGACTTACTCGTTTTTTCTTGTTTATCTTGGATTACATTATCCAATGTATTGCTCCTTTTTAAAGAAGGCAGTGTGTGATTTCACACTACTCAAGTATAGTCAGCAGAAAATGAGTACCAGTCTTGTACTCTCAGTTGCTTAACACAAAGGAAACTAGGATAAGCACTGGTCTAATGAGACAGACTTTAGACCTTGTTGGTTCAAACCATTATCATCATTTAACCCTTCAGCATTTAAACCAGCTGTATCCGGCCAAAATTCTCTCCTCTTTCTATTCAAACCAGCCATAACTGGCTGCTTATCCTTATGTTAAGGTATGGTTCTCAAAATAAATAATATAAAAATCTCGTAGATTCAATATTATGTGAGATAATTATACGAGATAAAGAGTTTACCGTGAAAATACAATAGTGTATATATATAGAGAGAGATTAATGTAAATACTAAAGGGTTAACATCTGCTTTACTTGTTAACAAGGGTCAGACGAATACCTAATATAATTAACTGATGTGACATTTAAGTTAAACCATTATCTTCTTTTCTGATTGATAGCAAAATAAGAAGTACGAGGGTTAGATGAAAAGTTCATAGGCTGACCAAGATATTCTCATGGAATGACAAAATGAGGTTTATTTTTCAACATAGTCCCTGGAAAGAAACAATGCAGTTTCAACAAAGAGTTGAAATTAATGCTTGCAAGATTTCACAGCTCTAACATCACTCCTTCATAGTCAGCCTATGAACTTTTCTGCTGCCTCTTGTAGAGATATACAGAAATAACTCTCTGTAATATATTAATATTAATCGGGACATGCGGTATAAAAAAGTCTCAAGAACTTACTGTTTTGTGTAAGTAGAAAGTAAATGCCATACTTCGAATAAAAAATATTTAGTGGTCCGCAATGGCCAGCGCCACAGAACAAGTTGCTTCCGCTCCATCTTGAGATGTTCTATTCGACGCTGCTTCCGGCCGTTGCTGCTACTCCTGCCGCCACTACGCTGATTATGAGTAGATGACGAAGGAGATTCGAGCTGAGCGTTGTTCGCCGTGTTCCTGTTTTTATTTCTACTTTTGCTGCGCATTACTTTGTTGCTTTCCATGGCATTGGACAAAGAACTGAAAAATACATATATACATAATTAATTTTAAAATGATGAAAGACATATTTAGTCATATTACATAAAAACATTCAGTATTGATCTACAAACACAAAGATGCCTCCATTCCTTGTGCTACGAAATCAATGAATGACTTTTACTGCTATGTCATGGAATTTTCATGGTTTCCTATTACCTTACTTTAAGTATGTTCTACAAGACGTGCTCTGATCAACTAGGTACGGACAAGATCCCCACACCTGCCTGACAATTCAAAGTGTAAACAATCAGAACAAATATGGTAAACTACAAAGTCCAATGTTCTAAAAATGTTGCTACTCTACTGCTCTGGACTGGCACTATATTTTATGGAACCCCAGAAGGATGAAAGACAAAGTTGGCTTCAGAATGTTAAAGGCTGGAGCAAATACTGCAAAGTATTTTGTCCAGCATTCCACATGCCAAAGCTAAAATCTGCAGGTTGCAAGACATCTGTAAGAGAGAAGATATATGATTGTAATGCATTCAAGTAGGTCCAGCAGCCATGTGGAGGCTCCTTTGTAGGCCTATAATTTTGTTTAAACCTGATCCAACACACTTATAATCAAGAGGTGTTGTAGCCAAGACCATCTTGTCTAATTTTCAGTTCTAAGATTACATTATCGAATGGTCACCTTTTTTTAAAGATAGAAGGGTGTGATTTGAAAGAAGTTTAGCTGTTATTTCTCACAAATCAAGCAACCGTGTAGAGGTACCTTCGTTGGTTCAAAGGTAAGTAATTCTGAGATGCGATGGGGAAACCAACCAAATGATATGAGAGATTCGGTTGATAATAATATCTATTGCCAAAAATTATTAAAGATTTGAAATGAAGATTTTGATGACCTAGAGAGTTGAGATACTGAAAGAATATGCTGTCATAAAGTAAAAATAAACACTATTGAAGTAATATTTGCCAATTCTCTCACAAATACCCATGTGAATTATACACACACACACATATACATACATACATAACCACACACATTCACTCTTAACATATTTTTGAAACATTTCTTTAACTGTCCCCATTTCTTACATCAGCAATATAATCTCTATGTTATTACCATCACTATCAATATCACTAAAACCTGAAAATGTCAAACTAACCTAATATCTTTCAAACACAATGTGACTAGTTAATGTTAACATCATCATCAACGTTCATCATCATCAACGTTTAACGTCCGTGTTCCACGCTTGCATGGGTTTTTCAAGCATTAAAAAGCTAACTAGAAATAAATATGCAATGGGGAGAAAAAAGGATGTTAGTCAATTGCTAGTGTTATTTGCATTCCTCCAGCGTGTATGGGTGTTAACTTTGGACATGTTTTGGTCTTATTTTGATCTCATCAGCATAGCATAACATCTACTACAACTGTTGAAATAGAGATGGAAGAATCCCAAAGTAAATGTACATCAGTAGGTGCAGGAAAATAAAATTGTTGAAAATAACTAATTGTGAAAAGCCATATACATGAAAAACAAGAAGTCATTGTTCACATTAAAAAGCTAACTAGAAATGAATACATAGTGAGGAAAAGGAGACCTAATAATAGAGCTCAAACCATGTATTGTATCACATTTGCTAGGTGATTGCAAAAAGAAAATAGAAAAAAACCTTAATACTGCCCAAATTTAGAAGGAAATGTCAAATACTATGGAGTGTAACAAGAAATCCAGATGCCAGGCAAGTGATAGGTACATAGTTCGAGCACCAATCTGCTACTCTTTTTTTGTCTCGTGTAAGTACCAGGCTCCAAAACTATGGTTCCACTGTGAGACGAGTTTGCATTGCCAACTGGCCTGTCCCTCCTCATAACGGAACCATCCAGTTCCATACTGTAAATGTTAGGAAGAGCATTCAGCTGTAAAATACCCGGCCAAATTTAGTCCTCATCGAAGCAAGGTTCAGCGTGGCCAACTCTGGTCAGACTTGCCTTCCAACATGGACAAACCATCTAACCCATGCAAGCATGGAAAAATGGACACTAAACGGTGATGATGATGATGTATGCAAGTTGCAAGTGAGAAGTGGGCCCTCAGCCTGTCTCAGCGGTCAATAGATTCAATTAAGTAGTGACTTGGTCAGTGATGACCCATCCAACGCTTGCTAACATGGAAAATAGACATTAAATGATGATCATTATTCTGTCTGTCAAATACTACTTAAAATTGTATTTGTTTCATAATCCTTATTATTATTGCTATTTTTTTATTTTTTGGCAATATCGTTAGAGAAAATGTTTTCAGTCATTTATTTTGGCTCTTTATGTTCTAAGTTCAAATTCCACTAAGGTTAACTTTGTCTTTCATCTTTATGGAGTCGATAAAATAAAGTACCAGTATCATACTGAGGTTGATTTAATCAACATTTCCCTTCCCCCAAATGGTTGGCCTTGTGCCTAAATGAGAAACCATTATTACTAGTCGGAGCCCAGTTTTCCTTAGAACATACGCACACACGTTTTTTCTACGGGTGTTGACAAACTTGCACTTAAAATTCCTGTTTTCAATCAAAACTCGTTTGTGTGACAAGAGGAAAACTGCCTCTCCTTCGTTCTTAAATGAAGGCGGCGGGGTGATCCTCACGATGGACTCGGCTGACAACTGGATGCGTCCCACACGTGACAGCAGCTGTTCGACATAATTCCACAGGTCGGTCACCCCTGGGCACTGAACAATTGTGTGCAGAACGGTTTCGATGTCCTGCTCGCATCTTGGACAGGTTCTTTTGGCAGGATCTCTGCCAGGGTGTCCGTGCCTGTAGATTTTGTCTCGAACTGGTGGAGCTCCTCGATAGTACTGCCAGGCCTCTGGAAGTTATCCATAGGCCCTGGACGGAAAGTCCTCCCAAACAGACTGGTCAGTTCGTCCTCCTCGATGCCTAGAGTATGATGGACAGACAGACAGACAGACAACGCTCTTATAGTATAAATTAGAATGGTGAATGACAGGAGCAGTAGGCAAAATGCCTTGTGAAATGACTTTACCTTTCAACAAAATAAATACCAGACAAGTAGAAGGATTGATTAAATTAACTAAATCCTTTCTCAAAAATGTCACTCACTGTCAATGTATATGCCTTCCCAATTCTTGATTAATATGTCAAGAAAAATCAATATTTACTTATCATCATCATCATCATCATCACCGTTTTACGTCCGTTCTTCCACGCTAGCATGGGTTAGACGGGTTGTCCTGTTGTGGGCAGTGTCTGGTCGGCTGACCATGCCTTGCTCATACAGGAACTGATCTGGCTTGATTTCTACAGCTGGATGCCCTTCCTAACACCAACCTCATTTACAGTGAGTGCTGGGTGCTTTTTCGTGGCGCCTACACGTCCACTTTACAGTGTGGGCTGGGTGCTTTTTTGCCGTGGCACCTCCACGACCACCTTGCGGTGGGGGGGGGGGGGGGGGGGGGGGCATATTGTTTATATGCTTCAGCATGTACCCATGGGAGGTCGGGTACCCTGTATTACTGCGTGACGCCAGAAGTCACGGTCGTGTGTCATTGACTTTGAGAGGTGTAGTTGGGTAAGGTCGGCTTTTATCACCTCATCCCAAGTCATCTTGGGTCTCCCCACTCCGCGGTTTCCATCAACTTCTAGTGCTCTGCACCTTTTTATGCAGCTGTCATCCTTCATACGCATCACATGTCCATACCAGCGTAACCGCCTCTCCTGCACGCAGCATTTGATTCCTCTTATGCTCAGTCTCTCTCTCAATTCATTTATGCTTTGTCGTTCACGTATATTACTGTTACACATCCATCGGAGCATGCAGGCTTCGTTTCTCTCTAATCTACGTAAGTCTTCCACCTTCAGCGCCCAGGTCTCACTACCATGCAACATCGCTGTTCGGATACACGCATCATACAGTCTGCCTTTCATTCTGAGGGAGAAGCCTTTTGCAGCTAGCAGTGGTAGTAGTTCCCTAAACTTCTTCCATCCCGTTCTTACCCTAGTTATTGTACTTTCTGAGCACCCACCTCCGTTGCTAATTCGGTCACCTAGGTAGCAGAAGCTGTCTACTGTTTCTACAGGGCCCTCCCAGAGATTGGTGGTACTTGTTTCCTGTGGCTGTTTGCTTGCTGTTTCAGCACAGCTGCTGCATGTGAATCCTACATTCTTAATTAAGCTTCCTGAGATCCCGCTACATCTCTTGTGTACCCATTGTTTGCATTTGGGGCAAAGAATGGAGTTCCTACCTACACCTTTCCTACATACTGAGCAAGGCCATTTCCCTGAGGGGATCTGGGTTCTGTTTTCTCGTCTACTTATAAGGACCTTAGTCTTTGTCATGTTGACTTTGAGGCCCTTTCTCTCTAGTCCCTGCTTCCAGGTTTGGAATTTATTCTCTAGTTCTACCATAGATTCAGCTATGAGTGCGAGGTCATCAGCATACAGGAGTTCCCATGGGCATCCGGTCTTAAACTCCTCCGTTATTGCCTGCAGGACTATGATGAACAGGAGAGGGCTAAGAACAGAGCCCTGGTGGACCCCAACCTGTACGCTAAATTCCTCGCTATACTCATTGCCAATCCTAACTTTGCTGACTGCTCCCCTATACATGGCTTGTACCGCTTTCACAAGCCATTCATCTACTCCTAGTTTTCTAAGAGCCCACCAGATTACTGCACGTGGAACTCTGTCAAAGGCTTTCTCAAGGTCGACAAATGCCAAGTAGAGTGGCTTACTTTTAGCTAGGTACTTTTCCTGTAATTGCCTCACAAGGAAGAGGGCATCAGTGGTGCCTCTTCCTGGCACAAACCCAAATTGCATCTCGTCTAGTTTCACCCGGTCCCTAATCAGCTGTGCTATAACTCTTTCTGTTACTTTCATGACCTGGTCCATCAACTTTATACCTCTATAGTTTCCTTTATACCTCTATAGTTTACTTATGTCCTGAATTATTTTATTCTCAAAATTATAACATTGATTTTACAATGAATTAACACTTTTGTGACAGTATTTCCAATCACATACACTATTTCAATTAATTAATGAAGAATTTTAATGGATTTACTAAAATCATTAATTATTACATTACTAATAATATTATGTTAGAAGATTTAAATTTAAATAGGAACCCTTTAAAATGAGTGGTTTTGTTTCAAAGGACCAGAGCTGGTTTTCATAAGGTTGATATCACAAGTGTTAAAGACAAACATAACCTTTCACTGCACATGTGAACTCAACACTTCAAGAGCTTTACCTTAACAAACCACAGGAAGCAGCATACTTCCACAGAAAAAATTAAAATTAGGTTACTAAAATAGATAAATTCAACAAATGGAATTCATAACATTTTATGATACTATCAAAAACAGAACCAAAGGTCAGATGAAATCAGAACAGTGTCATACATAATATTGTCTGCACTTTATAGGTTTATCTTATTAACACTTTCAAATCCACAACTACTCTCATTCTACATGTGCATGAATATAATGTGCATTAATATAATTGAAAATCTGTTATTTAAAGGTTAAAGTATATATAAATATATACATAACATATATGAGAAATAAAGTATAAAGTGTGTGGTACATAAATCAAATATATGTATACATAGACACCCATGTAACCCATGGAAAACAGTTGTATGCTGATGATACACTCATGTATCTACATACACTACACACACATATATATACATACACACATATACATATTAGTGTTGTAATGAGGTAGTGCTGGTGCCACAAAGGCACACAGTCCACCCAATACAGTAGGAGAGCTGGAACCACAAGAAAATGCTCCCAGTGCACATTGTAAAATGGTTGACATTAGGAAGGGCATCCAGCTGTAGAAACCAAACCAAAACAAAGCTTATAAGCAGGATCTTGTCACCTGACTGGTCTGGCCTCAGCACATTACAACCATCAAACTCGTGCAAGCATAGAAAATAGACATTAAATGGTGATGGTGATATAGTATATGGTGCATAAAATATATGATATAAAGTATATAAAGTATGATGTGTATAAAGTATATAAAACAAAGTACATGGCATATAAAGTGTATACCATATAAAGTATATAAAATGTATGTTAACCCTTTAGCATTTAAATCGGCTGTATCTGGCCAGAATTCTCTCACCTATTTCTGTTCAAACCAGCTGTAACTGACTGCTCATACTGTGGTTAAGGTATTGTTCTCAAAATAAATAATATAAAAATATCATAGATTCGATATTATGTGAGGTAAAGCCTTTACCATGAAAATATAATAGTAAATATAGAGTAATGTAAATGCTAAAGGGTTAAACAATTTTAATAAGTCATATAATGGAATAAAGTATAAAATATCATTTGAAGTATCATTGAAGTCATTTGAAGAACATAAGTAATTGTAAATTACTTTGTTGATCTAGATTTAAAATTGTTCCAAATGTATAATCCAACTCATTTTCAACTTTGAATTGTTGAACATGTTAGTCAGACAGCTTGAAAAGGATGTCATTTAGTCACTGCTCTGATTTATCAACTTACAAGAGGTACCAAACCTATTACTCATAATGAGTTTGCATGAAATGAAACTAAAGCTAATGGCACCACACACACACGCATATAGTATGCATAAAGGAAATCAACTAAAATGATGAGAAATGTGAAAGGAAATTAATAGATTATCATTTGAAAATAAAATTAAAATTTTTTAAATGGGAGAAAAATTTGTATTTTATAAATTGTATAATAGATATAGAGAACATCTGAATCTAGTAGAACAATAAAATAAATCTAATTCAGACAGATGGTGATGTACTGGATGACATAGGCAAACCATTTCTAGATAAACTGAATTGTGCCGCTTAGATAAGAAAACACAAAACCTAGGAGCAACCTTTAGCAACCCTTAAAAAATGGGAGAGTGTAGGGTAATTTTAAGAAATTCAATTTTGATGCTTAGTTGAGAAATCTGGTCTTTGTTAGCAGGTAAGGTGACAGTTATAGACATGTTTCAATCAGTGAACATGTTTTGATCAGGTTTACAAGTGGGTATATTCTGGCAAGTATGATTTGCTTAATTTATGGGAAATAACTTAAGTAGCCCAACGGCTTACATTTCAAAAATTCAAGTAAATGGAATGACGCAAGCAAAAAAATAAAATTCTAAATGAAATGAAAGTTGTCTTTTTGTTGGTGAAAGAAAACAAAACCTATCAACAATTGTTAGCAACTCTCAAAAACAAAAGGAGACAATTTCAAAATAATTAAGAATTAATTTCACAGATAATTGATTTTTCATACTCAGGAGGAAAACCTGACATAGTGAGCAATGCTTGGCTGATGAGGTTTGACAAGACTGAAAGCTGATAAGACTGAAAAGCTGCTGATAAGGCAAAGCATCTCATATCAAGCTGATAAGAATAAAACATGTCTGAGGCTGTCAACTTGCCAGCTAAACAAAGATCAGCTTTTCCATATAAGCATGAAGATTTAATTTTCTATGAAATTAATTCTTAATTTCATGATATTATCTCTCTTTTTTCTCTTTGGGAATCACTAACAATTGTCACTTGGTTTTGGCTTTTACTCAAACTAAGAGAAATTTCAATTCATTTAAAATTGTTTTCTTCTGCCATTCAGTACATCACTGTCTACCTGAATTACCCATATTCATGCCATTAGCCCAATTCAGTTATTTTGATATAAGTCTGATGTGTCTAAGATATTAATTGAAGACTAATCAAAATAAAAATAAAACAAAAGATTTCTCTAAGAAAAATCAACATTCCAATACATTCATTTGGGTCAGTAGTTCTTAATATTTTGTAACAATGCCACCAATACTGCTTTTAGAAATAGAAAAATCTTTCTGCTTTCCTTCATCTTACCACACCTACCTACACATGCACACATAATCTATTATTTTGTACATGGGACTGAGAGAGAGAAAGAAAGATCTGGATAACACCCAAAAGCTAACTAACCATGTTCCTTTGAAATCTTGTTGTTGTATAGTAACCACTGCAAACCAATATTTGCTCATGCCCTCACTTCTTCCAGTCAACTAGCTACTCTCTTTACAATGCTGCCACCACTAACACAAGCAGTAAATTAGGTTAAGTTTTGTTGCGACTCATTGTTAGTGAATACATTAAAGAAATTATCTTACACCACTTAATTTGTTAAGTTAATTCATGTTATACATATTATTCCAGTTTCCAAAGCAATAAGTAAATTATATAAATGTTTCCTTAGAACGATACTTGTCTATATTGCAGGTAACAATTCTTCAGGTAGGTGAAATGAGGCAATGTAGAATTAAATATCCTAACACGATACTCCCTTTACATAATTCATGGCACATCAGCTAACATCTATCCAATACTTTATAAACTTGGCAGTATCGGTAGAGGGTCGGACGCCATGCTTTCCAGCATAGTTACGTCCCGAGTTCAAATCCCGCTGAGGTTGACTTTGCCTTTCATCCTTACGGGGTCGATAAAATAAAGTACCAGTAATGAACTGAGTAATTGCTGGCCTTGTGCCTAAAGTAGAAACAATTATCAATTTACTAGATAGATGAAAAGCAAAGTCTACTTTGGTGGAGTTTGAACTCAGAACATAAAAGGATCTAACTACTACAAGGTATTTTGTCTGCTCTCTCTCAGTTCTACCAATCCATATATGAGAGATATTGATAAAGTGAAATTCTATGAATAATATTATTAAAGAAATGGTTGAGAGGATTCTTCATTTGTGTCAAAAGCATGAGAAACTCCCTAGTGTTGGTACCCCAATAAAATGCACCCATCCAACCCTTGTTAACAGGTAACAATGACGATGATGAAAAAAAAACATACATAGTGAGTAATGAGCAGATCTCTCCTAGTTGACCAACAAGATACTGGGATGACAGTGACAGTTTACCAGACACTTCCTGCAACATCAGAGTCCCCTGCCAATCAGGTCTTCAGCTAGAAACCAACCCATGGAAAGATCACTTATGAGATCATTCTAAAACCATACTCAAACTCTATTGGAGGATAGTGGAGTCATGACTACTGATGAATTTAAGACACTGATAATGGAAAGGGGTATGTGGTGTGTCTATCATTGTGCCTAAAGCAAGTTGTGACTGGCAAGTAATAGATTCATAAGTGTTATATTCCATCACACAGTCGGTTTGCTTTTTCCATCTTAAATGGATGCCTGAAATGTCTAATATCATAAAGAAAATACTCATTTGAAAAGAAACACAAATATATACAGACATATGCGTATGGTACAACTGTTGGGGTAGGTGATTGAACATTGAAATACATTACATTGAGAATGTGAATACTGCTTCACATCTGATACATTTGTAATAGGAATGGCATTTAACAATGAAACATACTTTAACAAGTCAAGCATATCTTCTAGTTTGCAAACCAAATTGAATTTTAAAAAAATAGAAATATGTTTAAAAAGAAAAGATCTTGATACAATTATAGCCAGAATGTGTGCAAATTTAATGTACTGATAG
The DNA here is from genome assembly GCA_964016885.1 of Eledone cirrhosa. Taxonomy (NCBI): domain Eukaryota; kingdom Metazoa; phylum Mollusca; class Cephalopoda; order Octopoda; family Eledonidae; genus Eledone; species Eledone cirrhosa. The sequence goes on from OZ024740.1 coordinate 50,365,012, forward strand.
TGGTGTTCCAATTACTGTATTGTGCCACTAGACATTTGCTGGGTGAGTAAATTAAGTTCTAGCTCAGTTCATAGATAAGTGGCTAGCAGTGGCAAATGAGTAATGACAATTATAGCAAAATGTTGGAAGAGTAAGGGCAGCAATTATTACAGTTGTTTAGCCCCAAATCAGCTTTGGTCATGTAGACTTATGGTCAATGGCATTCCAGCTATGACCATATTATCCCTTTTCTTTGACATTATGTATCGGTAGAGGGTCGGATGCCATGCTTTGACGTATAGAGTTACGGCCCTTGCCATTCTGAGTTCAAATCCTGCCGAGGTTAACTTTGCCTTTCATCCTTACGGGGTCGATAAAATAAAGTACCAGTAATGCACTGGGTATTTGCTGGCCTTGTGCCAAAAGTAGAAACAATTATGTATCTAAGACTACCTTATCTAGTGAGTCCTCCATTTTTAAGATAGTAGGGTGTAATTTAATAGCTATTCCTGCAAAACAGTAAGGAAATTTGACCACTATTTCTGCAAGACAGTAGGGAAATTTTACTGATATTTCTAGAAGTTTGGGCGACATATTGCATATGCAGTTTAATGAAGAGCAACAAAGTTTTAAGAAAGAGACGTTAATAATATATAGGAAATGCAGTGAAGGCATGTGGCTTAGTGGTTAGAGAATTGGGCTTGCAATCGAAAGGTTGTGAGTTCAATTCTCAGACCGGGTGATGTGTTGTTTCCTAGAGCAAGACACTTCATTTCACATTGCTCCAGTTTACTCAGCTGTAGAAATGAGATGATAGGACTGGGGTCCCTATCATTCCACTGCAAAGTGGTCGTGGAGGTGCCACGGCAAAAAAGCACCCAGTACTCACTGTAAATGAGGTTGGTGTTAGGAAGGGCATCCAGCTGCAGAAATCAAGCCAGAATCAGTTCCCGTATAAGCAAGACAAGGTCAGCTGACCAGACACTGCCCACAACAGGACAACCCGTCTAACCCATGCTAGTGTGGAAGAACGGATGTAAAACAGTGATGATGATGATGATGAAATGAACAAATATTGTGGTAAAAAAATCATAATTGGTCATTGACTAATATCATGTTTTCTCACTGCATAATTATTTCTTGTTAGCTTCTTAATAATTCATGTATTAAATATATTAACACTAACTTAACTTTATGTATTTCTAGTAATATAATTCATGTGGGCGAGCTAAGATGCTAATGAATTAAAATCCCACCTGCAGTAAGGAGAATAAATCAATAGCCCAAGAGACAACATTAAAATTTTAATTAAAAACAAATTGCATGCATGTAGCATTGAATGTTTGGCAATACAGTGACAACTCTAGACATGTTCCAGCTTTATTAAGCTGCCTCAGTGAAAAAGTCTAGTCTTACCAGTACTACCAAACCTAAGATAACAGAGATATGTGTGATCTACATGATAAAAGCACCCAGTAGACACTAAGTGACTGGTGTTTTGAAGGGTATCCAGCCATAGAAAACTTGCTAAACAAGGGGTTAGGAGGACCTTTCAGTTTGTGTAAAAAAAGACTTCTGTGCACTCGATAGAATGTATGACCATATGTAAGCAAGATGCAGACATCCTGGTCTGTCGGGGAGGTCAGTAGTCCATCAACCCTTACTATCAGGGAAAGCAGACATATGATGATGATGAACTGCTCCATACATTAACTCTTAACATTCTGTAATGATCTAGTATAAAATATTTAAAAACAGGTTTGTTAAATCAAATATTTATAATATCTTTACTAGTGGAGAGATTGTTGCAAAAACGGAGTTGCACCAAAAGGTTTTTAGAGTAACATTACTAGATAGAGTGTGGAGCTAGATCAGAGAGTCGCTATTTAACTTGAGAGATCACAGCTCCAATATTACAGACATGTGGTTAGAATGTCTCCAGAAAGAATTGATGGACACATTTTATGGGCAAAACCAACCGGCAGGAGACCCAGAGAAAGTTAGTTGGATAACATCCATAAACTTGGTTGGTCTCATTTGGGGATCCAGCAGGATCAATTGAAGATGGTTGTTTTTGACAGTAGCCGCTGGAAGGCGTGTTTGAGGACTCTACCCCCACGACTCTCCCAGAAATAAGTAGGCAAAGAAGATAACTTTAATATGTGATGCAGTCATAATTCTGTTTTATACTTTTTTCAAAAATGTCTTTGCTAATGCAGTTTCATGTGATACAAGTGTAGATTAAGATAAATATTGACTTCTACATCAACCAACTTTTTTTTTCCACAAACCATCATTTCCACTATGCGTAAAATGTGGCTTATGCTGGCTGGTGTAGTGTGAGGCAAAAATGATCTACTAATTCATTAAAGAATGTCTTTAAAAAAAAAAAAAACTTTTCTTTGCATGGCACCTCAGTATACTTTTTACTGTCCAACCAATCCTTCCAGAATCATTCAGTTAAATTTAGAGTTAACAAATAAATTTTGTGTTTGGATGAAAACAACCTCTGTATCAGAAAGAGAAAATTATTCAAAATAAGGGTTTGAATGCAGCAAAATGAAAGATATTAAAAATAATTAATACGCTCAGCGACAATGCCAAAGATAAAGACAAATTCACCTCGTGGACGAGAATGCGAGCACTCCTCCTCTTTGTTTCGGCCGCGGATGGCTAACATAACCCCATCTCCCCCCGCGCCCCACCGCTCGCACCCTCCAAACGCAATCCAAAACTTCAGAGTTGGTACCATGAATGTAGGCACCTTAAAGGGCTCTAACGAGGTTGTAGAAATGCTTGAACGTAAGGAGGTCGATGTTTGTTGTATTCAAGAGACCAGGTGGAGGGGTGGGTCTGCTAGATTCATTGTGGGTAAAAAACGATGCTATAAGCTTTTCTGGGTGGGAAATGACAACCGGCTGGGTGGAGTAGGAATCATGGTAGCAGAAAAGTGGGCAGATAAGATAATAGACGTAAATAGAGTGAACGACAGAATAATTAAAATAAGACTTGTCCTCAATAGAACTACGGTGACAGTAATATCTGCGTACGCACCCCAATCCGGACTGCCCGGCACTATAAAAGACAGATTCTATGAGACACTGATGCTCACTACCTCCCAAATAACCGACAGTGACTATATAATTATTGCAGGCGACCTAAATGGCCACGTTGGACAACATTGTGACGGCTACGACGGAATCCATGGAGGCTATGGGTTTGGTACTAGAAATGAGGAAGGCTCCAGAATCCTGGAATTCTGTGACGCAAATAACCTAACTATCTGTAACACTAACTTCAAAAACGAGACAATCACCTGATCACCTACAGATCAGGGGAACATACCAGCCAGGTAGATTATATCCTTACCAGAAGACGTGACAGAGTGTCTGTTGTAAACACTAAATCCCTCCCCCATGAAGAATGCACCTCCCAACATAGACTTATAATTAGCGACCTAATAGTCAGGACGAGACGTACTAGACAGCAGAAGAGGACTATCCTCAGGAGAAAAATATGGAAGCTAAAGGACCCCACAGCCAGAAATAAATTTAAAAGCATACTACTTGATGCTTTTGACAGTAAGGAAGAGCAATTAGAGTCATACAATATAGAAGAACAGTGGGAATTCCTGAAAGCAAACCTGTTGATGGCGGCAGACGAAGTCTGTGGCTGGAGCAGGCCTGTAGGCAGGAGGAGAGTAACATGGTGGTGGAACAGTAAGGTGGAGGGGTCAATTAAGGCCAAAAAGCAGGCTTGGAAAGTATGGCGGGATGGGGGAAGTAGAGAAGACTATCAAGTGGCCAGGAGGGAAGCTAGGAGACAAGTGTACTTCGCAAGAAGGGAAGCAGAGGAAAGAAAGTTCAAGCATGTTCTACAACGCGAGGACCAAAAACGTTAGGTGTTCAGGATTGCTAGGCAATGTGACAAGGAAAACCGTGATATTGTCGGGGAGAAGTGTGTACTTAATGATGATGGCGTACTTGCCATCACCGACGTTGATAAGAAGGTAGCTTGCAAGTGTCACTACGAAAGGCTACTAAATGAGGAGAATAAATGAGAGAAAGACAGTCTCCCCCACATCGACCCAATAGAGGGACCAGCAGTGTTAGTCGAGGGTAGTATAATAAGTAAGGCAATCAAAGATATGAAGACGGGTAAGGCAGCTGGGCCTTTGGAAATAGTTGCTGAGATGCTGAAGGCATCTGGAACGGCAGGACACACCATGGTCACCCGGATAGTAAACCAAGTCATACAGAATGGGGTTGTTCCGAAGGACTGGCGTAGCAGCATCATCATTAACTGTTATAAGGGTAAAGGAGATGCCCTAGATAGGAGTAACTATAGAGGCATTAAATTAATCAACCAGGTCATGGAAAAAGTAATAGCGCAACTAATCAGAGAGAGAATTGATCTAGATGAAATGCAGTTCGGGTTTGTGTCAGGCAAAAGTACCATAGACGCTCTTTTCATTGTACGACAACTACAGGAGAAGTACCTAGCTAAAAGTAAACCCCTATACTTAGCTTTTGTCGACTTGGAGAAAGCCTTCGACAGAGTCCCCCGTTCCATTATCTGGTGGGCTCTTAGAAAACTAGGTGTTGACGAATGGCTTGTGAGAGCTATACAAGCCATGTATAAAGAAACAGTCAGCAAGGTTAGAATTAACAACGAATATAGTGAAGAGTTTAGCGTAAAAGTTGGTGTCCATCAGGGCTCTGTTCTTAGCCCCCTACTATTTATTATTGCCCTTCAGGCTATAACAGAGGAGTTCAAGACCGGCTGCCCATGGGAACTCCTATACGCAGATGATCTAACGCTCATAGCTGAATCAATGGTCGAGCTAGAGAAAAAATTCCAAACATGGAAGCACGGCCTAGAATCAAAAGGCCTTAAAATTAACCTGGCTAAGACTAAAGTTCTAGTTTGTAAGAAAGAAAATAAGGCGGTGGTCCCTTCCGGGAAGTGGCCATGCTCAGTGTGTAGGAAAGGCGTAGGTAGAAACTCCATTTTATGTCCCAAATGCAAAGTATGGGCGCATAAAAGATGTAGTGGGATCACAGGTAAGCTAACTAAGAACATAGATTTTACATGTGGCCGGTGCTCTGGTGCAATAAGTAGCAGCAAGTGCCCACAAAATACTAGCTCTTTCAATTGCGCAGAGGGTTCTATAGAAATAGTGGACAGCTTCCGTTACCTGGGTGACAAAATTAGCAGTGGGGGAGGGTGCTCTGAAAGTACAGTAGCTAGAGTCAGAACTGGATGGAAAAAGTTCAGAGAGCTTATACCACTATTAGCCGCTAAAGGGTTCTCCCTAAAAATGAAAGGCAGGTTGTATGATGCCTGCATACGAACAGCAATGTTGCATGGCAGTGAGACCTGGGCATTGTGTGCAGAGGATATACGCAGACTAGAGAGGAACGAAGCTTGCATGCTCCGCTGGATGTGTAATAGTAATATACGTGAACGGCAAAGCATAAACGAACTAAGGAAAAAATTAGAAATAAGAGGGATCAGATGTTGTTTACTCGAGAGAAGGCTACGTTGGTATGGTCACGTGATGCGCATGAAAGACGACAGCTGTATAACAAAGTGCAGGGCAATAAAGATAGACGGTAGCCACGGAGTAGGCAGACCCAGAAAAACCTGGGACGACCTGATAAATTCCGACCTCACACACACCTCTCTAAGACAATGTCACTGGACCGAGACCTTTGGCGGTACTCAGTAATAGAGAAGACCCGCCTTAGCTAAATACAAAGTAAAACCTACTACAGTCAGTAGGCATCTCTAACAAAATACACCCCCGTCCCACCACCCCCACCCCATCCCCCCTTTCAATGTAAAGTTATGTTGGTGCCACAACATCCAGGCCGAAACAAATGAGATCGTGTAGGTGTCACAACAAAAAAACACACAGTCCATGCTGTAATGTGGCCGTGTAGGCAACACGGTAAAAACCTCCCAGTCGCCCACTGTAAATGTGGTTGGTGTTGGGAAGGGTATCCAGCTGTAGAAAACCCGCCAGACAGTCCTATGCGAGCAATGACAACCACTCTTGCTTCAAGTGGGAAAACTCCCGTCCAAACCCATGCAAGCGTGGAACATGGACGTTAAACGATGATGATGATGATGATGATGATTTCAAATTCTTTAAAAATATAGAAACAGTAGAAACTAAATGATTCCAATGTTTAAAATATGGTATATTGTTAATCATCATCATCATCATCGTTTACCGTCCATATTCCACGCTTGCATGGGTTTGGACGGGTTCCTTTTAGCATTTCTTTGAGTTTTGGAAAGAGGAAAAAGTCTGATGGGGCTAAATCTGGACTATAAGGCGGGTGAGGAAGCACTTCCCATCAAAATTCTCGAAGAACTTCTTTTGCAACCCGTGCAGAATCCGCTGGTGCATTGTCATGATCAAACAAGATCCCACCATGCAGTTTCCCTTTTCGTTTCTTGACTAATGCCTCTTTCAGCTTCCTTAAAACATTTGCATAGTAAGCTCCTGTCACAGTTCTTTGACCTTCAAAATAATCTATTCGTATCACCCCATCTGAATCCCAGAAAATGGTGGCCATCACTTTTTGATCCGACTTTTGAGATTTGAACTTGATTGGCTCCGATGATCCACGTGGAAGCTGTTTTGACTGCTGTTTGGATTCAGGATCATACTGGTAGATCCAGGTTTCATCTCCGGTGATGATTCTGGTCAGGAAATGCTCTTCATCAACTTCAATTTTGTTTAATATCGCCAAAGACAGATCACTTCGAAGAATCAGCTGATCAGGGCACAACACTTTTGGGACCCATCGCACTGAAAGCTTGCTTAGTCCCAAATTATTGTGCAGAATTGAATTTGCCGAACCATATGAAATGTCTAGGGACTTAGCTAACTGATTAACTGTTATTCTTCGATCTTCTTCAATTAAAGTCTGAGCAGCCTCAACGTTTTGGTCATTTTTTGATGTTGCTAGTCTTCCACTGCGATGGTCGTCTTCAAGGTCATCTCTCCCTTGTTTGAATTGCTGAATCCACTTGTAGACAACAGTTTTCTTTGGAGCAGTAGTACCGTAATCTGTGTCCCTTTTCATTTGAGTTTCACCAGAAACTTGATATCCGATCTTATCTCAAAATAACTATTTTCCATTGTTCCAAAAAGAGGTTTTTTAAAGAGTGTCAGTACTGTACAATAGTCCGCGCATAACTGACTGCAAGTAACTAATAGCAAGGTAAACACCCTAGTCATTAGAGTGTTGAACAGGGGATTATATGGTCATGGGTTCGATTCCTCGACTGAGCAGCATGCTGTGTTCTTCAACAAGAAAATCATTTCATGTTGCTTTTCAAGATAGGACTAAATCATGAGAAATCCCCTATGAGATGCAACCTGGTATGAGGCTAGCTAGCTCTACACAGGTGTGAGCTGTCAATTTCATTTCATTTCTGGTTGAGCAACCATATAGAAATTTCCTTATTTGCTCATGGTTACAGTTGAAAGTTGAAGCTAGTAACAGAATGATGATTGTGATGGCATAAATAATAGGGAAAGAAACTTAATGAGTATTCATTAGAGAACCTAACTTTAGAATTTGTTTTTTATTTTTTATATTGGTAAAATCAAAATGGGAGTCATTTGTTGTTTACAAACTAACTACATAGTAAACATTATGCAGCATTCTTATGTGAAATATAATATCTATGGTCCTATATTTTGGCATCTAAACTGTATCCTATTCAATCTAAATCAGTAAGACTCTTTCTACCACCTTAATCACTTGATCTAGTAGCAAATTCCTTGTGTGATGCACCTTCAAATTCTTTCTCTCTTTCTCTGGTGCATCTCCTTTACCCTTGTAACAACTAACAATAGTGCTGATATAGCAGTCACCAGAAATAATACTTTCATAAATAGCTATGTAAGAGACTAAATTATCACTAAACCATCCTGCTGTTTTCAGCCTCAGCAACTATCCTTGAAGGTTCTTATACATTACTGATTTTCATAGCTTTAACTAACAGATATATCATCACACTTCTACAGCTAACAATAAGAGCCTCTATATAGTCACTAAACCTACATGAAATAGCAGTCAAGTCTCCCTTCAAATCATACTCTATTATCTTAAAAAAAGAGTCTCAATGGATAATGTTATCCTAACAACATTTTGTAATATTTCCTTGTTTCTGTTACTGAAGGAAAGATTACTAAAATCATATCAAACATAATTTTCATTAACATCATCCTAATCTCTCTCTCTCTCTCTTCCACACACACCAACATTTGAAACATCCTCACAAATTGTTGGGTTTAAAATGCTGGAGTCAAACCTTCTAATCTTTGCTTCACCTTTACTTAGAACTAATATTTAGTTTTCTACCTAGCTTCTGAGAATAGCTTTCTGCTCTATTACTTTTTCCATCTAATGTCTACCATGATGGTCTGCTTTTATTTTTTTAGTTTTTTATATACTTAAGTCAATGGGGTGAGAGGTAGTGGCCAAGGCCATTGCAGAATTTTCCAATGACTGATGCCCAGCTTGAACATTTGCAAGGGAAAAAAAACATGGGTAGGGAGGAAACTCAATTGCTTATATCTTTATGAAACTTTATCCAATGACCAAGTGACATCCTCATCATCGTTTTTATGCCCATTTTTCCACTCGCATGGGTTGGATGGGTCCTTCTCAACACAACATCTCTCCATTCGCCACATTCCTTCATCATCTCTTCTGTGAGTCTCAGCGATTTGAGATCAGCTTTCACCACGTCTGCCCAGGTGTTCCTTGGTCTACCTCTAATACAGCTTCCTTCCACTGGCACTTCATCACCCAGCAATCATCATTCATACACATTACATGTCTGTAGCAACACAGTCTATAGTCATCCTTTTATATGTTGGGAGAAACCTTTTGTTGTCAACAATGAGAGTAGCCCTTTCCTATCCATATTCTAGCTATTATGACCTCGGAGCACCCTCCGCCACTGCTAATTAAGTCACTTAGATTACGAAGTCCACAATATGTTAGGCCTAATACACAAATGACAGGGTTTCAGCTTTACATCAACAGAATCAATCAGTGGCTTCCAGTAAGTTGTCCCTTTACACAGTTGTACTGAGTTGATCCAACACATCCTGGTCCTTCTCTATATTATTGCTTCCAACCTGAAACTACTAGCCATTTGAAAATGGGAATTATGTTTGTAAAGTTGTCTAACAAATTCTATTTTAACTCTTTTGATACCAACCTGGCCAAAACTGGCTACACTTCTATTTTGATTAAACATCTTCCAGCATAAAAATCATATATTTTAGTCATGAAATAATTCATAATTTTGATAAATTCCTCAAAATTCTTCATTAATTAATTGAAATAGGGTATATTTCATTTGAAATATGGTTGTGAAAGGGTGAAGACTATAATATTTTTCATTGCTTCTTTATAGGTCTATATATTCATACAATGGTTTGCTTTCTCAGAAAGAGAACTCAATATCTATGTAGAGTATATATTTTTATTGAGAGAGCAACTCCTCAGTGACTAATCAGTTTCATCTCAGTTTAAATTCATTGTTATTGAGACTAACAAGATCAAAAATGATTAGATATCTAGATGTCTCAGATACATTATTGTTAATAAAGTTATAACTATTCTGACTCTTAACCCCACCTGTACAGATGAAACTTTATTTTTTTATATATTTATATCTAAACTGTGTTTTAATTAGTTTGGATGCTGATGAGGTCTGTGATGCCTCATCCAACCCAAGCTAGCAGGGAAAATGGAAGTTAAATGATGATGGAGAGTACCAGTCTAAATCCAGTCCAGCACTATGTACAAATCTAGGAATAAAATGTATGATGATGATCAGTGAACATACTGATTAAGCTGGAAATGTTTCATCTGTGCAAATGAGGTTGATAGTCAGAACAATTATAATATTATTAACAATAACTTATATCAGACATTTAGGCATTGAGTCAGATCTGATCAAGTTTTAAATCACAATGATGATGATAGCTATCGTCCCTGAAGATTAACATACATAGATTCACACCCAAACACACATGCATAAAATAAAAAAGTAACACACACAATATATACATAAGTATTTTTTGTTGAATCACCAGTTTGAGGAGCAGATTGATAATGGAGTCAGGTCCATAACTTCTATGGTATTTTCATTGTTCAAAATATACATATTTTAATGACTCTGCAGCCTGTGTACATTCTTCAAAGATACCTTATGTTACCAATGCCTACCATAAAAATGTAAGCCCTGAGAGCATTACCTTGATGAATTTACCACTACAATGCTGCATTGAGTTCTATCTGCCCCATCTTAAATAGGTGTATACTAAACAAGTGTGTGTGTGTGTGTGTCTTCGACCTGTTTGTATTTATCATTGTTGTGGTATAAGTATGGTCATTTGCATTTGGTCACTTTTCTTGGAGTCACACTTTAACTTTGTGTTCATGTATTAAATTTTCACACTATTGAGTGCTTTGTGACTGCCTCATACAATTTGATTGGTATCTGTTATATTGCAGCTACAACTTTGATTTAGACTTATTATTATTATTTATTAAAAATGAACAAGCAAAACACATGAGACAATTGTACACAGTTATATTAGGTTCATGCTTGGTGGAAGTGGAGGAGGTTTCAATGTTCGACCAGAACACACACACACACACACACACACAGAATTAATCATGTTAATATGAAGTAGTAACAGTAATAGAATAATTAGTTTACAACCACAGATTTGTGTGTTATGTAAAGATTGAAGAGAAGAAATTACACTGAAGTGATATCTTGTTGCCTTCACTAGGTCAAGGGGAGGATTTGACTTCAGTACTACTAATTTATGATACACCATGAAAAATCTATAGTGCAATGTCCTCTCCCCATCAGTGAGCTATAAAGTCATGTGGGTTGATTAGGCCATTTACAGTTCATTATCAGATATAATTGTTTCTACTTTAGGCACAAGGCCAGCAATTACTCAGTACATTACTGGTACTTTATTTTATCGACCCCATAAGGATGAACGGCAAAGTTAACCTCGGCGGGATTTGAACTCAGACTGTAAAGGGACGTAACTATGCCAGAAAGCATGGCGTCCGACTCTCTACCGATACTGCCAATTCCCCGACCATCCAGTTCATTGCTACCACCAAGACAGAAACCATTGATGCTTTTACTTTTGACACACAGACACACACAGTCATCAATGTTTATGTTTACATTGATAAAACTGTTGAAAAAAGTCAAGATTATCATCAATAATGATACTATGAGAGAGAGAGAGAGAGAGAGAGAGAGAAGAATATGTGTATGTGAAATTGAATTTACAGCTCACGCCTCTGCAGGTTTAGCTGGCCTCCCTCAAAGTTGTATCACATAGAAGATTTCTTGGGTGTTTTAATTATAAAGTTTGGAAATCCTATCATGAAAAGTAATGTGAAATGAAGTGTCCTATTTAAGAACACTAGCTACCTGGTACAGGATTGAACCCACACACAATCTTATAATCATTAATACAACACCCTAACCACTAGGCCATGTGCCTTCACTATGTGTGTGATATGTTTGTGTGTGTGCATATATATATATATATATATATATATAGAGAGAGAGAGAGAGAGACTGTACATAAGCAAGACACAGATACCTGGCCTGCCAGAGAGATCGGTGGTTCCACTTCAGTACTGACTGTGTAGACATGTCCAAACCTTGCTAGCAGGGAGAGAGGACATTAAAACAATGATGGTGATATAACTTAGAGGTGAAGGGGCAGTATCCATTATCTTTTTTAAGGCTTCCAAAACAGGAGAAAGGCAGGTATCCTCTAATAGTAAGCTTGACCAAAGAGCTTGCAATGATGATAATTTTGCTATATACACCCAGAAGCAGATGGTAGCATTGGATCAAATGTCAAGTTAAATCTGCCACCCAACAACAATAATGGCCCTGTCATCAACCTTCCATGCATTTTCTTCCATCAATCAAATGTCACTCATCCAAATATCAAATAGGGAAAATGTGTATACATATTAGTTTTCCCAACAGATAGGGAAAACCTGTAATGAAGATGAGGGAAATATGATGAACAGGAGAGTATCGGTAGAGGGTCGGACGCGATGACACATAGAGTTACGGCCCTTGCCATTCTGAGTTCGAATCCCGCCGAGGTTAACTTTGCCTTTCATCCTTACGGGGTCGATAAAATAAACTACCAGTAATGCACTGGGTAATTGTTGGCCTTGTGCCAAAAAGTAGAAACAGTTATATATAAAGGATTGGAAATACAGAATTGATTACAAAAACAAAATTAAAATTTAGAGTAAGAAAATTATGATGGTGAGGATAACAACAACACTAATAATAATAATAAAAACTACAACCTCATGTCTACAGTATAGTGGTCCATGTTGAACAAATATCTTGTGAAAAGTTGAACACTGAATGGAATGAATGAGATATAAACAACTACTGGCAATCATTTTTCTGAAATGAACTCTGCCCAATTATTGTTGCAACTATTGTGATACTGGAAATATATACATATATATATATATATATATATATATCATCATCATCATAATTTAACATCCGCTTTCTCTGTTAGCAAGGGTTGAACTATATATATGTGTGTGTATATGTATGTATGTGTATATATATATATATATATATATATATATATATATAGTAAAAATAAATACAAAGACTAAATATGAAGAGGGCTCGATAAGGATTGTGTGTATATATATCAGAATATCATACATTCTCATACATTCTCATCTCGGGAACAATTTTGAATAGCGCCAGTTCATAATTCAAACTCGGGAATTTTATATTCTCCGAGTGAAAAAAACCTTCTGACAAGAGTTTTTCTTTTCAATGGAGGCCCGTAAGGACTGTCCATTTATTTTTGAGACTCGAAACCGTACGGTAAAGGTAACCATAGCAGGTACAGTGAATTTTTTAAAATTTATTTTAAAACTTTTTCTTATTTGCTAAACCTTGATTATATATGTTCTGGCTCGTTAATTTATTAACCTGCCATAGAATCACATTGGCATATGGTTGGATAATACACGTGTCCCTATATGTATTTTGCGTGTAGGGATATATACTTTATTATTATTAATCTCCCCCCTGGTCGAGATAACATTTAGTCGTTTTGACTGCTGCTGTTTCTAGTGGTAGTAGATTAACCTCTCCGCCTCTGCCTTCTATCTTTGCACACGGCACTGGACAGAATTGCTTCCACATCATTCATTCTCATCTCGGGAACAATTTTGAATAGCGCCAGTTCATAATTCGAACTCGGGAATTTTATATTCTCCGAGTGAAAAAAACCTTCTGACGAGAGTCTTTCTTTTCAATGGAGGCCCTTAAGGACTGTCCATTTATTTTTGAGACTCAAAACCGTACGGTAAAGGTAACCATAGCAGGTACAGTGAATTTTTTTTAATTTATTTTAAAACTTTTTCTTATTTGCTAAACCTTGATTATATATATCATCATCACCGTTTTATGTCCGTTCTTCCACGCTATCATGAGTTAGATGGGTTGTCCTGTTGTGGGCAGTGTCCGGTCGGCTGACCTTGTCTTGCTCATACGGGAAGTGATTCTGGCTTGATTTCTATAGCTGGATGCCCTTCCTAACACCAATCTCATTTACAGTGAGTGCAGGGTGCTTTTTTTCTGTGGCGGCTACACGTCCACTTTACAGTGTGGGCTGGGTGCTTTTTTTGCCGTGTCACCTCCACGACCACTTTGCATATATATATATATATATAAACCAACAGGGTAAATATTTATTATTAGTACAGATTAAAGTTTATATCATCATCATCATCACCATTTAACATCCATTTTTCCACACTAGCAACTATTCCAGTGTCCAATGTGGCTTGCCACATTGGACACTGGTCGTTGATAATCTCGAAATATCAGGACATAGGAATCAATTAAGGTAAAAAAACAAGCCTTTTCTTACAATTTAATTATTTTCCGTCCAAACCCGCATATATGTGTGTGTATGTTTGCATGAAAAGAAAGTGAGAATATAGATAGGCACAAATACCCAGATATTATTGGATGAAACTTACAAAAGAAATATTGTTTAAATATGAAAATTAAGTCAATCACAATAAAATACAATTCTGAAATAAAGTCATCCTAATATCAGTATTTCACAAAAAGAAAACAATCAATAAACATGGTTGTTTGCTAATGGTAATTAATATTTCTAAACACATTTCTCTATCCTAAACACATTTCTCTTTCTTTCTGCACAAAATGTCTGCAAGTGAGCTGGGTATAAATAAATCAAAGCAGTTATGTAAGCAACGTCGTGTAGAAGTAAGAGGACATTTCTGGTATAAGTTCATTAACTTTTACATTCATTTTTCTTCTCTTTTATATATTTATTTTTTCCTGTGAAATATAATCTGCAGTTTGCCCTCCTTTCTGAGTGCATGGGTATTAGTATTAAATAAAAAAAATCTTGGAAAGCATAATAGACTAAACAAGTAAATTACATCTCCTTATGCCAATCACCTCTAGATCAACACCTTGAGTAGATTTTCTTCTCAGATTACCAAGTGGTAGCAGATTGGTTGCTGTAAAGTTAAACTGAAATAAGAACGAAGGTAATAGCTATCGAGATGTACAAAGATGAAACAGTAGAAGAAAAATGTCATCTCTTGGTAGTCATATGTACAAAGAATCTAACAAAAAAAACTAACATTTCTTTAAGAAACCAAATGATGGCAACTAACTAATCATATAATTAAACCTATATTCACGATCAGATTCAATAAAATGTATTTTTCTGTCAAGCATATCTTGACAGTAAAACAAAATTATATCTTAGTTCCTTATTAGAAAATGATATTACTAAATCCCTCCAGATTTTTGATAATTTTCAAAATGATTTTAAGATCATAAGCAGCATCTTTCATTTAAAATATGGCGATGACATGCAATAATATATAGTCAATAATATTATTTGAAAGCCTCAACTTTGAGTTTAAGCCATATTTTAAATACAAATCATTTATTTCTATAAATGACCATATTGTAAACCAGTAAAGATTCTGAAAAGAGGGAATCAAATTGAGTAAATTTGCATACCCCAACCTAAGGTGATTGGGATCTCTACAAATCAACAGAAAAGATGGGGTATCATATTATAATGAAGATATAGTGTTAAAAAATAAGAACTTCAACATTGTTAGCAGGTTGGTATTAAACTTGTGTTAAAAAATGTTGAAATTATCTAAAGCAATCAGTGTACGTGGGTGTCCTACAAATTCAATGAGCTTCAAAATAGCTATTGAAATGATGAAAAAAAAATAGTAAATTCAAACAGTCAGAGAATGAAATGCCTAAATTAAAACTAGAGAGAACTCAATGTTAAGGGTCATCTATAATAGATGAAAAACAACAGTTAATTTAGCTCTAATGAAAAACAACAGTTAATTTAGCTCTAATGAAGACAACTTGTCTAGGTTTATGATCTAAAACTTCTCATTTTTAAATATTCCTATTTTAAGAAACTGATCCTATCCCAACTCTTTCCTAACTTTATGTAAGAATATTTTTTTATGTTCAAAACAGCAGTTTATTAATGAAAGTTATTTAGTTATTTTACTAAATCCTTCCAAATACTTGATTATTCTCAAAACCACTTAAATACTGACAGTATATTTCATTAGAAACATGAACATGGTGAGGGCTAAAATATAATATTTGATGGATGAAATTTGAAACTACTGAAGAAATGCAGTTCAAAACACAGAATCTCAAGAAAACCAACTGGGGTTAAGTTCTGAAGGAAGTGATTGGAAAATAAGAGCGTCATGTTGTTCATGTGATAGAGAAGGAATAAAATGCTAGACATTGTGTAAATTATGTACACATGCCCAATACATTAAGTTGGTAAGTAAAGTCAAATAAAAAAAAAAAAGATCTAGAACAAAACAGAATACTGATGTGAGGTGCTGAGTGGTACTAATTTAACGTTAATAGTATGGAAGGAAGTAATTATATAATGGTTACTAAAACAATTGTATGCAATCACAACAGAAAACTGCCTACATCTGCTTAGTTATAAAAACAGCAGCAGCAACAACAAATTAAAGCAAAAATCTGACAGTTTTATGTAGGTTTATAGTTCAGTAGTTTCACATTGGTTTATTGTAGATGTGACATTTTCAGTGATCAGCCAAATTGCAAATCGAGGGAAATGTATCTCTAAAACATGGGTAGGGAATCCCTCACACAAGTATGAAACTTGTCTGCATTTAAATCTGAAATATGCCTGTTGGAAAATTTTCTGGAAACCCATTTGAAAAAAGTTTAAATCTTAAAACCAAAATAATAACTTAACCCTTTTGTGACTGTATCTCCACTGAAGTACACTCTATTTCAATTAATTAATTAAGAATTTTGAGGGATTTACTAAAATGATTGACTACTTCATTACTAAAATAGTAACTTAATATAGTTCTTGTATATATGTATGTTGGGAGATTTTAATTTAAATAGGAATCTTTTAAAATGGTTTTGTTTCATAGAACCAGGGCTGGTTTTGGCCAGGTTGGTATCAGAATGGTTAATATAAGTGTTGAATACATACGAATTTCTAAATGCAAAGATTCAAGTTTTCTCAGCACAGTTGTGCCTCCACAGGTTCTTATAGATTTGTAATTTTCCCCTGGCATAAAAAATGTTCCCCCGTCTCTGCTCTAGAGCATTTATCAATTTACATAGGTTTCAGGGGCTTTGTTATTTTGGTCAGGTATTATCATCTTATCAATATTAAACAGTGAAAGCTGTAATCATAACAGCTGAAAAGATATGTTAAGATTGCAAGGAGCAATCTAACTACTTATTAATATAAACAATAAGATATATGATTCCTGCCAAACATATATCATCCAACTCCTATAAAACACTAAGTGTGGTACAGAAATGAAAATTAACAAAGAAATACTTTCTCATATAGAGAAGTAATTAATTCATAGCTGTCATGATATTATGTAACTTTCTTTGAATGCTTATTGACACTAGATGATTTCATAACTATTTTACACCTGTTTTCCATGTTGGTATGGGTTGAACAGATTGTCACATTCTCAGACTAGATAAGTCAGATGACCACTTCCCACTTATATATTCTAGTTTGGCATGATTTCTATGTCTGGATGCCCTTCCTAATGTCAGCCACTTACAGAGTGTACTAAGTGCATTTTATCATAGCACCAGCACTAACACTTTACAGAATAAACTGGGTGCATTTTATTTTGGCACCAGCACTGAAACTTTACAGCATGGATTAATTTTATTTTCGATATTAACTGATCTGATTGAATTTTACATACTCCATCGATTTAAAAATAGATTTCTAATATTTGAAGGGCTTTATCAAGACAATGGATTAGTTACCCTTATTAATTGTAACCATTACACACATACATACATACAACAGGTAGATAGATAGATATGTAGAAAGAAAGACAGATAGACAGAAGATAAAAATATAGATATATACTCAATATAGTATATGGAAGGTTAGCAGAACAGAGATGAACTAAAATGGGAAAGTAGAAAATGGTTCATAATGGATATAGCATAGAGTTACGGGAGAGCAAGAACTAATCCTCAGCGAATAGCAAAGCTAAATAGTTGCTGCATGATTGTAATGGTTACAGCTGCACCCTGTTTGGTATGGTGGCTGCAAGGATAACATTGGGGAAACGCGTGCAACAGTGTAGGCCAAAAGAACCTGGACATTCCATGATAATACGAATGATGCTTGACACCGCTGGAAGTAGCGTTACTGTTGGAAGACATCGAAATTGTTGTGATCTCCAGTTGACAGCTGGTGAATGGAGTTTCTCGCAATGCATACTGTTTGTAAAATATAATAAATACATATGATTATTATATATCATCATCATCATCATCATTTTACATGTGCTTTTTTATCCTGGGGTGGGTTGGACAGGTCATTACAATCCAAATCAGTTCTTATTTGGAGTTACTGCCCTCCTAGACAGGTCAAGGATTATGTTTTGCCCATATGTTACATTGTTATCAATGAGGAATCCTCTCTGCTTTATATTGTCCTCATTCATTCTTTCAATGTAGCAGAGAGGTTGTCTCATCCCCTGCATTATTTCCATTTGTTTGTTCTAATCTTTTCCAAATTATTACATGGAAAGAGAGCCAGGCCAAGGTGATAAAGGAGTAATAGAAGAGAACCAGTGATAGATGTAACATTTTTTTTTTTAAATATTAGATGTTTTATAAAAATTAAAAAAAAGAGAACGGGGGCATATAATCAAAGCTTATGGGTTATAAACTTTATCAAGTAAATATAACTAGTATATTATAGACAATGTGGATTAACAGTATCGGGAGAGATTCAGGCGTTTTGCAGCATAGGGTTATGGCCCTTTGTGTTCTGAGTTCAAATCCCACCAAGATTACCTTTGCTTTTCCTCCTTACAGAGTCAATACAATAAAACACCAGTAATGTACAGAAGTTGATTTAATTGACTTTCCCTCCTTCCCAACAAATTGCTGGCCTTGTGCCAAAAGTAGAAACAATATTATAGACAATATCTATTTTATAATAGTTGTATATACAGAGAGACTTAGCTTGATGTATATTTAGATGTAAAAATGTATCAGAATTATTATTTTGAAGCTGGAATATTTTTATAAAAATAATGGTTTCTACTTTAGGCACAAGGCCAGCAAATACCCAGTGCATTACTGGTACTTTATTTTATCGACCCCGTAAGAATGAAAGGCAAAGTCAACCTCGGCGGGATTTGAACTCAGATCGTAAAGGGACGTAACTATGCTGGAAAGCATGGCGTCCGACCCTCTACCGATACTGCCAATCCATAAAAATAATGTTTTGAAACAATTTTACTTAATGCTATTTTTTTTATTTTATAGATTGATATGGAGGCTCATGGCTTAGTGGTTAGAGCAGTGGGCTTGCAATCGAAAGGTTGTGAGTTCAATTCTCAGACCGGGTGATGTGTTGTTTCCTTGAGCAAGACACTTTATTTCACATTGCTCCAGTTTACTCAGCTGTAGAAATGAGATGATAGGACTGGGTCCCTATCATTCCACTGCAAAGTGGTCATGGAGGTGCCACAGCAAAAAAAACACCCAGCACTCACTGTAAATGAGGTTGGTGTTAGGAAGGGCATCCAGCTGTAGAAATCAAGCCAGAATCAGTTCCCGCCCCACCCTTGCAAGCAGGGAAAAGCGGACGTATGATGATGATGATTTATTAAGAAAGAGTAACTGAAGAAAGAAGTGATAGACAGCTGCTTGATGGTTGTTGGTAAAGAGATTGGACAGAACCAAAGCAACATGATCAAAAAGGTTATAGAAGAGGAACAACATGATAGAAGAGAGTAGTGAAAGGGAACCAGAGATGGAAGCAAGAGATAGATACAGGAGAGCACAATGAGAGAAACAAACAGCAACATTTGGGTTCTTGCTAAAAACATTGAAGCGGAACAATATGGCTGACAGAAATTTAAGTGTAAATATTAAACAGCAAAGATTTTTTGGTACATCTGACAATGGCATATTTGACTCAGAATTGGCAAAAGGTGAAACAGAGTGATGAGTGAGAGAGACGGGATGATGAATGAGTGTAATGGGAGGCAAGGTGGGATGGATGTAAGTAATGAGTGATGCGATAGAAGAGGGAATAATGCAAAAGGAGTGATGGATAGCAATAAATATGAGTGATAATCATGCAACAATAAAAGATCGAGGAAGGGAGAGAGGAAGATAGAATGGTTAGCAATAAAGAATTAGAGTGAATGGTGCTCTCTTGCATGTTTTTCAATTCTGAACACCCACAAAGAGAGACCTTTTGCTTTCTAACTGCATGAATAATCTCAGTTATTTGAAATTTTTGCAGCTTATTGCATTTTATACAGGAGACTATCCCCCCCCCCTGTCTCTCTCTCTCTCTATATATATATATACACACACACACACACACACATATACATATATACCTAGGATAGGGTGATAAAAGCTGACCTTCCCCAATTGCACCTCTCAAAGGCGATGACAGGACCATGACCTCTGGCATCACGGAATAATACAAAAAACCCAACTTCCCACGGGAACAACCTGACACTGCAGCATATAGACAATATGCTCCCATCCCCTCCCACTGCAAAGTGGTCATCGAGGTGTCATGACAAAAAAAAAAAAAAAAAAAAAAAAAAAAAAAAAATCACCCAGCCCACGTGTAGGCGCCATTGGTAAAAAAAGCACCCACCACTCACTGCAAATGAGGTTGGTGTTAGGCAGGGCATCCAGCTGTAGAAATTAAGCCAAATCAGTTCCTGTATGAGCAAGACAAGGTCACCTGACTTGGCATTGCCCACAACAGGACAATCCGTCTAACCCATGCTAGTGTGGAAGAATGGATGTAATACGGTGATAATGATGATGATATAAAGAGAGAGAGAGAGAGAGAGAGAGAGAGAGAGAGCATGCAAAGTCGAGAGAAACTATGAAAGAGGAAGACCTAGAAAAGTTTGAGACGAAGTGATAAAAGCTAAACTTGCAACCTCACAAAGGAGACGACACAGGATCGAGATCTCTAGCATTGTGCTGTACTGCAGAAGACCCGCCCTTCCATGTGTAAAGGATGAAATGAACATGTAGAAGACACTAGTCAGCACCAATCTTCTGCTCTTTACCTCTCCCCAGTCTTAATATCTCTCATCAACCGCTCTCACCAGCTAAATGACAAACACACCTCACCCATGTCGAACCTGCATACTTGTTCCCCTTACCCTCAATCTTTCCCTGCCCAAAACACAAAAAACACACACAAAGTCCACCCCATATGGTGATCTGGTGCTATAACAATAAAGCACCCAATCAACATGCCTGTAAGATGGCCTGTTGCTGACATGAAAAATCCTGTAAGGTAGTCTTGCTGGCGACACAACAAAAAAAGCACTCAGCCCACCTTCTTAGATGGCTGTTTTGGTGCCACAATAAAAAGTACCCAGTCCACATTGTAATGTGGTTGGCATTAGGAAGGGCATTCTGCCATAGAAAGCAAGCCAAAATACAGATCCATATGAGCAAAACATGGTCACCTGATTTTGTTAGAGGTGCCTACTGACTGTAGGTTTCGTTTTGTACTTAGGCAAGGCGGGTCTTCTGTATTACTGTGTAGCGCCAAAGATCTCGGTCCAGTGACATTGTCTTGGAGAGGTGTAAGTGTGTGAAGTCGGAATTTATCAAGTCGTCCCAGGTTTTTCTGGGTCTGCCTACTCCGTGGCTACCGTCTATTTTTATCGCCCTGCACTTTTTTATACAGCTGTCGTCTTTCATGCGCATCATGTGACCATACCAACGTAGTCTTCTCTCGAGTAAACAACATCTGATTCCTCTTATTCCTAATTTCTCCCTTAGTTCATTTATGCTTTGCCATTCACGTATATTACTATTACACATCCAACGGAGCATGCAAGCTTCGTTCCTCGCCAGTCTGCATATATCCTCTGCACACAATGCCCAAGTCTCACTGCCATGTAACATTGCTGTTCGTATGCAGGCATCATACAGCCTGCCTTTCATTTTTAGAGAGAACCCTTTAGCAGCCAATAGTGGTATAAGCTCTCTGTATATATATATATTCATAACACAGCAGAGAAGCATGCTAAACTTAAAGAAGTTTAAATCTGGTGCCAGCAAAGCAGCACTTGTTAAATATCAAAACTATCCCCATCTCGGCCATAAGTATAGAAAAGTAAGATGAAAATAAATAATTAAATTTACTAGCCTACGTTTTACCCCTTGTAAATCAAAGCGGCTGACTTGACTTAGTAACTTAACAGCTTAGTCCAGCAACCTACTCCCACCAGCTAATACTAAAGAGCTGTGTCTCCGACCCTTTGTTTGCACGTAGTCATCATTTGTACATCATATGCTACCTTATAACTGGACTGCTAACGTATGTTCAGTAATATGGTGAACATATTAAAAATAAAATATTACACCTTAATACCTATCTGATGACAAGACATCAAATGATTATCATGCAACCACTTTAATGTCTTAGAAATGTACATAACAGAATGATATAATAAACAAAGGCTTAGTGGTTAGAGCATTGGCCTTGCAATCGAAAGGTTGTGAGTTCAATTCTCAGACCGGGTGATGTGTTGTTTCCTTGAGCAAGACACTTTATTTCACATTGCTCCAGTTTACTCAGCTGTAGAAATGAGATGATAGGGACTGGGGTCCCTATCATTCCACTGCAAAGTGGTCGTGGAGGTGCCACGGCAAAAAAGCACCCAACACTCACTGTAAATGAGGTTGGTGTTAGGAAGGGCATCCAGCTGTAGAAATCAAGCCAGAATCAGTTCCCGTCCCACCCTTGCAAGCAGGGAAAAGCGGACGTAAAATGATGATGATGATGATGATGATGATATATATATATATATATATATATCATCACTTTGGTCAAATTGAACCGATAAAACAATGTTTCCATTGGTCTTTCCAATTGCTAATACTTTCTATTGGTCGCAACTCCAGGTAAAAGGAGCAACGTGAAATAAAATGTCTTGCCCAAGGACATAATGCATCACCCAATTCGGGAATCGAATTCACAACCTCGCAATTGCGAATCCAATTCTTTAACCACTCAGCCATGTGCCTCACAAATATATATTATATACATATAATATAGACATATATATACACACACACACACACATATTGGTGAACTACACAATAAAAGCACCCAGTGCACAATGTAATAGGGGTTGGTGTTAGGAAGGGCATCCAGCCATGGAAAGCTTGCTAAACAAGGGGTTGGGAGGACCCTTCAGTTTGTGTCAAAAGCTACTTCTCCTCAGCACTCAATGATTGTACGTAAGCAGGATACAGACTCTTCAACCTAACTGGGAGGTCAGAAGCCCCGATTCAGTACTGACTTGGTCTATGTAGACCCATCCAACCTTTGCTAGCAGGGAAAGTGGGCATTAAATGTTGACAATGAAGATATATATATACTCCATCCTCCCACTTCCCTCCACTGTAAAGTGGTTGTGTAGGTGACACGACAAAAAGCACCTAGTCCACACTGTAAAGTGGTCATGTAGGAGACACGGTAAAAAGGCTCCAGTCCACACTGTAAATGTGGTTGGTGTTAGGAAGGGCATCCAGCAATAGAAAACCTGCCAGAAACAGTTCTGTACAAGTGAGACACGGTCACCTGACCAATCTTGCCTCAAGTGGGAAAACCCTTCCAACCCATGCTAGTGTGCAAGATGGACGTTTAACAATGATGATGAGATATATATATATATATATATACATGTTGCTCCAGTATACTCAACTGAAAAAGAGTACTTGCAATAGCTGGGAGTTTAACCCTGCAATGGACTGGAGTCCTGTCAAGGGGGGAGTATTCTCAGTCACTTAACACCATGGAAACCAGGATAAGCACCAGCCTGATGAACCTCCAAGCTAGAGACAGACTTTAGACTAGATATATATTTATACATACATATGTATAAATGTAAACGTGGTTGGTGTTAGGAAGGGCATCCAGCCGTAGAAAACCTGCCAGATAGTCCTATATGAGCGAGACACGGTCACCCGACCAACCTTGCCTCAAGTGGGACAACTCCCGTCTAACCCATGCTAGCGTGGAAAATAGACGTTAAACAAAGATGATGATGATGAATAGAGAGAGAGACATGCACATACATTCATGAAATATATATCATCATCATCATCGTTTAATGTCCATCTTCCACGCTAGCATGGGTCTGGACGGGAATTGTCCCACTTGAGGCAAGATTGGTTGTCTTGCTCAGGACTGTCTGGCAGGTTTTCTACAGCTGGATGCCCTTCCTAACACCAACCACGTTTACAGTGTGGACTGGGAGGTTTTTACCGTGTTACCTACACGGCCACATTACAGTGTGGACTGTGTTTTTTTTTTTTGTCGTGACACCTACACGACCTCATTTATTTAGGACTGGATGTTGTGGTACCAACATAACTTTACATCGAAAGGGGTGGTGTAGATGGGGGTGGGGGTAGGGGTAAGGTGTGTCTTCTGTATTACTGCGTAGCGCCAAAGATCTCGGTCCAGTGACATTGTCTTGGAGAGGTGTAAGTGTGTGAGGTCGGAATTTATCAAGTCGTCCCAGGTTTTTCTGGGTCTGCCTACTCCGTAGCTACCGTCTATTTTGATATATAATTACATATACGTGTTTGTGAAATAATACGAACTACTTATTTTCCATTGTAGTTTCCTGTATTTCTTGCATAGTCTGATGAATGTTAAAAAAATAAAACAGGTAACATGAAGTAACTATGGTGAAAAATCTCTAGTTTATCATACTTTATATACATATATATTACTCTAGCTTACCACACATGGATTAACAAAATGAGGACAGTGTACATATAGCATTAATAAAAGATTATAGATCCTTTTCATTAATAAAGGACATTTATTAATATGATGGGATATGACTTACAAGCAATAATTCTCGGTAATAGTGCATTTATTTTAATCCCTCTCCCATTTGACAAAGCTATTGTTTGAAGTATGACATCTTCCCAAAGTCAAGCCATTTCTGACAACTCACTCACTATCTTGCTGAATAATCATGGACAATTACTACTAGTCACTAATCTGTCTTATATCTGATTAAAACTAATTTATACAGATACAACACTTGAATTAACATTAGATTAGCCCTACATCTTATTTTATCCTGACAAATGAATGAAAAGAAACAACAGGGAAAAACAAAAAGCAAATCAAGAATCTATGTAAACTATCATAGGTTATCATTTAGGAAAATACCATAAAAGTTTCATCCATAGTTCAAATGGATCATCTTTCTGAAATGTTAAAAAAGTCAAGTTTTGTCTTAACATAAAGACAGTCTTTGATAATGAACAAAATATCTGTTGCAGGTCAACTTTCACCCTTCAAGGGGTTAACCCTTTAACATTTACATTACTCTATATTTACTATTGTATTTTCACAGTAAAGGCTTTACCTCACATAATATTGAATCTATGTGATTTTGATAATATTTATTTTGAGAACAATACCTTAATGTCCGTATGAGCAGCTGGTTACAGCCAGTTTGAACAGAAAGAGGTGAGACAATTATGAACAGAAATGGCCAGTTTAAATGCTAAAGGATTAATAAATAAAAGTACCACTCAAGTACTTGAGTTCATTTAATCAACTACCCCCTTCCCAAAATATGTGGCCTTGTGTCAATGTTAGAAATCAATATTACAGTATTCTATATTGCTCTATAATAAATTAATACTGCCATATAGGAGCCATTAAAACAATACAGTTTACCAGATGTTATAAAATGCCTAAAAACAAATCTATACTATGTTGAGGTCATAAAACATACTGGAGATTTCTGGTGTCCTAGGCCTTAGGGCTTATCTCCCTACTCACCACCATCAGCACAGAGTTGGTTACCTGCAGGTGTGAGCCTTGCAAGCTGGAATGTCTCTTCCAGTGCATCTCCCTCACCATCCTCCTGGGAAATGCCTCTTCTATTCTGTGAGCCTCCATTTGCTCATAATAGTGAGAGATGGGGAAAGTGGGAGATGGAGGCAATGACAGTGGGAGCTTGATGTATATGTATGTTTCACAGACACACACACACACACACTGAGGAATTGTAGGTACAAGTAACCCTTTGCTACTACTGGTTTCACATACATACACTGAATCTATAATTATTGATATCTTCCCTATGTCACTCTTTATTAACATTCACTATTCTTTCATACCATAACCTAGACAAGATAGAGCTCGGAAATCAGAAAGTCACTATCGTTAGAGCCATTACTTCTTCGAATTGAGAGATTACAGTTTCAATATTAGTCATGTGGTTAGAATGTCTCAGAAAACAAGTGTTGGACAGATTTTATGGGCAAAACCAACTGGCAGGAGACCCAGGAGTAGACTCCGAGCAAGATGGCTAGATAACATCCATGAGCTCAGCTGGTCTTGTTTGGAGATCCAACATATCAGTTGGAGACTGTTGCTTCTGATAGGACTCTGCCAGGGGCAATGCTTGAGGACTCCACCCCAGGAATAAGTGGATGAAGAAAAGAAGATCCAAAATTCAGATCTCTGTTATCACTCGTTTTTGTTGCCATCCTTTAATCTTTCGCTCTCTTTCTCTCTTGCACACTCCACCTTCCTCAATGACATACATCACACACTCTCTCATCACTGCCTCCCCATCTTTTCCCCATTGTCGTTTATGCTGTTGTTCTATTCAATCTCCTTACCAACAACTAATATGAAACTGTCAGTCTCCACCATTACATCACCCTACCACGTTCTTGTTCCTATTAGTGTTCACCCATCATACTTACATCCTTGGTTCTTTCAGTCTCTGTTATGTCTGCCAAAAACAACATATAGGATAGGTGACTATTTAGTCTTACATGACACAAGACAATTACTCTAGTGCTCAGTACTCAAGTGGAACTTCTGACTTCTCGGGCTGTGTGCCTGCTTCTTGCTAAGTGCATTTTATTATAGCAACAGCACTAGTGATGTTGTCATGTTTTGACACAACTAAAAAATACCCCAGACCCTTTGTTTGGTAAGTTTTCTATGGCTGAATGCACTTCCTATTACCAAACACTTTACAGAGTGTACTGGGCGTGTTTATCGTGTAGATCACCAACAGTAGGGTGGTTGTCACATCTTTGAGACAATATATTTGGGATGTCAGGTTATTAATTATCACTTTATAATTATATAAGTTGGCAATGATTAGATTTTGTTTTTCATATATTTAACCTCACAACTGTGACCTAGAAATACAACCTGTAGTCAACCAGGAACCTGAAATAAGCAGAGATTCTTCCTTGCTCAGAGCACAACAATACCGACGCAGTAAGGTTCAGGCATAGTTCATTTCAAAAAAATAATAGTCTGTTGAAAGTATAAATAAAAGTCATCACTGACAAACAAGCCAAAAAAGGGCCCTCCCTGTGCTAGCTTTACTTGCTAGAATAATAACATAAAAATCTCCTTCACCCACACGATCGTCGTCTAAAACAAGGAAAGGAGACATCGCACAACAAATTCTGAGACATACCCCTAACTCTAAAATGACAGAATGGTCGTAGCTGGAATGTTTTTGATCATAGGTCTACTCGATCTGTATTCATCAGGAGCTAAACACCAAACAATTCAATCACTAGTTAAAATTCAGAGAACCCACTCTCCCGTCAGCTGTCACTGTTTGTACGACAAAACGTAGACAGCCACTTTGTTACGAGTTATTTTATTTATAATTTAATTTTTTTTTTTTATGATTATTGCTATTGTCCACATATACTACGTTGAGTATATATATATATATATATATATATATATATACACATACAGTGTAGCCCCCCCCCTCCCGCATATTCGCGGTCCCAGTTATTCGTTGAATTTTCCTAAAACGTAACTAATAATTGTTCGGGGAAACCACCGCATATTCGCGGAATCGTACATATCTTTCCGTGATTTTTATGGCTTTTTTCGTGGCAATATATAATTTTTTTAACGCTAAATTATTAATAACAATGTACCGTATTTGTCAGCCTATTTGGCGCCCCTTCACATAAGACGCTTCCTCTTCTTTTTTAATTATATTTTACGTTATATTTTGACGTTTATAGGCATTTTTATGGAGCACGTCCAATATTCGGTGCTTTTCACTGTGCTCTAGGGACGTAACCCCTCGCGAATACCGAGGGACAACTGTATGTGTGTGTGGGGGGGGGGGTGTATATATATATATATATGTTGTTCTATTACGTGTTCCAGTCAACAGGGTTATAGCATGCTGGAGCACCACATATAATATATATATAAAGATCCCGAAAAGAGTAGAAACAGAAATTGTTTACTTGAACTTTTAATCTATAATTTGTATAATCTACAGTTTTATACATATAATATATACTTATTTATACACACAAACAATTATGATTAAATATAATTATCAAAAGTAGTACACAAGTGACATTATATATTTATGTATTTAGCTCTTCCAATTAATAAAAAAAATCATCCCACTTCATACATTCAGTGAAATAGCCGGGTGCAACGGAGTTTCGTTCGGAGTTGTATTTGGCAAATGATACGATTTAAAACGGTGTTAAATCTGGAACTGACGTTTTCCTTGTACAATTGGTTTAATATAACAATCATACGTAATGTGCCAAGAGGTTTCTGGACTTAATAAAATAAACAACACATGTATCATCATGTATATAGAATATGATTATATAAACTTAAGACAGTCACACACACAAATACGTGACATATATATATATGTATATTATATGCACAAAAGTATGTAATTACAAGCATACGCATATGACACGTGTGTATACACACATTATATATATATATATATATATATATATATATATATATATACACATCTCGAGAGAGAGAGATTTCCGAGTTGTGTCGGGGGTAACCACAGTTAAAAAAGGTACTCAATACATTAATAGTGTAGGCATCTTTATTATACATACAAAAATGACTTCTACATAACTAAAATTGTTTAATTCGTATGAAATCATATACACACCATAATAATAATAATGGGACCCATAACGTTAAAAAACCTGAGAATCCTGAGATGTAACCTCGTAGAAGACCAGTTAAACATAACGGGTGTGAGTTGTAAAAAAAAAAAAAAACTATGTATACACATATTACACATACATATCGAGCCAAAAAGAGAGAGGACTTTTACAGTCACTCGACCTACTAATAACAGCAGCCAAAATTCTCCCCCAGTCTCGAATAAGGAAAACACAATGGATAATGAATATTCTCCTAGATAGTCGTGGGGGGGGGGGGGGGGGGACAGGATTGTCATGGTTGAAATGATTTTGATAATAGGTCTGCTCGATTAGAGTTGGCCTATGGCTAAACAGGAATGCATGCATATAACATGGGTATATATTATATATACTCATATTTAAACATCAAACGTGTATATATATATATATATATATATATAAGTGGGGTGTATGCTATAATTGTTATTTAAAGGCCTTAGTTTTTTTACATTTTATACAACTGAATCGATTTATGAATATTCAACAGATAACAGCATTTGCAGCGAAACATACAAAACATTGAAAAATAATACAATGCTATCGACAGATTTATATTACATACGAATAGACAGGTCTATTTGTAATAAACATTATATAACAAATTATAATAATCATCGGAATTGTATAAAATAAAAAAGAATTAGAAGCATATCACAATTGAAATATACACAATCAATATTCCAGTTATGTGTGTGTGTGTGTGTGTTGGGACTGTGTATGTGCGTATTTCATGCCAACTTTAGGTTGAGTATGTAATCAGTCTTGTGTGTATATGTATATATATACATACACATACACACACATATATATATATACATGTGTGTGTGTATATGTATAAAAACATGATTTGTGTAATGTTTTCGTTCATGAGCTAATAGTTATTTTCAGTGTAATAAGAATAACTTTTGACACTTACTTTGATCTGAGTGGTCGCTTTTTCTTGGGCATATTTGAAATTAAGTAACCGTTGTCGTTGTGTGTTGGTTGTTTGAGAGAAATTTGACAGTATTCAAAGGTAACGATCACTCTGAAGCAAAAAGCAGGCCCCCAAAAGTTATCCGATACTTAGGTGACATCCGTATTTATAGTAACTAATACATGTTCATATGTATATATATATATATATAATATATAGAGAGAGCGGTGGAATAGCAGAATCGTGAGAGCGTTGGACAAAATGTTTTGCGGTATTTAGTTACGGCCCTTGATGTTCTGTGTTTAAATCTCGCCGAGTCGGCTTAATGCTGTCATCATTCCTAGAGTCGATAAAACACCAATCGAGTACTTAAGTTGATATAATCGACTAGTCTACCACACCAGCACCACAAGAAATATACTGCTGGGTATTCGTTGATATATATATATATATACATACATCAGCTCAACGAAATGTCAAAACAATTCATTAAATAAATAAATAGTAAAATAAAAATATACATTATATACACACGTGGTGTGTGTATAATGTATGTATACACACACACACACACACACACATATATATATATATTTATTAAAATAATAGATTAAAGTTTAAGCAAAGAATCGCTGCTTTCACGCTTAACGGGATCTTCTGAAACTAAAAAACACACATATATATATAGAGAGAGAGAGAGAGTTTATATTTAATTTGTTGGGATACAACAAGCAAAATATTTTTATAACTGATATAAAGCACTCAACAAATTAATTGGAGTAAATATACAATATATTAACAAATGGAAACTATATTTATAAAACCATATTTATTTCATTATACATATTTCCACCAAGGCAGATTACGGTGCGCTTTCATCAGATAATATATATATATATGTGTTTTTTAGTTTCAGAAGATCCCGTTAAGGGTGAAAGCAGCAATTCTTTGCTTAAACTTTAATCTATTATTTTAATATATATATATATATATATATGCGAAAAATAAACGGATAAACCACACAGGAAAACGATTAAGTACAATGAAGTTATATAATAGTTTATATATATATATATAATATATACATATGCGCGTGTGCACATACACTAATAAATGGATCTACGTCGGTTTTCTTTAATTAGTATTCCAGTTATTTGATTAACACAACTGGCTATGTATTCAAGTCAGTTGTATTCTTTGACACTGTGTAACAAGACTGGCCCTTTGAATGTTTAATGTACAGTTTATCTGAGGGCTAACAGGTTTCATTACGCAATTTCATTCACAATGCTTCGTTCGAAGCATTGTAAAAGACATACCGATAATCCCAGTCAGTGAGATCGAAACACAATTCGGAAGTGCCAAGTGAACTATTTAACCACTCGGCTGTTTGCATTATATATATATATATTATAGATTATGATATATATATATCATAATCTATAGAGAATTATAGAGAGAGAGAGGGGGGGGGGGTAGTAGTATATATATATATATATAATTTTTATCATTACTTTTTATTTTTACTTTGTAACTTCCCTCCTTACTCCACCACGGAGTTCCTGTTCTTCTCCTCTCCAAACTTTCCAAGCATGAACCTAGTATAACTGTGTACAATTGCTCATTCATTTTCAACTATATATATATATATATATATCATCATCATCATCATTTCATTTTACGTCCGCTTTTCCCTGCTTGCAAGGGTGGGACAGGAACTGATTCTGGCTTGATTTCTACAGCTGGATGCCCTTCCTAACACCAACCTCATTTACAGTGAATGCTGGGTGCTTTTTTTCCGTGGCGCCTACACGTCCACTTTGCAGTGGCATGATAGGGACCCAATTCCTATCATCTCATTTCTACAGCTGAGTAAACTGGAGCAATGTGAAATAAAGTGTCTTGCTCATGGAAACAACACATCACCCGGTCCGAGAATTGAACTCACAACCTTTCGATTGCAAGGCCAATGCTCTAACCACTAAGCCATGTGCCTTATATATACATACACATATATATATAAAGCCTGCTCCAAGCCCGAAGGCTCCTCCAAACTACTTATCCCAGTTTCAATGGCATTAAGCGATCGAGTGTGGAAACACCAGTCTATCACAAATACTCATACTGCTGGTACTCATGTTCAACTGAATGGACTGGAGAAACATAAAATGAGAGTTTTGGCCAAGAACACAATGCACCACCTGGTTCAAGAATTGAACCCATGACAATTGTAAGTTCAGCATCCTAAGCACTAGGCCACATGCCTTCACATACATTTTATATATATATATATATATATATATATATATCATCATCATTGTTTAACGTCAACTTTTCCACACTAGCCTGGGTTAAATGTGTTGTCCCGTTGTGAGACAAGTCAGATCAGGTGACCATGTCATGCTCATACAAAACTGGTTCTAACTTGGTTTCTACAGCTGGATGCCTTCCTAATGCCAACCACATTTATAGTGTGTATTGGGTGCTTTTTGTCATGACACCTACATGACCGCTTTACAGTGGTCATCATCATCATCAGGTTTAGCGTCCGTGTTCCACGCTTGCATGGGTTTGGACGTGGGGTTTTCCCACTTGAGGCAAGAGTGGTTGTCTTGCTCGCATAGGACTGTCTGGCGGGTTTTCTACAGTTGGATGCCCTTCCTAACACCAACCACATTTACAGTGTGGGGCTGGGAGGTTTTTACCGTGTTGCCTACACGGCCACATTACAGCGTGGACTGTCTGGCGGGTTTTCTACAGCTGGATGCCCTTCCTAACACCAACCACATTTACAGTGTGGGGCTGGGAGGTTTTTACCGTGTTGCCTACACGGCCACATTTACAGCGTGGACTGTGTGTTTTTTGTCGTGACACCTACACGATCTCATTTGTTTCGGCGTATATATATATATATATATAAAATCATCATTACCGATATATATATATATATATATATATATATATATATAAAATTATCATTACCGATATATATATATATATATATATATATATAAAATTATCATTACCGATATATATATATATATATATATATATATATATATATATATCAGTCCATGCTGTAATGTGGCCATTTAGGTAACACAGTAAAAAACCTCCCAGTCCACACTGTAAACGTGGTTGGTGTTAGGAAGGGGATCCAGTCGTAGAAAACCTGCCAGACAGTCTTGAGCAAGACAACCAATCTTGTCTCAAGTGGGACAATTCCTATGCTAGCGTGGAAGATAGACGATGATGATATATATATGTGTATATATATATATATATGTATATATAAAAATGAAAGGCAGGCTGTATGATGCCTGCATACGAACAGCAATGTTACATGGCAGTGAGACATGGGCATTGTGTGCAGAGGATATATGCAGAATGAAGAGGAACGAAGCTTGCATGCTCCGCTGGATGTGTAATAGTAATATACGTGAACAGCAAAGCATAAACGAACTAAGGGAGAAATTAGGAATAAGAGGGATCAGATGTTGTTTACTCGAGAGAAGACTACGTTGGTACGGTCACGTGATGCGCATGAAAGACGACAGCTGTATAAAAAAAGTGCAGGGCGATAAAAATAGATGGTAGCCACGGAGTAGGCAGACCCAGAAAAACCTGGGACGACTTGATAAATTCCGACCTCACACACCTACACCTCTCCAAGATAATGTCACTGGACCGAGATCTTTGGCGCTCCACAGTAATACAGAAGACACACCTTGCCTAAGTACAAAGCGAAACCTAGTCAGTAGGCACCTCTAACAAAAATACACACCTGTCCCACTACCCCCACCCCATCCACACCACCCCTTCAATTTGAAGTTATGTTGGTACCACAACATCCAGTCCGAAACAAATGAGGTCGTGTAGGTGTCACGACAAAAAAACACACAGTCCACGCTGTAATGTGGCCGTGTAGGTAACACGGTAAAAACCTCCCAGTCCACACTGTAAACGTGGTTGGTGTTGGGAAGGGCACCCAACCGTAGAAAACCCGCCAGACAGTCCTATACGAGCGAGACAACCAATCTTGCCTCAAGTGGGAAAATTCCCGTCCAAACCCATGCAAGCGTGGAAGATGGACATTAAACGATGATGATGATGATATATACATAAGTTCTGTCGAAAAAGTATCCTACCTTAGGCTTGAAAAAAATATGTACATGTTGGAGTACACTTGCTAATCCCCTTTGAATAGGCCCCTTGTTCCTCTACACAAGTAGTCCAGTGATCATTCCACTTCTGGAATGGCTCTCGGCTCCTCCATAGCCCTTTCGGCCTTCAAAGCGGGAGCCTTTCAGAGGCATCATTATTTTGGGGAACAACCAAAAACCAGAAGCCATATCTAGAGGATAGGAAACCTGGTGACTAAGTAAAATGCCTTTCTTTGCCAAAAATGTTGAATCATCTGTGATGAATGAGCCAAGGTATTATCATGATGCAGCTGCCAATTATAGGAGGCCCACAAATCCAGCCTCTTGTGCCGAACTGCATCACAATAACAGAGAACTTCCTGACAGTACTCATTTGTAACTGTGTTCCTTTATGGTGCAAATTTATGGTGCAAATTTGTGATGCAAATTTCAGAAATTGAAGAAAACTGTCAGCATCACCTTGATTTTGCTCTGCATTTGATGCACTTATTTAGGCCTTGGCGACATTGGATACTTCCACTGTTATGACTGAGTTTTGCTATACCTTATCTCAAATTATCATGGTATTCAGAAACTCAGGATTCTTGTTGGCACTATCCAGGAGGTCCTGCACAACCTCTAGATGAAGTTGTTCCTAAACGTAGCTTGGGCACAAATTTCATTGCCACTCTGTGCATGCCTAAATTCTCCTTTAAAATTGTATGTCCAGAATCTTTACTGATTCCAGCCTTGTCACCAAGCCTCCATTATCAAGGTCTGCACTTTCTCGATAACAACTGCATTGCAGCTTGTTAACTGCCTCCCAAAATGCTGGCCACTGGCCATCTTTGAACCATTCTTTATTTGGGTAACATCCATGGCAGTCACCAATAGCCTGTTGAATTTTGTGAATTGTTTCTGTTTGAATATCTCCAAGGTTTTGGCAAAAATTTGATGCAAGATTGTTGGTCCACATGTTCTAGCATCATGGGCAAAATGAATATGTGAAAAGTAGTATAGTACCTCCCATGCTGGCTGCCTGACACAATCGGTGAACTCATTAAAAACCACTCATGCAGTTGAATTTATGTGACTCCACTTCACATATTTATATAAAGAACTTCATTTTCTTTTATATATATATATATATATATATATATATATATATATATATATATATATACACAAGGTGCATCAGTTCATTAAGGCCACCTCTTTCTTGAGCTCTAACTTTCTTATTACTAATTTGTTTTTGTTTATTTGTTTTTTTAGATAAATAATGCCAGACCTTAAATTGACTCAACAAATGAAAAGGCATGCTGTAATCGCTGCCTTAAAAGCACAGCATAGTGATAGTGATAGCTCCCTTCTTGAAATTTGCCTGAAATTTCATTGTCAAAGTTAGAAACAATCTGGAAGTTGCTGGTGGGGATGCAACATCAGTAGCCAAGTGCAGAATGCCTAAGTTTGTAAAAAAAAAAAAGGGTTTTAAAATTAATTGATAAAACTCCAGGAGAGTCAATCAGAGCCATCACAAAAGACATTAAGGTTTCAGCAAAAAACTATGAGAAGAGTTGTCCATGAAGACATCCGATACAAGTCGTATGTGATGCGAAAAGCCTAGTTTATGCTGGATGTGACAAAAGAAAATTGGTTAGACCATGCAAAGCATTTACTGAGTAAGAAACTAGAATGCTTTGGTTCTATTTTGATGAGAAAAACTTTGATCAGAACAAAAAAGTAAACCGAAGGAACAATAGATGGCTATGTAGAAACCCAAATGAGGTTCCAATGGTCATGCACACCAAATTTCCAGCAACTGTGATGGTTCTGGCTGTCATCAGCAACAAGGAAGATGTCATGTTTATTCATTTTTTTTTTTTCTCAAGGCTTAAGACTCAATGCTACTGTCTACAAAGACATGTTAAAGACAGTTGTGAAGCCCTGAATAGACAGGGTAAGCAATGGAAGACAAACAGTCTTCCAACAAGGCTCTGCAGCCTCTCATAAGGCCATAACAACACAAGCATAGATGCATGACAATCTACATGACCACATTCTTCCAGACACATGAAACCCTAGTTCCACTGAACATATGGTGTAATAAAGAGAGGTCAAACATCACCCTCACAACACTATATATGTATGTATATGTATTATATACACTCTTAACTAGGTCATAGCCATGCTGCTACATAATCCATAGCCCATTTCTGTTGGGCTTTTTAATGAAAGAGCAAATTTGGTACTGCTGTCTTCATTTATGATTTTGGCTCATCTGGAATCTTAGTAAAATATTCAGGTGTTCCTCATCAGGTTCATTGAGACAATCTTCTTGGTGCTGCCATGCTTCAATTTCCACAGTTAATTAAATAATACATGATGACCATAGTCTGGTCAGCTGAGAACAAATGTCATCCACAGGACCATCATGGTTTCCTAGTCCCTCATTCTGAATGATCTCAGAATCTCTCCAGCCAGTCTTCTGCACATTGTCGACATCATCATAATATGTGCATGAAATGATTCATCTTTATTCATATTGATTCCAAGGTGATTGTGACTCGGGAATTCCAATCCCTCTCAGTCATCTGTTGCTTAGCTTTAGTGTGTTAATTCCCATGGGCTGTACAGTAATCCATTAAATATTGCTGGTTTAGCCCACTTATGTTTGGAATGTCTTGATGTGTCATCATCAGGGTCTTTTATTTCCTGTGATACTTTCATAGCTAGTGTGAGTGGATACATATACAACTGATGGTATGTCTGAGAGAGCCACTACAAACAAGGACTCCAATAACTATTTCTGCTCCTATTGAAAAAGCTCCATTTGCTGCAACTGTCTGACTTTTACTTATTAGGGCAGCGAATTTCCTAGTTATCAAACTATCCCCAAATCATGCAATTTATGACATATACTGTGAGTGATCAACTTTATCAAAGGCCTTCACCAAGTTAAAATATATCATATTCAAGTTAGAATGGTTAAGCAGCTGTTTTAGCAACCAAGTTGTAATACTGTAGAAGCCATGTGAAGCTGCTAGGTGTCAGCAGGTCACTTTCATTTAGGAATGTAATAATTTCCCTCTGATTATTCATTGTATGACTTTGGTGATAGGTGAAATCAGATTGCTTCTATATGAATATGACATATACCTTCCTATAACCTTTTCAGTTTACTACATGCAAGGAAGCTTTTGAAAGGATCTTCAGTAGTTTTGCTAGAGACCATCAGGCTCTGAATCTGAATTAACACTCAGATGAAAGCTGTGGACGAAGGAAGGAAGACATGGGATGAAGTGGTAAATAGTGATCACGAATCATGATGGCTTGCAACATACAGTGTTGGATGTGTAGATCATACCAAGCGGAATTGAGCGATATCATTCTTATGTATGAGAGTCAGTATTTTAGTATAAAAATAAAATGTAATTCAAATCTAGTCAAGCACTATGTACACAAATTATTATGACAACTACATATTAAAACATTGTTCATCTTTATAGGTGGTTAATAGTCTGAAAATAATCTATTTATGAAGAGAATTAAACAGCATTTCTATAATTAGATTTCATCTTATCTTCACAACACATGTGAAAGTCTTCATATATTCTTAGATTTATATCTGATCTTCAACAAAATATTGTCTAATTTTTATATTTTGCAATTATGCAACGATTTAAAAAATCAAAACTTTTTTAAATATTTAATTATTCCATGATACTTATCAATAGCTTAAGAAACTGTTTAATTGCATTATGTAATATCAAGTTTTGCTATCTTAGACATTATAGAAAATAACAAATTTCATACATAATGTTTACTCAGCTGTAGAAATGAGATGATAGGGACTGGGGTCCATATCATTCCACTGCAAAGTGGTCGTGGAGGTGCCACGGCAAAAGAGCACCCAGCACTCACTGTAAATGAGGTTGGTGTTAGGAAGGGCATCTAGCTGTAGAAATCAAGCCAGAATCAGTTCCCGTCCCACCCTTGCAAGCAGGGAAAAGCGGACGTAAAATGAAATGATGATGATGATGATGGCTTCTTGAAACATTGAACATTTTCATTTCCAGATATTTTAAATTATTAAATTAAAGCAAATTTAAAAAAACAAATAAAATAAGAATTCTGAA
This sequence comes from Eledone cirrhosa, assembly GCA_964016885.1. Taxonomy (NCBI): domain Eukaryota; kingdom Metazoa; phylum Mollusca; class Cephalopoda; order Octopoda; family Eledonidae; genus Eledone; species Eledone cirrhosa. The sequence goes on from OZ024740.1 coordinate 50,402,937, forward strand.
ATTCTAAATATTCTTGATCTTAATTACTCTTTCCATTTTTGAAAACTAATGGATGCTGTTAAAAATTTCAAACACACCACCGAGATAAACAAATATCGGGGATTGTTCGGCCACTTCCTTTTCGCACTGGTCACCGTCGAGACCTCAGGTGTTCTTAGACCCCGCTCTGCCGAGCTCCTCCACAAGATCAGAATGTCAGCGGCCCATCTGACGAAGGCGCCCCAGGAGGTGGGGTGGCTGTTGCAGCGGGTGTCGCTGGCTTTCGCGTTCTTGTCCACAGGGCGCAGCCCAATTACCGCAAAGTCCTAGGCCCAGAGCTCAATCACCTTCCTCCTCCCATTTTTTCTCTGACACTAGAGCCCTTGCCTTTCCCTTCATTTTCTGGGGGTTTTTTATATTTTCCTATTTTACATTCCATTCTTTCTTCTCAATCTAAAAAAATCTTTTTACATTCCCTATTAAATTTGCTACTGTTTTCTAAATAAATTTTATTTTTTCTTCAATGTCTTTAGTAAAATTCCAGCAAAATGTCACTTTTGATGAACAAGTGATTATCCACATTTTCTTTCTTTAAAAGCTATTTAGTATTATTTTGAAAAACTTTCAAAAACTTTCCTATAAGATTTTTCTGTATTAGAATAGGCCATGCAACTATCATTTAACATTTCCATTATTTCTGGTTAATGACTGACTCATATCTCCTGATGTTGTCAACATTGATGTTGTCAACATGTTGAAACTTATACATTATATTACTCCCCACTCTCATCACCAAACTGTTCACTGTCAATATAACTGATGTTAAAGAAATTATTATTTTAACCCTTTAGCATTTAAACCGGCCATATCTGGCCAGAAATCTCTCACCTCTTTCTGTTTAAGCTGGCCACTCATACTGATGTTAAGGTATTATCAAAATAAATAACATAAAAATCTCATAGATTCAATATTATGTGAGATAATTATGTAAGATAAAGCCTTTACTACAAAAATACTCTATAGAGTCATGTAAATGCTAAAGGGTTAAAAGACGCAACACTACTGTCAGATTTTTATTTTATTTTTTTTAAGTATAATACTATGTATTGTACCAGTTAAATTACATGTTGGCAATAAAAAAAGAAAAAGAAAGATTAAATATTAATGACAAAAGGAGAAGAGGAGAGGGAGTGGTAGACATTACACCTCCAGTCAAGCAATATATCTAAGCAGTGTTGTACAGACAAAATAGCGAAGGTATTGCCATCGAGAATAGCCACTAAATCAACCACTCCATCATACAAGGTTCCTTCCTCAGGCAGTGGGAACTCCTCCATATTTTGCAGAGAAAAATGTCAGTTCAGTGACCAAGGATACTAGAGGTTTCAATGGTGACCAGCATAGAAGGAAATGGTGTCAAGTCATATTATTTGGCTATCTTCCTCTTCTTGGTATTACAAGTGGTAGAGTCCAGGTTTGTATGAAACAATGTTATTTCACAAAACCTTTGGCTACTTAAGAAACAGATTACTTAAAGTAATCTTCTCTAGCAAAACATTTGATTTATGTTTAACCCTTTAGTATTTAAACCAGCTGTATCTGGCCAGAATTCTCTTACCTCTTTCTGTTCAAACCGGCAGTAACTGGCCACTCATACTGGTGTTAAGGTATGGTTCTCAAAATAAATAATATCAAAATCTCATAGAACCAATATTATGTGAGATAAAGCCTTTACCATGAAAATATAATTGTTTCTACTTTTGGCACAAGGCCAGCAATTATTCCATTGTATTACTGGTACTTTATTTTATCGACCCCGTAAGGATGAAAGGCAAAGTTAACCTCGGCAGGATTTGAACTCAGACCATAAAGGGCCGTAACTCTATGCTACAAAGCATGGCGTCCAACCCTCTACTGATACTGCCAATCCACCGCCCTTTACCATGAAAATATAATTGTTTCTACTTTAGGCACAAGGCCAGCAATTACTCAGTGCATTACTGGTACTTTATTTTATCAACCCCGTAAGGATGAAAGGCAAAGTCAACCTCGGCGGGATTTGAACTCAGATCGCAAAGGGACGTAACTATGCTGGAAAGCATGGCGTCCGACCCTCTACCGATACTGCCAATCCACCATGAAAATATAATAGTATATAGAGAGTAATGCAAATGCTAAAGGGTTAAAATAATCTTCTGTAGCAAAACATTTGATTTATGCTTAAACAATATCGTTGATTTTACAATGATTTCTTTTTTTTTTTTTTCATTTAACATATAATTTGGCAAATCCTGTTGGGGTAAGAGTTGCTTTTTGTCCCTCCAGAAGTTCATAAAATA
>OZ024740.1:50412754-50587754 GCA_964016885.1 Eledone cirrhosa
AGATTGTTGAGGAGAGAGAGAGAGAGATTGTTGGGGAGAAGTTGGCAGTAGAGTGACCAGATTAAAAATGTACTGTGAAAGACTTTGACAGCTAAAATCATGCATATCATTATTACAAAATAAATTCTAATATTGGCTCAAGGTCATAAGTTTGGGGAGGAAAGTACTGCACTGGAACTTTATTTTATTGACTCATGATAGATGAAAGGCAATGCCAACCTGAGAGGAATTTGAACTTAAAACACAAAGGGACACAACCAAATGCTACAAAGTATATTGTTCAATGCTCTACTGATTCTGTCATCCAACTTCTGCTTATTCAAACAAAGAAATAACAAAATAAAAGTCAATATATCACTGTGTTTGTTAATAGCTACAATGATCCTACAACAAAGTAAATGAAATATATATACACAGCAAAACACAAACGTAGAAACAGCAACTACATTTCATCGCAATATTAAATAATTTTAACTTCAACACTACAGAATCTTTCAACTTGTTAGCAAAAGTCATATAAACAAAGTACAAAACTCAAGTGCAAATAATTCTTGGATGTTAGAATACAAAAATGATTTTACATTATATCTGCTGATCTAATGTAAAGCAAGCAAAAATATAAGAGAATTCCTAGAAGATTTTGCTAAGTTCAAAACACCCTCACAGCAATTAAGCCTATCAAAATCTTCTTTGAACTCCCCTGTTAATTAATTATAGCTGACACAGACCATCATGTTTTCCAGATTTTACTTAAGCAAAGATATGTTCTCTTGTTAGTTACTCATTAAAACAGAAATCTCAGCAGGAATTAGCATGGTAGAATTGATAAAGCAATAGATCACTAACTGAATTGTGCAACCAGCTTGGTATGTTTGATTATGTAAAAAGATTGGATAAGTAATAAATTAGCTGAAATAATAGAGTACCAGCAGATTAACAAACAAATAGAGAGAGTGTATGTTATCAGTATTGCATTATTTCTCTTATAAAGATATTTTATCTTTGGATCTGTGTACCTTCTCTTAAATTACCCAGGAAAGAATAAGTCATCAATGAAGCCCTAACAACCCACTGGGTTGTTGAAAGATTAGCATCATCATCGTTTAACAACTGCTTTCCCTGATAGGTTGAACTTCATATTAAAACATTTTGAAGGTGACAGTGAGAAGAACGAAAGCATTCCAAATTTTAAGGAAGCCAAACTAAGCAATAAAGCATTATTAAAAAACTTTCAGACAACTAGTCGAAAAAGATCAATTTAACATAACGTACATCTAAATGCTAGCAATAATACCATTCTGTGAAATTAATACTTTCCCAAGTTAACATCTTTGGGTTCTGGAAGTCTTCTAATATATTTTCTGAAAATCACAAAAACATTCATAAAAATTTTAACAATTTCCTATTGATTCTTTAAATACTTCAAATAACTTCATGTTCTAAATAATTCCTTGTCTTTTAGTTTAGTTGGTTCCTTTTTCTACAATTACAATAAGCAGTAATTATGTAATTTAAAAAGATCTTAACTTTAGAAAATATGGAATATTTTTTTAATAGATCATTTTAACCAATATTTCTTGCCTAGTTCCCAGAATAGGCATTTTTGTATTTATAGTGTTATCTAGCATCAGGTAAGCACTAATCTAACAGACCTATGATCAGAGGCATTTTAACCATGGTTGTTCTGTCTTTGTTTTTAGCATAAATCATCCAGTATAACATTATCTAAGCTGTAAGTTGAAGAAAATATAGCGAGTATTTCTTGAGGTGCTCTCATTGGCTCATATGTTAATATTATTTTGAAGTCATATATAGTCATGGTATGAGATAAAATGGAATTTCAGGGGATATACCCCAAGTTCTCAGCAGCACAACATGGAGACTGAACTAACAAGTGGACTTGGAAAATACTGGAATTAAGCGATTTTTACACTTTGAAAAATTATGTTATTAACAACTCATCTCAGACATTTGGACAAATAAGATTTTTTGTACCACTTTGAGTGTGGGTAGAGGATAAATTTAGGGTAAAACACGAGAAAGACAGCATGAAGTATATATAAAGTCATTTACACAAGAAAGTTCCAGCATGTCTGGAAAAGACACTGCTGAAGTAACAGTAAATTAGCATCAGGAAGACACAATATATTAGCAAATAGGAGAGTTGGAGCACAATCAGTGGAAGAGGTTTTATTTGGTATACATATATATATGTACTTTAGCCCTTTAGCATTTAAACTGGCTGTATCTGGCCAGAATTCTCTCACTCCTTTCTGTTCAAACCGGCTGTAACTGGCCACTCATACTGATGTTAAGGTATTGTACATAAAATAAACAACATCAAATCTCATAGATTCGATATTATGTGAGATAATTATGTGAGGCAAAGCCTTTACCATGAAAATATAATAGTAAATATAGAGTAATGTAAATGCTAAAGGGTTAACTCTTAACATCCTGCAATGTTAAAAGAGAAAATATCTAAAATCAGGTTTGTTAATTCAAATGCTTATAATACCTTTACTAATGCACAGATTGTTAGGAAAATTTGCAATATTGGAGTCAAAACTAATTTTTAATTTGATGCAGCCATAGTGCTGTTTTATACTTTTCAAGAACATCTTGCTAATGCAGTTTCATGCAGTGTAGGATGTTAAGAGTAGCACTGCCTATAGCCTATGCAAGCTTTCACAGACTGGCAATGTTGAAGTGATGTATGTATAAATATCATACTGCACTACTGACCACTTCGAAATTTACAGCTTACATCTCTGCAGGTTTAACTAACCTCTCATGAAGTTGCATCTCATCGAAAGTTTATTGGGTGTTTTAATGATAGGGACTCCAGTCTTATCATTAAAAGTAATGTAAAATATAGCATCTTGCTCAAGAACACAATGCACCATCCAGTCTAGAAATTGAACCCAAGACTTTATGTGACTGAGTCCAACACCCTAACCACTAAGCCATGCACCTTCACCTTGTCATGAGTTTAAACCTTACTATAATCGATTTACTTTTTTTTCTACCGGTTATGAGGAGAAAGGCAGTGCCCATGGCCATTTATTTTTTTCAGAGTCTCACAGACCTCAACTGAATGTTTGCAAGAGAGTGAACTCTGTTAAAGGTACTCAATGACCAAGTGGTAGTGTTAAACCAGACAACAGATTAAGTCTATTACTCAAAAACTAAATATTTATTTGCTTATGTTTGTGTAACAACAGGTTTTAATCCAACATCAATACTGAGTGGTCATGGATAGATAAAATAAACAATTAACTGCAAATTAACAATTGGTGCAACCAAGAAAGAAATCTTACTCATCTCATACAAGAATAAATGAGATGGAGGCTCTACATGACCAGTTGACCATCTTCAATAAAGAATGTGGAAATAAACATCATATCCACATCTACATGATCTAACACTCAGTCAATAAACAGGAAACTGAAAGAACAAATAGAGCAACAACAAAACCCCACTGCCACACCACAGATATAAATAGTAATAGAAGAAATAACATACTATTAGAGATACAATGAAACAAGAAACACAATATGAAATAATATAATGTAGCATTGCATAATAGAACTTAATAGCAATATATACACATATGTACATACAAATGTATGTAATGATATACATCCACAGGTGCATGTGGGTGTATATATGTGAATGCATGTGGGTGTATATATGTGAATGCATGTGTGTACAGATATGACTGTTTACATAGATGTTAATAATTGACCATACAATAAAAAATATATGACCAATAACAAATCTAAAGACACATCTGCTCTGATAAACAACAAAAAAGCATATATATATATATATATATATATATATATATATATTTTATATATATATATATATATATATATATATATACATATAATTGTTCCAAATAAAAAACATTGGTTGATAAAGCAATTGAATGATTGTAATGTAAACAGGTGCAAGCACTCCACGACATAGATACCTTAAGATATTACCAATAAGATATCAGATGAAGTGTCAATATTATAAAAAAGGAGATACATACATATACATTCATACATACATCATAATAATCATCATCTCTTAACATCCATTTTCACTACACACACAAAAGCAAAAACATTGCACACACATGGATACTCACCACTATAAATACCACCATACCAATTATGATGACACTTGCATCACAAGAACATAACAAGCACATACTCTGACAGACCACCAACAAAATACATATAAAGACCCGACACAAAAGGAAAAATAGTCATAGGAAAAATCAGTTGTGTAGTGAAAGAATTTCACAAATCAAATCAAATCAATAATGGTTTCTAATTTAAACACATAGCCAGCAAATTCTTGGGATGTGTGAGGAAGAGTGTCAATTAAACCTTTAGCATTTACATTACTCTATATTTACTATTATATTTTCATGGTAAAGACTTTACCTCACATAATATCAAATCTATGAGATTTTGATATTATTTATTTTGAGAACAATACCTTAACATCAGCATGAGCAGACAGTTAGTCGGTTTAAATCGGCTCCAGTACTTTCTCTATTCTGTCCGCCAGGGCCATGGAGCGGCCAGCGCATGGGCCCCCTATTTGCTTATCAAAGATGGGAAGAGCGAGAGAGACAAAGGCAGTGGGAGTTTGGTTCCTTTGCATTCAGACCTAATGTATATGTATGTTTCATGGCCTCTCTCTTCACACACACAGACACACACAAACAGAAGACCTAAGAAACAACACTATTCAATATCACTTGGCTAATGATTTATTTCATTACCCCTGAAAGGATAAAAAGCAAAGTTGAACCTTGGCAGGATTTGTGAAAAGCAGGAACAAATACTGCTAAGCATTTGTTTGATGCTCTACCAATTCTGCCAATCCTTAATTAATTTATGAACTACATACCTTCCCAAGATAGTTATATCTGTTTCCATGCCCAGTTTCATATAAAAAATCTTACGAAACAAATACAAAACAGAAATATTAGATGATGTAACCCTATATAATCCTAAAAAGTCAGGGTGGTCTCGTATTGTATACTTTTCACCAAAGTTGACCTGGTGCTAAACAACTAGCATGTATGAATGTCTAAGTCTGTCTTAAGCCAGAAGGCTCGTTAGGCCAGAGCTTATCCTGGTTTCATGGCGTAAGCAACTGAGAGTACAAGACTCCCCCCTGGACAGAACACCAGTCCATCACAAGGTTAAACCCCCAGCTATTGCTGGTACTCAATTACAGCTGAGTATACTGGAGTAACATGAAATGAAGTGTTTTGCTCAGGAACACAAGATGTGATTCAAAGGAGATTTGGCTGCTATTTCTAGCAAAAATGAGCAAGTGCATAGAAGCTCATTTATAGTTTATTGTTATATAGTATCGCAATGATTCCTTGTTGAAGATGATGAGAAACTATAGTATTTCTATATGTAATAGTTAGACATGAAGTTTTTATGTCTAGAATTGAATTTCAATATTGCACTAGACAAATAGAGTTTATTTACTTGTTATATAGTATTTTTACTTGGGGATTAATGTGCAAACACTTCAGAAAGGTATGGAAATGCTACATTTTGTTGGTGAGCATCATCATCATCGTTTAATGTCTATTTTTCCACACTTCCATGGTTTTGACAGGTTGAGCCTCACCAGCATTTTAATATTTTAATCATAAAATATGTTTTCACTTACAAGTGTAGCTGTGTTGCACATTTGTAGAATGTGTGAGTGCTAAAGATTACTATATCTAGCCAGTAGCATCTAGCCTTCTCCTTACCTGTATGGCTTGTGATATTCCAGGTTCCAATGGTTAGTTGGCTTCCTTCCGAAATCTTTGTGTGTCCATCCTATGCCACCCAGGCCAGGTTGCAGGCCCATCACCAGTTTTTACAGCATGAGACTGCAATACATTTTTTTTAACAGGCCCCTCTACCTAAGGCATGAATGCATCCCTTGTTTTTGGTGGTCTTATTCACATCTGTCACCAATCTGATACTTTTCTCAGATCCTCAAAGAAGTGCAGGCATAGCTGCGTAACTGAGTTCACTTTCCAACCAAGTGGTTTGTAGATCAGTTCTCCTGTGTGACACCTTGAGTAACTACCTTTACTATACCCTCAGGTTAACCAATACCTTCTAAGTGAAATTAGATAGATGGAAACTGTACAGAAGTTGTATATGTGTGTGTTTTACATTGCTCCAGTTTACTCAGCTGTAGAAATGAGTTGCGACGTCACTGGTGCCAAGCTGTATCAACCTTTGCTTTTCCCTTGGACAACAACGGTGGTAATGAGAGGGGAGACTGGTATGCATGGGTGACTGCTGATCTTCCACAAACAATCTTGCCCAGACTTGTGCACGAAAGGAAACTTTCTAGGTACAAATCCCTTGGTCATTCATGACCGAAGGGGGGCTTTTACATACATATATATATGTGTACACACATGTGCATGTGCATGTGCATGTGCAGTCATGTTTGTGTCTATGTTTATATTGTTTAACAAGCAATACTATTTATATCCCATAACTTAGTAGTTCAACAAATAGAAATTAATAAAATAAGTCCCAGATATGAAAACAAAAATATGGGGATAACCTTGACTATAATTCTTTAAAGTCAGTGCTCCAGCATGGCCACAGTCTAATGACTGAAACCAGTAAAAGATGTTTCAAAACATCATCAATTTATATCCACTCTTCCATGCTGACATGGGATGAATGAGTTATCAGAGTCTGAGTCAGTTTTTATTTGGAGTAATTGTCTTCCTAGATGGGTTGTTGACCACGCCTAGTGGAGATACAATTGCATAAAAGATAATAAAATAAAAACTACTGCACCTAATTTAAGAAGAAAGAAGTGTCAAACACTTGTAATTAATAACAGTAAAAGAACATAATGGATTCAAAGGTTGTTTATATATCTTATACATGATTCACCTAAGTGTATAAATATATCAGCAAGTAAACATTCATACTTATGTCTACACAATTTATAAACATAAGTAAGACCAAGTAGTTAAGAAGTTCACTTCACAACAACATCGTTCTGCTTTTGATCTTATTGAATGGCACCTTGGATACATGTCTTTTATCATAGCCTCAAGTCAACTGAAGCCTTGTGGGTGAAACTGGACAAATGGAAACTGTACAAAAGCTCGTCAGCAAGACTATCTGTCCCTGGCTTAACACCATCACCTGGACCTTTAGTGGAGCTCATTCTATTACAAGTATATGGACAAGGTCTCCAGTCTGAGGATAACTGTCTATCTCAACATGCTGCTTTATTCTGCAGCAACCCATAAACCATGGTTTCTTCCTTCATTTCCAGCACTAGTGTCAGAGGCTCAAATGGTCATGAGAGTTGTTCTTCCTACTTTGACTAAGCCTCTCCCACCAATATCATCATCATCATCATCAACGTTTAACGTCCGTGTTCCACGCTTGCATGGGTTTGGACGGGGGTAGTCCCACTTGATATATATATATATATATATATATATATAAAGACACATATATATGTGTAGTAGAAGTAGTATATCATGAATTTCAGAAAATAACCAAGAACAACAATTAGGGTTGAACTGAGACCACTGAGCCCTATAAATCAAGCATGGGCAACATTTTTCGACCAGTAGGGCCCACATAGAATGTAGTTCATTATAAGGCAGGAGGCCACACTACTAAAAAATTCATGGCAATTTTGAAATTAAGCGTGTCATTCAGAAAGCCAAATGAGCCGCATGGGGCTCGCGGGCAGCAGTTTGCTCATGACTAGTATAGATGGAGTGATGTAAAACTTATAATGATTGTATATGATATTAACATACATATACAATGAAAAATTATATGTAAATATCACAGACAATATGATGGTATGAATAGTGAAATAAACTGCTTATCTTCGTGGGATTCTGAGCTAATTATAATTATATTCATGAAAATACAATAGTATGATGTTTGACCAACTAGGTATCTAAATCAACACTGGATATAAACAATGAATATTATACATTACTTACATTTTTATGATTAATCATTCCTATGTTCATTACTTGTTATCATATTTAACCATTCATCCAATCCCTAATAATTTTCATTTCTACTGTATGTAACATATTTGAGTAAGATAAAGAGTTAGCCAGCTGAATAAGCCATGGAAGAAGGTAAACAATTGAAGATTTCATGTGCAATGATGAGGTAGTTTAAAAAATACAAAATGTTGAGACTGATTAGCAAGTTTAACTTAACTGTAATACTAACATTTAAAGGAGGCAATGAGAGAAAAATGAGTCAAGACCCACACAATTCTAACAAATTTTACTAACTGGAAATAAGTAATCCTTGTCATGGGACTGATTTATATTCAGATAATCTGACCAAATATTTCTTTTGATATCTTTCCAACAATCATTACCTTGTATATTTAAACAAGAAATTAAGAATTAAAAGAAAGAAAATTAATAAATGAATTACTTCTTAATATGGTGGAAAATGAAAAAAAATTGACAATGTTCACCAATTATGGAATACTGATTTGTGGAATGAACAGAAAACTAAGGTTGATATTATATATCTGTTGGGGGTGATAGATTGATAGTATTTGTCTGGCACTTTGAGTTCATATTCCACCGAAGTCAACTTTGCCTTTAATCCTTCCAAGGTTGATAAATTGAAGTAACAGTAAAATACTGGGGGTCGATATAATCGATGTTCCTCTTCCCTTAAATAGTTGGCCTTGTGTCAAAATTAGAAATTATTATTATTATTGAAAATGATAGAATAAATATAATAAATTGATGATTTGTGTTAATTAAATCAAGCAATAAAAAGTTAAACTGTCAAATAAACAGGAAAAGACTAGACTGAAAACATGTCGAAACGTTATTCAAGAAAAAAACAGCTGTTACTTAGAATAAAGACTAATTGCAATCTATAATATTCCCCTTGTTAATTAGTTTTGTTGAATTAAGGATAATAATGATTGTTTCTAACATAAGCATAAGACGAGAAAAGGGAAGGCACAGTCGATTATATTGTCTTCACTACTTGACTGGTACTTTATTTTATCGACCTCGAAACATTGAAAGACAAAGTTGAGCTCGACGGGATATGAATCAGCACGTAAGAAGGGCGTTACAATTAAAATAAATTATATATCACTCGAAGTGAGTGATATAACCTCAGCATTGAGATTTGTTGGATATATGCTAAATTTATAACAATCAAATTCCAAACTTTAAGGAGAAGTTTAATTTAAAATAAAAGGGATCGATTACTAAAAAAAAAGTATTAACTTAGAAATATGCTGATAACAGAAATAGAGTAATTTTCTTTTTAAATTAAAGGATAAGGAAAGGCTGATGAAATAGCCCACTAGATCCAAATGGATATAGAACACAATGAAGAGTGTGGACACGTTTCGAACATACGCTAAGTGGATAAGTTGTTCTATGGAAATACTATATTCCAGAAAGTATATTCACAACAGAAGTCATTATTACCAATAGAGTAATTAGTAAGAAATATTATGTAAATCTAAAAACTAAGCCCAAATCGTAAGAGCTATATTGTAAGAATAAGGTGATGACACGTATCAAGGGAATGAATTAAGATAAAAACCACCTGATAACTATCATACAATGTATGGGGATTCATAAAACCAATGAAACAAAGCACCTCTTGGTTTCAATCGTTATATTTCGATCATGGGATGGAAGAATGAAACAAACGTGTTGCGCCTTTTTTTTTTGCCTTTTTTGTTTCATTTTTTAAAACAATTGAAAAAATGTATGGCGAAACACGTACACAACATGCACAATCAATACACCCACATGTAAATTAAATTCGGTAGATAAATTGGAAGGACAAATGTTCACTTTGTAAGAAAATGATCATTCTTTCTTCTTAATAAACTTTATAGAAATCAATTAAACAGAAATGACAATTATGAACGGAACATTAAATAAAGCAGTATATTTAGCAATCCGATTACCTAACAGATAACTAATGGTAATGTTTCGACTTGGAAAGTAATATATCAAGATTTTTAGGACCATATTTTAACAATTATTGAAATGAAGGACATTAATATTATAGTTGATATTCACCCAGTTTCATTTCGGAACAAGATATCAAAGAGAATCGTGGGTGAAAATATGAGTTTGTGATTAGATTGTGTTCCTTTAACATAAAGCCAAACGATCTCGAGTTTTAAGAAATAAAATACACCAACTTCTATAAGAAAATATTACGTTTATAAAACTGAAGAGACATAAAAATTAAGTTTTATCAAAACGATTATGATTGGTATTCTAGGAAAATGCGCCAAAACGGCTAACACAAAATTTAATTCTTTTAACGGGTCATACATTTTCTGAAGCAATATTTACTGAAAAGGTGTCTTTTAAATTGGCATGACAGTTAAGTTAGAAATAGGCAGAAACACATCAGCTGTCTTAGGAAGACAGCATATGCAATGTATAACATACCAGCATGCATATAAAAGATAAAATAGTTGATTTTATGTTCATAGTAAAAGAGGAAATGCCGAAAGATTGACAAAGGAGTCTCACCTGGTCGTATCAAAGTGGTTTTCTACTCGGTCAGTTCCTTTTCTTGTTTTTACGATCCTGTTCCACACTTGGAGTTGTATATTTGTCGTATCAGTTTGTTTACTACTGTTTATGTTGTAGTTATGTTTTGAGTGTTTCAATATAGCTTTAGCGTATTAATAAATAGAAATATATATATGTGTGTGTTCTAAACATGTGTAGAGCTGTATAAATATAGAGATATATACATATACGTGTCAACTAATACAATTCATGTCTATATAGTTGGAGCCTAAAAGAAATAGAAAACTTAAGAAATATCTATCCAAATCGGTGTTTATTAATAAATACAAAGGGAGTGGCCGTTTAATGGTTGCGGAGAAGAATTTTAAGAGAAAATGATAAATACGTTATAAGATGAAAGCCGCCACCAACCAAATGACACTGATACATGCCGCCATGGACAGTAGCGGCATGACGTGCAGAGCTGGCCCTTAACTACTTTATTTTTCAAACAGTTCATTCTAATCTACAGCCGCACGTCGTACAAATCGATAAGTGACCGGCAAGAACATTAAAAAAAATATATCTTGCCAAACACGTTGCATGTAGTATATGTGAAGGCAAGATATTACTAATAGATGTTCGTATGTTTATATATGTGTGTGCGCATGTATGTTTGTATGTCTGTGTGTGAACGCGCGAACATTTTTTTTTTAATTCGCATATTCGAAATGTTACTGAGAATTCATAAATATATAACCAGCAGGTTATATATTCGGAATAACAACTGCGGCAGAGATGTTGATGACAATGATGGTGATGCACTGATAAGATTTTGGCGATGTATCATGTGATCAATGCATCATTATCATAAGCATGAGCATCAACATCGATAACTTTTTAACGTCAGTCGAGTAATGACATCAGGACTTAAAGTTCTAAAATCAATACGTTCATACGTAATTTATATTATGGAAGTTCTTGTCCACTTAATTAGACACCTTTTTAAAAAAATAATAGTTTCGATGTGGAAATATTACTTCCTCGAACCCGTCATCTTCGTTCATAGGTCCTTTTTCCACGTTGGCATGGGTTAGAGTAATCCTTTTCAGCACAGCATCTCTCCACTCGTCGCGTTCTTCGTCATCTCCCCCGTGCCCAGGTCTTCCTTGGCGTTCCTCTACTGCAGCTTCCTTCCACTGGGATTTACTGGCACTTCTTCACCCAGCAATCACCATCCATATCAACAGTCTTCTCTCTTGCACACCACTTTGGATTCCTCCTATACCCACTTTTTCTCTCAGTCCATCCAACCTTTTCCGTTCTCTTACATTAACATTGCACATCCATCACAATATGCTTGCTTCCTTTTTCTCCAGTCTACACAATCTTCTGCAGTCACTGCCCATGTTTCAGAACCTTGCAGCATAGTACTTCGCACACAGGTGTCATAGCCATCCTTTCGTTTATAGGGTGTAACCTTTTGTAGTCAACAAAGGTAGTAGTTCCCTAAACTTCTTCCATCTTATCGTTATTCTAGCTACTATGCTCTTGGAATACCCTAATACACTGCTAATTATGTCACCTAGATAGCAGAAACTATCAACCACTTCTATGGATCCTTCCTTGAAAAGATTTATATCATTGGTACTCTTGTAGCGAGATCTGTCCATGCCTTGAACCTTGGGTGACACCTAAAGGTCAAACTCTAGGTCACCACCCTTTTGGTTTGAACAGGTTCATGTGTGGGCTATCCCCTCAATGTGGGAGACAGAAAATGACAGGTATATATATTTTCCCACCTTAGATACAGCGAGATCGGAGCAATTAACCCTGAACATCTACATACAAAGTCTTCCTTTTCTGTTAGTCTACCTGTTATCCCATTACATCTATTGTGTACCCAAGATTTACATTGTGTACATTATATAAAGTTTATGCCAATTTCATTTTTACATTGAGCAGGGCCACATCCTTTCTTTCCTACTTACTAGCACTTTAGTTTTGGTTAAATTTACTCTCAGACCTTTTGGTTGTAAATACTGTTTCCATTTGGAACTTACTATCTACTTCTTCCATAGTTTCAGTTATGAGGACCAGATCATCAGCATACAGAAGTTCCCATGGACAGCCAGTCTTAAACTCCTCTATTATGGTCTGGAGAACTATAATGAACAGCTGTGGGCTGAGGCCCAAGCCCTGATGAATTCCTACCTGTACCTTGAATTCTTCACTAAACTTACTTCCGCCTCTCAGTTTACTAACATTTCTGTACATGAGTTGCACTGCTCTCACAAGCCACTATAGTTTCCTTAAGGACCACCAGATAATAGATTGAGGTACTCTGTTAAAAGCCTTTTCTAGATCAACAAAAAGTAAATATAGCAGCTTATACTTGACTTGGAACTTCTCTTTTCTCACTAAAAAGAGGGCATCTGTAATGCTTCGCCCAAGCACAAAACCGAAATGCATCATTTCAAACACACTTCCCTAACAACATCCCAATTCGCACTGACACACTGCCTTGCAATACAGAACACCTCACACCTCTGATCCTCACATTTCAAGATATTGGCAAACCTTTCAGCTACTTTTCGAGCTATGTCATATAATGGCTAATTTTATGGATGTACTTTTGCTACACTAGGTTTATAATGTATTGTTACATAGGTACATCATCATCATCATCATCGTTTAACGTCCATATTCCACGTTTGCATGGGTTTGGACGGGAGTTTTCCCACTTGAGGCAAGAGTGGTTGTCTTGCTCGTATAGGACTGTCTGGCGGGTTTTCTATGGCTGGATGCCCTTCCTAACACCAACCACATTTACAGTGTGGAACTGGGAGGTTTTTACCGTGTTAACTACACGGCCACATTACAGCGTGGACCGTGTGTTTTTTTGTCGTGACACCTACACGACCTCATTTGTTTCGGGCTGGATGTTGTGGTACCAACATAACTTTACATTGAAAGGGATGGTGTGGATGGGATGGGGGTAGTGGGACGGAGGTGTATTTTGTTAGAGGTGCCTACTGACTGTAGTAGGTTTCACTTTGTACTTAGGTAAGGCTGGTCTTCTCTATTACTGTGTAGCGCCAAAGCTCTCGGTCCAGTGACATTGTCTTGGAGAGGTGTAAGTGTGTGAGGTCGGAATTTATCAAGTCGTCCCAGGTTTTTCTGGGTCTGCCTATTCCGTGGCTACCGTCTATTTGTGTTGCCCTGCACTTTTTTATACAGCTGTCGTCTTTCATGCGTATCACGTGACCATACCAACGTAGCCTTCTCTCGAGTAAACAACATCTGATCCCTCTTATTTCTAATTTTTCCCTTAGTTCGTTTATGCTTTGCCGTTCACGTATATTACTATTACACATCCAGCAGAGCATGCAAGCTTCGTTCCTCTCCAGTCTGCGTATATCCTCTGCACACAATGCCCAGGTCTCACTGCCATGCAACATTGCTGTTCGTATGCAGGCATCATACAGCCTGCCTTTCATTTTTAGGGAAAACCCTTTAGCGGCTAATAGTTGTATAAGCTCTCTGAACTTTTTCCATCCAGTTCTGACTCTAGCTACTGTACTTTCAGAGCACCCGCCCCCACTGCTGATTTTGTCACCCAGGTAACGGAAGGTGTCCACTATTTCTATAGAACCATCTGTGCAATGGAATGAGCTAGTATTCTATGGGCACTTGCTGCTACTTATTGCACCAATAAATATAAATTTTCTCTTTTCAAAATTTCTTGGTGATTGTACAAAATGATATAATAAATACTTCTTCATCTTCTTTGCCCACATATTCTTGAGAGGGTCATGTGGTGGAGTCCTCAGACACACCTTCCAGGGAGTCCTATCAGAAGTAACCATCTCCAGTTGATCTGAATGGTTCCTCAAGTGAGACTAACCAAGCTCATGGATGTTATCTAACCATCTTGCTAATGGGTCTCTTTCAAGTTGGCTTTGCTTATAAAATCTGTCCAGCAATTTTTTCTTTAGACATTCTAGCCACATGTTCATAGTATTGGAGTTGTGATCTCTCAATTCAGAAAAATAGCATCTCTATGTGGAGCGAAACCCTGATCTTTGAGCTATGCATTCTATTGATTAATGGTAGGCACAAGACCATTTGGGGGAAGCCCTATTTTGGCCCCTTGTATTTGCAATCATACTCTTTTGGTCATTTACTCAAGATTCATGACCATAGGTAAGGGTTGGCACAAATACTAAATTGAAAACAGCAAGTTTGGCTTTTACATACACCTGCCTTGTTTCTTTTGATGACCAAAAGCTGAAACTGGCAAATTACTATGCTAGCTCCCTCAATTTTTGCATTTAATTCAGCTTCCTGCTCTCCATCACTTGTGAAAACAGATCTGAGATATTTGAACTTATTTCAGAGTGCATTGTGCGGTCTTCCTTGAGAGGGTGAATGTCTCAGTCTTCACAGCACTGATCTTTATTCCTGCCATGCAACAAACCTATCCAGTGCATGTTAGAAATCAACTTTTGGTGAATTAAGTAGTACCATGTTGCCTTCAAATTCCAGTGGATTGATCCTATACCCACCAGTCTTGATACCACTTCCAACCCAGCTACGCATGTCAATCTTGTGCTTGAAGATTAATGAACAGGAGAGATGACAATATGCACCATTTATCCAAACACATGATTTAACCAGAAAATAACATCTCTTTTTAAGGCTTTTAACATCTCGGTCCAAATTTCATCCTCTCCAGAGGCCTTGACACATTTAAGCTCTTTAATTGCTTTGGTAACCTCAGCCTCTAAAAGGTTAGTCTTGCCACTAGATGCACTGCATGTACATCAGAAAATGTTGTTGTGAACAGATTTAGGATGTCAGCAAAGTATTCTCTCCACTCCAAGAGGTGAGAAAACTCCCAGACAAGTTTCTAATAGTAGGGATGGAAGTCAGATGTTCTGCCAGAATACTTTATTTACTGATCTAAAGTTGGATTCAAGCTTAACTCCAAAGTCCTCTCATGTCATAACTTTGAATGCCTTTACTGTCTTTTCTGCAACTTTTCATGCCTGCTTGTACCATGAGCTTTGTTAGCCTCCTTCTTTGCTCAGATAGAATCTTGAACCTCTTGATTGAAACAGTTGTTAAATACTTCAGCTACTTTTACCCACAACATTTAACAGCTGAAGCAGAAACTGCCAAGCTGAACATTCTCCACTCTATTTCAACATCCTCAGTTTGTTCAAGGGATTCTCTGAATTTAAATGAAATAGTATCCGCATATCTAGTTCTGACCTCCTCATCAGTCAGGGCTTCTCACATTATCCTGTAGGTTGAGCTGGACCTGCCAGTTTTGTAGGTTTTCTTGTCTTTAGGTAGTCTCAGGTTGCAGATAACTAGATGGTGATCAATTGACAGCTCAGCCTCTCTTTTAACATGAACATCCAGCACAGAATCACTGTTCCCAATTTCCCTTATACCATATATACTTACTTATGCATGTCTTCATTCACATTTAGATCGAGATCATCATTCTTTTTAATCACTCCCTCCCATATCAGGTAATCAGTGCCAACATGTGCATTGAAGTCTCCCATTAGTATATATTATTCAGTCTTAACTACATCTAATGGAAGACATCTCTGAATTATTTATTATCTTTTGGTATCCAAGCCTTTCATTCAGAGAGAAATGTGTCAATGAAAAAACCTTATTTGCTAGAAATAGCCATCAAATCTTCCTTAAATCACATTCCACCATCTGAAAATAAGGAAAGATATTAGATAACATAGTCCTAGATATCCTGCTATGAAAAAGAGATGATATGGTAACATATGGAATGACTTTAATCATAGATCTGCTTCATCAGAGTTGACTGGGTGCTAAACAACAATATTCCAGAGTAAGAGGTGCTTAAACTATCAGAAATAGAGACATTTACAGTGAAATTAAACCTTAGCAAAAACATCTTAGCCACAGCATATTCTTTATCTGGTTTTTAATTATATTTTCTGTAATCTCTATAAAACAATATAATGTAATATGGTTTTGTTGCATTTCATAGATAATATAAATAAGCAATTATCAGTTTGTGTCCTTGTTGGTCTGTCTCAATACTTTAGGGAATTAGCTTTCCCCACTCCAGTCACACATGAACACATACAACACAGACAACCAAGACACCAACTAACATCTCTGCTAAAATGTTGACCCCATTCAAACATACAGCCCCAATGAACATTTCTGCTAAAAGGAAAAATGATAAATACAACACACAACAAAACCCAACAACTAACATTTCTGTTAAAGTAGCATCACAAAATTTGAACAGGCTGTAGTGAATATATGTGTAAAGGCTCGGTGACGTCACTTCTGCCCAAGTGTGACGGGCGCGAAAACTTAAACCGAACAGTTCAGTTGCTGCTAGATTTCCAGCCTGCCAAGACATGCCCAGCGCTCCTTTTCCAGCAACTCAGGACATCAGTGTTAGCTGACATATGTCACAACATGGCATTATTCTTATTTAATGTGAGTAATTAAAAGCTAATATTTGCAACACTCATGGACTTGGACATTATTTTCCACTGATCTGCTCACATACACCTTTTTGGATGTACGTTCTCACATCCCAACATACCATCTTTATCACACGCATAATTTGCTATATTCACACATATTCTGCATTGGTCATGCTTGTCACATGACTTAAACAAATTCCTATGTTTGTTTTCAATCAAAATGCCTTCTGATTTCTTATACACCCTTTTATTTCACTGCTGACTGCCTTGCTACAATTCTCTTGTTACAAGGCAAACCTTCTTTCAAAACAACACAAACATTTTCTGAAAATAAAATTTACATTAAAGACAAAATTTATTTTCGCTCTAACATGGTGGATACCTAAATGTATCCATGAGTGAATAATAATTATATTATAATAATATTATCAATATTAGGTTTGTTTGCAAGCAAACAGCCTCATAACACCATGAGTGTCTTCTAGATGATCACGTCATCCTTTTTTTCCAGCGATAACAGAGAGACAATAGATCGGTATGCAAATTAGGCTAATCAGCCAATGTATAATTTTGAGAATACTATGTATTCTCAGCAGTTCCAGCAAGTATTAGTGATGAGGATACACAGTCTCAATAAGGAGCAACAACTCCGAAACAGCTGTCAACTGTTTTCTCTCAGCTACCGCTGGAACAAAAGGATGACAGGGTCATCTAGAAAACACACATGGTGTAATGAGGCTGTTTGCTTGCAATCAAACCAAATATTAATAATTGTTTCTACTTTTGGCACAAGATCAGCAATTACCTCCAGTGCATTACTGGTACCTTATTTTATTGACTGTAAGAATGAAAGGTAAAGTTAAACTTGGCAGGATTTGAATTCAGAACGTAAAGGGCCATAACTCTATGCTGAAAAGCCTATCGGTAGATAGTCAGACGCCATGCTTAGCAGCATAGATTTACGGCCCTTTACGGTCTGAGTTCAAATCCCACCGAGGTTAACTTTGTCTTTCATCCTTTCGGGGCGATAAAATAAAGTACCAGTAATGCACTGGGATAATTACTGCCATTGAACCAAATGTAGAAACAATTATTTATGTTGAAGGATTGGCAGTACCAGTAAAGTGTCGGACATGTTTTGAGACATAGAGTTACAACCCTTTACGTTCTGAGTTCAAATCCCACCAAGGCTTGCTTTACCTTACAGGGTCGATAAAATAAAGTATCAGTAACACACTGGGGTCGATTTAATCGACTTTCCCCTCCCTCAAAATTGTTTTAATATCAAAAACCATTATTTGTGCAGAGTGGCAGTGTCGGACAACATGCTTTGTGGCATAGAGTTACAGCCCTTTACGATCTCAGTTCAAATCCCACCGAGGTTAGCTTTGCCTTTCCTCCTTACGGGGTCGACAAAATAAAGAACTAGTACTGTGCTGGAGTCGATTTAATCGACTTTCCCGTCCCCTCAAATTGTTGGCTTTCTGCCTATAGCCGGAGGCATTCGAACTTACCTTGCGTCTCTCTGCTCCACGTGGGGGTACTTTCCGCTTGCGTCTGTCGTCGCACGTCCGTCACCTTGCAGGGTGTATAGCTAAAAGGCCTCTGTTGACCGCCTGGTCCCTCGAGCGCCCCCGTCCTCCTGCTTCCGGTCAGGCGTCCCCCAACTTCCGGCAATCCCCCTTACATGGCAGCTCTACAGCCCCCTCTATCTCGCGGAAGCCCCCCCCCCCCCCGTGATCTCAGGAATCAATCCCACCCTTTCCTCATTGAGATGTGCAACACGCGTTTGGGGGCTTGACCCACTTGTATGAATGCGCTCTCTTTCTCTACCCGCTGCTGGGGTACCGTGCACGCCTGTCGCCATTCATATCTGTATATTGCCCTGTGCGGCACCGACTCCTCGACCTGTCCCACCCGTGGGGACATGTTGTACCAGAACACTGCCTCCATTGGCGAAATGTGCCCCCTTTCCGCCATGGCCTTGATTGTGCGATGATGTCTTCCCACGATCCCATTTCCGCTCGGCCTGTATGCTGCTCTGAAGAAGCAGTTCCCCTTCCACTTGTCAAGCATTTCCCTCAGCGCCTCTGAGCGAAACACCGTGCTGTTGTCCATCAGCAGTTCATCCAGAGAGCCCCGCTTCAAGAATATCTCTCTCAGCGTCTGCACGATTTCCTCCACAGTCCCTGTCTTGTCTTCATTTCCCTCCATATCCCCATCCGCCCCGGCCCACAATTAACCATCGAAAGATATGTTCCTTGTCGGTAGTGTGTCACATCCACCGCTAACCACTTCCAGTTGTGCTCCACTGGGATGCTGCCTGTCTCATGCACACCCGGGTGAGGGTCGATAGACTGCCATTTGTCGCAACCTCCAACCACTCTCTGGACACTCTGTCTGCTAATATCAGAGTCGATTCTTCTGGCTAAGAACAGGGTCCTATCCACCCCCATGTGGTGCATGGCATGCAGTCCCCTCAACTCCGAATCTCTCAGTTGACACACTGCCGCTATCCCTTTCTCTGCGTCCTCTGGCATTTCCAGCCAGGCTTTCTTCACCCTGGTTAATACGTCTACCCTGTTTTTCTCTGAAGGCACAAAAACCACACTCAACTCCAGGCCAAACTCAGTGGACAGCTCTCCCAGAGTTCCCAGGTGGCGCTTTATCAACATTTCTGCTGCCCCTCTCATTCGCACCCTCCTCTCACTGGTAAGCACTGATCTCACCCATCCGAGTACAGTGGCCGAGTCAGTGCAGATTTCTATGGTGCGCAGCCCCCATCTCAGAGCGAGATTCACCCCTCTCAGCACAGCATCCAGTTCAGCAATGTTGATGTGGTTGTAGTCCTCCTTCTTGAGCCAGGCTGCGTCCTCGACCTCGATGCCTGGCTCAAGCGCGGCTCCTCCTTCCATCTCCTCCAGCAGTTTCGCGGTCAGCCCAAACCTTCCCAAGTGGCCTGAGACTTCTGCTGCTGACACCACCGTCTCTCCACCTAGATGTCGTCGATGTAGGAGTTGGTGGCCCTCTTCACCTTGTCCGCTTTCCCCAGAATGGCCTTGAGGACCATTGCCATGATTTTTGGCGCGGAGTTCAACCCGAAGCCAAGCCTGGTCAGGCAGTATGTCTGGCACTTATACCTGACCAGCTGATATTTCCACAGCTTCTCATCCATGTGTAACTGAAGATATGCCGACTTTAAGTCGACAATCGTGGAGGCCCCCGTCATTCGTCTACACTCTCGCAAAGTTTCCCTGCAAACATCCGTGACTTCACCGCCTGTGTGGCATGACACGTGTTCGTTCAGCTCACGAAAGTCCAGCACCAGCCTAACCTTGTTCTTCGTGGGATGCACCACTGCCATCAGCGGCAACACTCCACACTTCACCTCCTCCTTCCAAGGAAGCAGTATGCCCTCCTCGATCCATCTCTGTACCTCTCCCTCAAACTCGCTTCTGGCATTTCCTTTCAGGGTATGCTGATAGCAGCCCACTCTGTTCTTCAGCGTTGGTGGATCTCCCTTTCGGTACCACTCAACTACCCACCGCTACCCTTTGAACACCGCCCTGAAATCCTTGTCCTGTATAGTATTTTCTTCATGGATCACCCTGTTCTTTGTGGATTCTCCCAGCATGCTCACAGCACATGATGTCCTCTCACTACCAAACATCACGCCATGTTCAGTCTCTGTAACACATCCAAGGCAGCCAATCATGTCCATGCCCATTACTACATCGATTCCGTCTACCACTTGGTCTATCACGATCGCCCGAAGTCTAATTTTTCTTCCCCGTACCACCATCGACACCTCACTGGTACCTTTGCATCTAATCTCCCTGCCGTCGACTGCCCTTATACTGCTCATACCACTCCACTTTTTAACCACCTCCGTGGTCACTAGTGTTATCATGCAACCCGTGTCCACGAGTGCTCGCGATGGCTTCCCTTCCACCAAAACTTCCACTACGGGCAGCGACTGCAAAGGCGCCTCTACTCGTCTCCAGGGGTGGCTACCGGCGCAGTAGCCCCCCTTAGACCATTTCCCTGGTCGCAATTATTTGCGATGTGGCCTGGTCGCTTGCAGCGATAGCAGGCTATGTCTGTCTTTGGCCCTCTGTAGTCTCTTGCCATGTGCAGGCCCTGGCACCTGAAGCCCCTGCCTCTGAACGCACGCGGACAACTATTCACAGCAGCTGGTCTCCTTTCGTCATACGTCGGTCGCTGTCGACTGCCATGGGCTTCCATCGCTGCCAACGCTGCAACACTCCACCTCGTGTCCTGTGTTATTACCTGGGCCTGTGCGATGCGCTCAATCATGTTCATCTCCCTGTTGCCAGGCAGTTGTTGGAGCTTCATGGCGATTTCGTCGGGAACCCGTTCATAAAAGCTAACCGCACGGCGCCTTCGCATTCTACCACAAATCCGGCATACGTAGCCAACCGCCGTAACTCTGTTGCGAACACGTCCATGTGCTCTCCCTGCCAATCTTGGCAAAAGCAGCGTACGGCCCCTCGGTGAACGCTTCCTTAAGTCGCTGCTCTATCCTCTCCATGTTCAGTTGGTCGCTCTCATCGATCTCAAGGTACAGTGCTAGGGCATCCCCGTCGAGATATAGAGCGATCAAACCAGCAATGTTGTCAATGCCTTGCAGCGAGGTGACCAATGTGACCTTTCTCAACCAGGCCACAACATCTCCTTCACCGTTAAAAGCCTTGATTGTCTCGCTATTCAATCTCAGTTTCGCTGCCATCTCCACTGCGAGATCGGAAAAAAATCAACAACGATACCCCACGAAAGAGAACAAAAAAAATTTTTTTTTAATAAAGGTAAACTGCCGTGCCGAGAGTGAAAATGCCGAAAGATGGGAAATTTCATTAAACGCTGAAATAGCTTGTAGCCGGAGGCATTCGGACTTACCTTGCATATCTCTGGTCCACGTGGGAGTACTTTCCGCTCGTGTCTGTCGTCACACCTTGCAGGGTGTATAGCTAAAAGGCCTCTGTTGACAGCCTGGTCTCGTCCTCCTGCTTCTGGTCAGGTGTCCCCCAACTTTCGGCAATCCCTCTCCCACGGCAGCTCCCCCCCCCCCCCCTGTCTCGCGGCAGCCCTACACTGCTTAAATCAGAAATCATTTGTGTAATGTATTTTGATCTGGAAAATTCTCTGCACTTAACTTTCATTCACAGTTGTATAAATAACATTACAAGTTGTTCACAATTCTTTCAGAATGAAAATATAAACACATAATAAATCTAAACTATAATAAAGTAAGGAGCGCGGGACTGTGTACGGTTTATAGTTTTTTATCCCATTAGTAAAATAAGTTGGATTACTTTGAATAAATAATGAATGAATATTACATAATTTATCTACTAAATTTCGTGGCTGTTGATTAAATATATTTTGTTTATTTAAAGATTCACTTCTTTAAAATTTCTGAAATGTCAACACTTCCGGTTGGCCATCGCTTAAATAAACATACTAATTTTCTCCTAATGCAGTTTATATATAATATCGTCTTTTTTAATGTATCATGGACTACGTTACTGATTAAATAAGACAGTGTAACGCAGTCTTCGTTCAATTTTTATGTATTATATATTGTCAATTACGATTTTATTTTATGTATCATATCTACATGTATATATACCTGCGTATATTATCAATATACACACTACACATGCTAGCAGAAAACCACCCGAAGGGTGGTTTTTCTGCTAGTATAATTAACTATTGGTAGGAACCTTACAAATACAACACACCAAAATTCTTTCAGGAGGATATATTCCTTTAATGTTGCAATATTAAAGAAAATATTTTCTTTAAGTTTTATTATATCACAATTTAAAATATGGATATATATCAGAGTGTTTATGATTAAACTAACAGGTGTGTAGTAATCATTATACTACATAAATAATCCAAATATATACATAAATAACATTACAAATGCTTAGGTAACATTATAAATTTTTCTTGCTCGCGATTCTTTCAGAAGGATAGATTCTTTTAATGTTGCAATATTAAAGAAAATGTAACAACCGAGCCAACACCAGAGAAAAAGACAGTAGCGTCACGAGGAGTACCGGACAACCCCTCTAGTGATTTTTGAGGCAAGCCAGCACACTCGCAGCGTTGCCTCGGGTGATGGCGAGGCCAATGCGACCAAAATATAGGATCAAAGCGAGAGAGAAACAAAGAAGAGGAAACAAAAACAACCATCAATTCACCACCTCGTGCGACATCGGTCGCACATCACAAGGCTCAGCGGAATTTTTTACAGCATTACCACGAGTGATGGCGAAGCTAAGGTGCTGAAACAGCCAGGCACCCTCACGGGCATCATCCGACACATTGGTAAGGCGAGCCGCGAACGATGACAAGAAGTTCGCCGTCAGCGACCTAACTCCACCAAACGTTTTGAACACCACGGAAACAATTTCATTTCATCTATCATTTCACACTATCTGATATGGATAATTTTCAGCGTCCCTCAAACAAACAAAACTCTGGTTCGGCTATTATTATTTTTATTTATTTATTATTATTATTTTTTAACAGAGAAACGCAAAAAATCTTGGCGCAATCACATTTCGTTCTTAAGAACAAACTAAGAAAACCAAAATGTGTACACACCACTATATGTGCTACGGTCCTCACTACAGCAACAACCAATAACAACATCCAAAATAATATACCGAATTGTATGTGAGTGAAATTTGGTAGACAGAAGGCTGTATATATGGATTTAACATGATGCATTTTAAACATTACAGCTATCTTTAAATACTTTTAATATATATATGTGTATATGTGCGTCCGTATCTGTGTTCATATTTACAGATGGTGGTGACGATAATGTTTACATCCCGTAACATAGCGGTTCAATAAAAATGATCGATAAAATAAGTATCAGAATTCGAAAAATAAGTATTGGAGTCGATATGATCGATCAACTCCCTTTATAGCAGTACCCCAGCCTTGCTGCCGTCAAATGAATGAAAACAGTAAAAGAAAAAATCGCATTCACAACATGACATATATTTCAGTAGTTAGAATACTGGACAGCAAACTTGTAGATTAGCAGCGAATAGTACTGTATCTATTTACAACGAGTAGTAGAGTAACTATATATGCAAGAGTAGTACTGTAAAATCAGTCTTAGAAGTATAGACATCGTTCATTATCAAATATATACATCTTTTTTTTAGTTCACAATTATAACCCTACCCTATATAAACTATTTTATAATTAACCATATGTATATAGTGTATAATATATAATATTTTCTTACACGAAAAACAGTTTAATGTTGTGTGATATTAAAACATGTAATAATTTATTTTGTAAAGTGGATGTGTGTGTGTGTGTGTGTGTGTAAAAGGCAAACGGAAATAACAAAGCAAACGATACAGTACAATGAAGAAATGTATTATTATTTTTACGCTTGATATAGTAGGAAAAGAGTCTTTATGTTTCGGACGCTAGTCCTTCATCAGAAAATAGAATGAGAAATTAAAGAAGAGATAGAAAGATAGAGGAGATTGGTCAGTGGTAGAAACGAATAAAACTTCCTTTGAGTAAAATACAGGTTTATTCATGTCGCAATCGCTTGGAAAACTGTTGATGCTGGCGTTGTTGCGTTAGTTGATCTTGTTTTAAAAGGCAATCATCGAATGCGTCTAGCTGAAAAGAAAACAAGGTCGTTTTGTATATAGAGCGTATGCGTGTGTTTGTAAGTAGGAAGCTGTGAGGATATATATATATATATATATATATGTGTGTGTGCGTGTGTGTTAATATATTTTTATATTTATATATATATATAACGAAGATACTGGGTTGTATGGATGTAACAAAACGAGACATGGTTTATGTGTATAATATTTAATCAAGCATTTAACAGTATGGTTGACATGTCAAAGTAATAGATGATAGAATGAAGCAAAGTTAGTAGTTACCGTTTTGATTGCCAGGCAAACGCGGCTGGCAGAAGACGCCTGGCGAAAGCCAGGCGCCGGAAGGGCAAATGAGAGAGAGAGAGCCGAAAGCTATTCATTTTATAGGGCTCTGACCGGAAGTTACAGAAAGGGTTCTACTTCCCGTCTAGATGTTAATCTATTGGGGGTCACAACAAGGGAGACAACCGCTACATAACCTCCCGCCAGAATTTTAGGATATAAAAATCGAATGAAAATATGTAGCAAGTTGGCGAGAATGTTGTAACAGGCATGAAAATTACGACAAAAGAATGTTTGCAAAAATCAATGATAGATATCAAGGTAGCCAACCGCTCTTGGCCAGAGAACCACTGGACATCTATCTATCCATCACCCAAAGATACAATGTAATAAAGTAAGAGAAGGGCTCAAAGTTCAAATGTACAAAATATAGTTCACAGGTGTGCAATCACATGACAGCAGGAAAGAAAGTGTGTTCCAGAGAATGAATGCAGGTGGTTTCTGTTCTGTGGTATATCGTGAAATTTCCAACCTCCGAATGGATTTTCTCACAGGAAGAGTGCTGCAAAAATAAATTCTCTGGCTTTGGTTGTTGGTGAAGCTGTGTTGATGTTGTTGTCTCGCTGAGTGAGCGTATTCGGTGTTTAAATTCACAGTAAAAAAAAAAGAAATTTTTTCAGAAAAATTCAGTTGCGCAAAGTGCTAGAAATAGCAGCCGAAGTTGATGGTCGATGTTGAGAATGCGTTGACCTGGAAGGGTCAAGAGGCCAGCGACCAAAGAAATAAGCATTCTGAATAAATGCGCAGTTTTCAACGGCAAATTTACGTGGTAAATTTTTAAACCGGCAAATAGGAGAATATAGCTTAAGGCTGAAGAATCCTTGGCGAGAAACGTTATCTCTGGCGTGCGGCTATCTCTGTGAGTCTAGAATTTGTGCTGCCTGCACGTGCCAATACAAGGTGGTTAGGTTGAAAAAATAATATTTCTAACGCGCGAGAAAATGATAGTGCAAGTGTGAAAGTGACAATGATGAAAAAGAAAGGCTTCACTCAGCATAATTATTGGTGTGAACTTTGGAAAAAAAACTTGAACGATGAAGAAAACGATGAAAAAAAAAAGGCAATGGTTCATCGAAAATAAATGTTCCTGTTGAAATGTTTTTTAAAAAATATCAAATTTCTTTTTTTTTTTTTTTGTGTTTTGAAAGTGTTCGTTGTAAGAAACGAGAAACATGTATATATATCGTGAAATGCGACAGTTAGTTGATGCGCGAGAGAAAAAGTCTGTCTGTGCGAAAATTTCACATGTGCGTGTGTCCGTTTCTTTGACTGAGTATTTTCATAGTTTGTCAATAAATTTGCTGTGTATTCGTAATGTTACTCACACAACTCCAGAATCTGCTATTTTTTTCTTTTTTCGGGGTGACCACTTATAGCGATGAACGGCTGCGTGTTCGTATCACGTCAGGGTCACCAATATAGCGAAGATACTGGGTTGTATGAATGTAACAAAACGAGACATGGTTTGTGTGTATAATATTTAATCAAGCATTTAACAGTATGGTTGACATGTCAAAGTAATAGATGATAGAATGAAGCAAAGTTAGTAGTTACCGTTTTGATTGCCAGGCAAACGCGGCTGGCAGAAGACGCCTGGCGAAAGCCAGGCGCCGGAAGGGCAAATGAGAGAGAGAGAGCCGAAAGCTATTCATTTTATAGGGCTCTGACCGGAAGTTACAGAAAGGGTTCTACTTCCCGTCTAGATGTTAATCTATTGGGGTCACAACAAGTGAGACAACCGCTACATATATATATATTACTCTTTTACCTTTTCCAGCCATCCGGCTGAGGCTATATATATATATAGCAAAATACCTGTTGATAACGTGATATTCATTGTTCGATCATTATACCAAAAGCTTATAGTTTTAAGCAGACAGTATTATTGATTTAGGTGTCATAGAAACCCTGCATTTGGATTTTACCATCAATTCCAATGGGTCCAGGTCGGTTATATGTGTGTATATGTATATATATATATATATATATATATGATTTTATCATTTATTTTGTTTGACCTGTTTAGCTTGGCTTAGGTGGTTAATGCCTTCTTGACCACTTTTTCAGTTTTGTATGTCGTTTTAACATATATGTTTAGCTCTGGTTTTTTAACTATCGAGCGCTTGCCAGTATAGCTCTGATTTTGTGTTTCGTTTCGCTTTTTCTACCCGCCGAAATGCGATTCTCGTTGAATATATATATATATATATATACAATATTAAATAAATGGAAAACTATATTTATAAAACCATATTTATTTCATTATATATATTTCGGGGATATCATATTAACAATATGCTATGCCTTCATCAGACAAAATACAATATAAACAGTTTTATAGATAAATAGATTCGACATACCGTTATAACACCGACTTCATTTGAAGAGGTTTCTGCCAGCTTAAACCTCTTCAAATGAAGTCGGTGTTATAACGGTATGTCGAATCTATTTATCTATAAAACTGTTTATATTGTATTTTGTCTGATGAAGGCATAGCATATTGTTAATATGATATCCCCGAAATATATATAATGAAATAAATATGGTTTTATAAATATAGTTTTCCATTTATTTAATATTGTAAATATACTCCAAATATTTGTCGAGTGCTTTTATATCAGTTATAAATATTTACTAGTTGTAACCCAACAATTTTAAATATAACTTTCCATATATATATATATACATATATATATATATATATATATATATATATATATATATATATATATATATATATATATATATATATATATATATATATATATATATATATATATATATCATCACCATTTGACGTCTATTTTTCCACGCTAGCGTGGTTTAGACATGTTGTCCCGTTGTGAGACAAATTAGATCAGGTGACCGTGTTTTGCTCATACAGAACTGGATCTGGCTTGGCTTTTACGACTAGATGCCCTTCCTAACGCCAACCACATTTATAGTATGTACTGAGTATTTTTCGTCGTGATACTTAAACGACCACTTTACAGTGTGGGCTGGGCGTTTTTTTTCCATGACGCCTACATGCCCACTGTATAGTGTGGGCTGGGCACTTTTTATTGTGATACCTACACGACCAATTTACAGCGATGGCTGAGTGTTTTTGTCGTAGCACCAAAACGAACACTTTACAGAGTTAGGTGGGGATATCGCTGTGGTAGATCCCTCGACTCCACAGTCCTACATGGTTTGTCCTACCGCCTGAATGCTGGTCGTTTCGTCCACCATACCAAGCTAAACATGATCATTAAATGGGCCCTAGCTCGGGTAAATATTCCTTCAGTTCTGGAGCCGGCTGGATTAAACAAAAGTGATGAGAAGAGACCAGACGGTCTTACCCTTTGTCCCTGGGTAAGAGGTAGGTGTCTCATCTGGGACGCCACAGTCAGCGACTCTTTTGCTCCCTCTCACATCATGGATGCCGCAGTAAATGTGAAGGTCACTGCTTCCGCTGGTGAACGGAATAAAATCTGGAAATATCGGGATCTATCTAACAATTATTTTTTCCAGCCTGTGACGTTCGAGACGTTTGGTGGAGTTGGGCCGCTGACAGCGAAGTTCTTGTCATCACTGGCGGCTCACCTTACCAAGGTGTCGGATAATGCCCGTGAGGATGCCTGGTTATTTCAGCACCTTAGCCTCGCCACCACCCGTGGTAATACTGAGAGTGTATTTGCTTGACTCAAAATATTCCATTGACCCTTGTGATGTGCGGCCGATTGTCGCACTTGGTGGTGAATTCATTTTGTTTTTGTTTCTCCTCCTTTTTTTCTTTCTCTCGCTCTGGTCATATATTTTGGTGCATTGTATTTGTGAGGTTCCTAGCAATAGTTAACCGTATTTATTTTATATATATTTATATTTGTGTTTATATGTTCATTCTAAAAGAATTGTGAGCAATTTGCAATGTTATTTATGTATATATTTAAAGCTTAAAAAAAAAAAATGATTTGCCTGTATAGACTCAACCTAGCACTATGTCCCAAGCGCAAAAATTATTACATTCACGAGCTATTGATATCAATTGATCAAAGCTATAACCACAGCAACAGTAACAACAACATCTGTGGCAATAGCAACAAGTTATATAGCAATAACAACAATAACATTTGTGGCGAAAACACACTCAATGAGGTTTTACACTTCAGAAAGAACAAATATAAATACAGGCTGTCATGTTTTTTTCTTTCGCCTGTTCTGTCTCTGAGTCTCTGAAGTGCAAAACCTCGTTGTCCTAGTGGAGAGAATTGCAAACCACTTGAATTACATTTTACTTAAATCAGATCAATTTAAAAATCAAAGAGAGATAAATCTTAAAACATACATAAGTCCTGTATGAATTATTTCCCTTTGGTCGTTATTCGAATTGGTATTAACAGGTTTATATTTTGTAGCTCTACTAAAAGTGAAAGAAAAAATGTGACAGCCTGTATATATATTTGTTTTGTCTCTGAGTCTCTGAAGTGCAAAACGTCGTTGTTCTAGTAGAGAGAATTGCTAACTGCTTGAATTACATTTTAGTTAAATCAGATTGATATAAACATTGAAGGGAAATAAATCTGAAAACATACATAAGACCTGTATGAATTATTTCCCTTTAATCGTTACTCTAATTAGCTGTGACAAGTTTTATATACAGTTGTCCCCCAGTATTCGCCAGAGTTACGTTCCCAGAGCACCTGCAAAGAGTGAAAAACCGCCAATATTGGACGTGGTTCATAAAAATGCCTATAAACGTTAAAACATACCGTAAAATATAGGCCAGCAAATACGGTATACTGTTATTAATAATTTAGCGCTAAAAAGCATGAAAATATATATATATTACCACAAAAAAAAACATTAAAAAATCGTGGAAGATATTTACGATTCCGCGAATATGCAGTGGTTTCCACAAACAATTATTAGTTATGTTCTAAGGAAAATTCCGCGAATAACCGGAATTGCGAACGCCGAGGGTACACTATATATATATATATATATATATGAATCTTCGATAATTTTGTTTGTATATATATATCATCATCATCATCATCATCATCATCATCATCATCGTTTAACGTCCATTTTCCACGCTAGCATGGGTTAGACGGGAGTTGGCCCAAATTTGAGTCAAGGTTGGTCGGGTGACCGTGTCTCGCTCATATAGAACTATCTGGCAGGTTTTCTACGGCTGGATGCCCTTCCTAACACCAACCACATTTACAGTGTGGAACTGGGAACTTTTTACCGTGTTACCTACACGGCCACATTACAGCGTGGAGTGTGTGTTTTTTTGTTGTGACACCTACACAATCTCGATCTCATTATCTCATTTATTTGGACTGGATGTTGTGGTACCAGCTTTACAGAGAGAGGGTGGTGTTGGTGGGAGTGGGAGGATAAGGTAGGGGTAGTGGATTGTGGTGTATATTTGGTTAAGAGGTGCCTACTGACTGTTGGTTTCGCTTTGTACATAGGCAAGGCGGGTCTTCTGTATTACTGCATAGCGCCAAAGATCTCGATCCAGTGACATTGTCTTAGAGAGGTGCAAGTGTGTAAGGTCAGAATTTATTAGATCGTCCCAGGTTTTTCTGGGTCTACCTACTCGGTAACTACCATCAATTTTGATCGCCCTGCACTTTTTTATACAGCTGTCGTCTTTCATGCGCATCACGTGGCCATACCAACGTAGTCTTCTCTCATGTAAACAGCATCTAATACCTCTTATTCCTAATTTCTCACTTAGTTCATTTATGCTTTGCCGTTCACGTATATTACTATTACACATCCAACGGAGCATGCATGCTTCGTTCCTTTCCAGTCTGCGCAGGTCCTCTGCACGTAATGCCCATGTCTCACTGCCATGTAGCATTGCTGTTCGTATACAAGCATCATACAATCTGCCTTTCATTTTTAGAGAGAAACCTTTTGTGGCCAACAGCGGTATAAGCTCTCTGAACTTTTTCCATCCCGTTCTGACACTGGCTACTGTACTTCCTGAGCACCCTCCACCACTGCTGATTTCATCACCCAGGTAACGGAAAGTGTCCACTATTACTATAGAACCATCTGTGCAATAGAAGGAGCTAGTATCTTGTGGACACTTGCTACTTATTGCACCTGAGCATCGGCCACATATAAAGTCTACATTGTTAGATAGTTTACCTGTGATCCCACTACATCTTTTATGTACCCATACTTTGCATTTGGGACATAAAATGGAATTTCTGCCTACTCCTTTCCTACACACTGAGCATGGCCATTTCCCTGAGGGCACCTGTGCCCTATTTTCCTTTCTACAAACTATAACTTTAGTCTTAGACAAGTTAACTTTAAGGCCTTTTGATTCTAGGCCATGCTTCCATGTTTCGAATTTCTTCTCTAGTTCAGCCATTAATTCAGCTATGAGCGTTAGATCATCTGCGTTCCCATGGGCAGCCGGTCTTGAACTCCTCTGTTATAGCCTGAAGGGCAATAATAAATAGGAGGGGGCTAAGGACAGAGCCTTGATGAACGCCAACTTTTACACTAAATTCTTCACAATATTCATTGTTAATTCTAACTTTACTGACTGTTTCATTATACATAGCTTGTATAGCTCTCACAAGCCATTCATCTACACCTAGTTTTCTAAGAGCCCACCAGATAATGGAGCGGGGGACTCTGTCAAAGGCTTTCTCCAGGTCTACAAAAGCTAAGTATAGGGGTTTACTTTTAGCTAGGTACTTCTCTTGTAGTTGTCGTACAATGAAAAGAGCGTCTGTGATACTTTTGCCTGACACAAACCCAAACTGCATTTCATCTATATCAATTCGCTCTCTGATTAGTTGCGCTATAACTCTTTCTGTGACCTTCATGACCTGGTCAACTAACTTAATGCCTCTATAGTTTTCCCTATCTAGAGCATCCCCTTTACCCTTGTAGCAGTTAATGATGATGCTGCTATGCCAGTCTTTCGGTATGACCCCATTCTGTATTACTTGGTTAACTATACAGGTGACCGTAGTGTGTCCCACCATTCCAGATGCCTTCAACATCTCAGCAACTATCTCCGAAGGCCCAGCTGCCTTGCCTGTCATATATATATATACACACACATAAATATATATATATATACACATGCATACACACACATTATATATATATGTGTGTGTGTGTGTGTGTGTGTAGCTGACAAAATAGTGGTTAGTTCTACAGCCAAAGTCCCTAGGGACAACAAACTGGGATAGAATTCTAGTAAAGGCAAAAAACAAAATATATGCATACATAAATATGTATATATGTATTTATATATGTATGTATATATATATATATATATATATATAACGAAGGAAATGTGGTAAGGAACCAGGTGGACCATAACGCACCAAAGTACTCAATACTTAGGGTAGTAGAGTGGGTAATAGGAACGAGTAGGACCCCGACGGCTGAGCTCAAGCCGTATGGACGGCTAATTCTGGACTCAAGAATTAGCTGTCGAAACGGCTTGAGCTCAGGCGTCGGGGTCCTACTCGTTCCTATATATATATATATATATATATATATATAATTTATTATGCTCTAATTGATTTTTGTTAATTCCTTCATTGAGCAAAACTGGTATATATATATATATATATATATATATATATTTACACACATACACATATATATATTCTTGTGTTTGTATGATATATATATATCATCATTATCATCATCATCATCGTTTTTCCATGCTTGCATGAGTTGGATGGGTCCTTCTCAGCACGGCATCTCTCTGCCAGTACTAGCGATTTGAGGTCAGCTCTCACAACCTCTTCCCAGGTCTTTCTTGGTCTTCCTCAATTGTGGCTTCCTTCCACTGGGATTTGCTAGCATTACTTCATCCGGATGTCATTGTCCATGTGCATCACATGTCCAAACCACTGTTGTCTTCTCTCCTGCACACCATCTCGAATTCCTCTTAAACCCAACTTTTCCCTCAACTTGTCCAAGCTCTGTCTTTCTATTATACTTACATTGCACATGCAACAAAGCTTGGTTGCTTAATTTCTCTTCAGTCTATGCATGTCGTCTGCAGTCACAGCCTATGTTTCACTACCATGCAGCATCACACTTTGCACACAGCTGTCCTTTTGTATGCAGGGAGAAACCTTTTGTTATCAACAGTTGGAGTAGCTCTCTAAACTTCTTCTATCCTATCCTTATTCTAGCTATTATACTCTCAGTGCACCCTCCTCCACTGCTAATTAAGTCACCTAGGTGGCAAAAAATATCAACCATGTCTATGGATTCTTCCTGTGACTGGAAAAGGTTTATATTACTGGTACTCTTCCACTTGATTACTCCTGTGCATCTTCTACATGCAAAGTTCGCCCTTCCTGTTAGTCTACTCGTTATCCCACTACGTCTTTTGTGTACCCAAGATTTACATTGTGTACATTGTATGGAGTTTATGGATACTCCTTTTCTTTATATTGAGCAGAGCTACTTCTCGCAAGGAATCTGGGTATTATCTTCCTTCCTACTCACTAGCACTTTAGTTTTGGCTAAGTTTACTCTCAGACTTTTTGATTCCAAAATCAGTTTCTATAATTGGAATTTATCTTCTAGTTCTTTATATATATATATGTGGTCTGTTTGCTTTTTACGCAAACTTGAAATACGTAAATTCGCTTTATCGCCTCTTGAAAAAATATTATGAAATATTTACTTTGTGCGAATAACTTGCTATAACCCTTTAGAATTTATATTACTCTGTACATACTATTATATTTTCACAGTAAAGGCTTTACCTCACATAATTATCTTACGTAATATCGAATCTATGAGATTTTGATATTATTTATTTTGAGAACAATACCTTAACATCAGTGTGAGCAGCCAGTTACAACTGATTTGAACAGAAAGAAGTGAGAAAATTCTGGCCGGATACGGCCGGTTTAAATGCTAAAGGGATAATGTGTGTGGTTTTAATTTTTTTATTTATCAGAAATATAATTTAACATTAGAATTGACAAAAGAAATCATCAGAAATAATAATATAGTATATATTAGAGATCCATTTTCATTCAATTGTTTCTCTCTCTCTAACTCCACTGATAATCTATACCTGGGTGCTGTATTGAATTATTATTATTGTTGTTGTTCTTATTCCAAAGAGGATCTCTCTCTCTCTCTCTTTGTATTCATCTGCGCAGAAGCTGAAAGTGATTACAAAACAAAAGTACAGTACTTCGTCAAGTTTACCTTTGTCAGACATTGTATTTTTCTACAGCCTCCATTTTCACCATGAGCAGCAAACAAAGAACTAAAAGATCTTCAAAGGCTGGCCCTTCAATGCCTGTTTCAAAACGTGAAAGGATTTGATTTACGTGGATTTGCTTTTCACTCCGTGTTGTGTTCATGAATGCATCTTCGCATAAAAATTATATATATATATATATACATTTACAGTGAGTGCTGGGTGCTTTTTTGCCGTGGCACCTCCACGACCACTTTGCAGTGGAATGATATGGACCACAAGCTGGAGCAATGTGGAATAAAGTGTCTTGCTCAAGGAAACAACACATCACCCGGTCTGAGAATTGAACTCACAACCTTTCGATTGCAAGGCCAATGCTCTAACCACTAAGCCATGTGCCTCCATTTATATATATATATCATCATCATCATCATCATCATTTTATGGTTGCTTTTCCCTGCTTGCAAGGGTGGGATGCGTCCTATTCAGCACAGCATCTCTCCACTTGTCATGGTCCTTCGTCATCTCCACCGTGAGCCTCAGCAATCTGAAGTCTGCTCTCACCACCTCCGCCTATGTTTTTCATGGTCTTCCTCTACTACGTCTTCCTTCAACTGGCATTTCTTGGCACTTCTTCACCCATCGGTCATCCTCCATGCGCATCACATGTCCACAGCATCGCAGTCTCCTCTCCCGCACACAACAATTTATCCCTCTTATACACAGTTTCTCTCTCAACACATCAATGCTTGGTCGTTCACGCACATTGACATTGCATATCCAACGGAACATGCTTGCCTCATTTCTCTCCAGCCATCGCATATGCTCTGCAGTTGCTGCCCATGTCTCACTACCATGCAGCATCGTGCACCTCACACAGGCATCATATAACCGGCCTTTCGTACGCAGGGAGAAACTCTTCTTTGTCAGCAGAGGAAGCAGCTCCCTAAACTTCTTCCAACCCATCCTTATTCTAGATACTATCATCACCATCGTTTAACGTCTATTTTCCACGCTAGCATGGGTTAGATGGGTTTGTCCCATTAGAGGCAAGTTGGGTCGGGTGACCATGTCTCGCTCATATAAGACTGTTTCTGGCTGGTTTTCTACGGCTGGATGCCCTTCCTATATATATATATATTATATTTTAAAATTATTATTATTATATATATATGTGCGTGCGTGCGTGCGTGCGTGCGTGCGTGCATGTGTGTGTGTGTGTGCGCACACACACATATACAACAAGAGAGATAGAAATTGATTACTGTTATCATTAGTGTTTTATTTTACAAGGCACTTTTCTTCTTTGGATTTTTTTACTGGAAAAGGTAAGGAATTCTTCATATTTTCATAATTTGTATATATATGGCTCATTTTACTGCTGAACATTCATTTTCAATAGAATTTTTGTTAACTGGTAAATTGGTTATTCTTCTACAAAACACAAGATATCTTAAC
This sequence comes from Eledone cirrhosa, assembly GCA_964016885.1. NCBI lineage: Eukaryota > Metazoa > Mollusca > Cephalopoda > Octopoda > Eledonidae > Eledone > Eledone cirrhosa. Next base: position 50,448,500 of record OZ024740.1, read on the forward strand.
CATTTTTTATACAATTCCAAGTAATATTTAATTATGATAATATATAATTCTTGGCAGAACTGTTCTGCTAGAGAACAGGACGCAGATGCTGGATAGAAATAAACCAGATATGATGGTTAGTTGTGATATAAGTGGACAACTGCCACATTAATAAGCAGCCCCCAGGCCAACAGTAGTAAACTACTAAGGGAGATGAAGCAATGCTCCCAAGAAAACTCTCACAGCCCAGTGATGTAGCTATGATGAGGTGAGTACAGGCTGCATCTAAAAAAGCCCCGTCTCTGCAAGTTTGAGAAAGTACCAGATTGGTGACTGGCACAAATAAGACCACCATGATTGCAATAAGGTGAGTGGAACAAAAAAGAACCATACTACATCATCCTTCACATAGGTTAACAAGGGTCACATTCAGACCTTAGGTAGAGGGGCTTGTTTGAAAAATATATTGCAGTTTCCATTTCATGCCACAAAAACTGGCAATGGGCCTGTGACCTGTCCTAGGAGGCTTGGGATGGACACACAAAGATTGTGTATCCCGAGACACTAAAGAGAGTTTGGAAGGGAGCAAGCATTGACAATTTGAATCTGGAACATCACAACCCTTACGGGTTAGGAGCGGGAACTAGTGGAGGAGGCTTGCTGCTACTGGCTAGATATAGCTGGTGTTTCCATGACTCTGCTACTGTAGATTTGGACGGAGGATGGAAACTCCACTATTTAGGTGTGGCACCAGAAATGACTGCACAGGCAGGTGTGGGGATACTCACAAGCCCCGGCTGTCAGAATGTGCTACGGACTGGATCCCATTTGCAGGGAATTTTGCCTTTTGAAGCTTAGGATGGGTGATAGGTCTCTGAGGGTGGTGCAAGTTTATGAACCAGAGTCTTAATAAAGATCCTTCCTTGATTAAGTCACTGCAGTGATAATGCAGTTAAGACTGAGTCATATATCCTAATGAGAGACTTCAATGTACATGGCACTAACCACCTGACATGGAAAGGAGTGATTGGAAGGAATGGCAATCACGATCTAAATACGAATGGAGAGGCCTTACTAGACTTCTATTCTAGTAATGGACTCTATTAAATGGACAGGCCGTATTAGACTCCTGTTCTAGCAATGGACTCTATTGAATGGACAGGCCTTACTAGACTTCTGTTCTAGCAATAGACTCTCTATTAAATGGACAGGCCGTATTAGACTCCTGTTCTAGCAATGGACTCTATTGAATAGACAGGCCATATTAGACTTCTGTTCTAGCAATGGACTCTCTATTAAATGGAGAGGCCGTATTAGACTTCTGTTCTAGCAATGGACTCTCTATTAAATGGACAGGCCGTATTAGACTTCTGTTCTAACAATGGACTCTCTATTAAATGGAGAGGCCGTATTAGACTTCTGTTCTAGCAATGGACTCTCTATTGAATGGACAGGCCGTATTAGACTTCTGTTCTAGCAATAGACTCTGTTGAATGGACAGGCCGTATTAGGCTTCTGTTCTAGCAATGGACTCTCTATTAAATGGACAGGCCGTATTAGACTTCTGTTCTAGCAATGGACTCTCTATTAAATGGACAGGCTGTATTAGACTTCTGTTCTAGCAATGGACTCTCTATTAAATAGACAGGCCGTATTAGACTTCTGTTCTAGCAATGGACTCTCTATTAAATGGACAGGCCGTGTTAGACGTCTGTTCTAGCAATGGACTCTCTATTAAATGGACAGGCCATGTTAGACTTCTGTTCTAGCAATGGACTCTCTATTAAATGGACAGGCCGTGTTAGACTTCTTTTCTAGCAATGGACTCTCTATTAAATGGACAGGCCGTGTTAGACTTCTGTTCTAGCAATGGACTCTCTATTAAATGGACAATCCGTATTAGACTTCTGTTCTAGCAATGGACTCTCTATTAAATGGACTGGCCGTGTTAGACTTCTGTTCTAGCAATGGACTCTCTATTAAATGGACAGGCCGTATTAGACTTCTGTTCTAGCAATGGACAGGCCGTATTAGACTTCTGTTCTAGCAATGGACTCTCTATTGAATGGACAGGCCATATTAGACTTCTGTTCTAGCAATGGACTCTATTATGAACACCTTCTTCCAGCACAGAGACACCCATAAATATACATGGAATAAGGGGAATCAAGGACAGAGATTAATAATTGATTTTGTTGTTGTCTCTGATCTCTTCAATTCTGTGCTGGATGTTCATGTTAGAAGTGCTGAGCTGTCAGCTGATCACCAACTAGTTATCTGCAACTTGATACTACCTAAAGCCAAAGAAGCCCACACAACTGGCAGGTGTACGGTGACTTACATGACCACTTTACAGTGTACGCTGGATGCTTTTTTTGTAATACCGACACAACGAATTTACAGTCTAAGGGTGATGTAATCAGATGTGGGTGGGGTGTTAGGGCATGGGAGGTGTATACTAGATGCACGCTTCAGTCCATGTGTTTGGGAAGGTGGGTCTTCTGTATTACTGCATAGCGTAAAAAAAACTTTGATCCCGAGTCATTGTTTTTATGTCCGCTTTATGCATGTATCATGCCTGAGTGAGAACTGCAATGCTACATGGCAGTTAAAAATGGACCTTAACTGCAAAAGACCTGGGAAGGATGGAGAGAAATGAAGTGAGTATACTCCAATGGATGAGTAACATTAGTGTGCATGAACAATGTAGGATAAGTAAACTGAGAGGAAAACTTGGTATAAGAAAAATTGGATGTAATGTGCAAGAGAGAAGATTGCGCTGGTATAGACATGTGATACATGCAGCTGCATAAAGAAATGCAGAATAACCCCATACCTATCTCTTCACCATGACCCTCATACATTAATCAGCTACCCCTACCCCTTACTTTTTACCTATCTCTCCATCATGCCTCCCATCCTATTGACCACATCGCTCACACCCCTACACTTTACTCATTGCCCTGCCAAATCCCCTCATATACCACTAACCATACTTATTTCACTCCCCTATTGCTTCCTCTTGAGAGCTGAGAAGGCTCTAGAGTTGGATCTATGACCAATAACCTTTCAATGGCAACACGAAAATGCACCTAGTACACTCTGTAAAGGCGGTTGGCAACAGGAAGGGCACCCCAATGTAGAAGCCATGCCTAAAAGGTCTGAGAGGACCCTTTTGTTCAGTCAAAGATACAACAACCTTTATAGTATTGGTGATCTACATGATAAACACACCCGGTACATGCTGTAAAGTGGTTGGTGGTAGGAAGGGCATCTAGCCATAGAAACTATATACATATATACACACACGCATATATATATACACATGTGTGTATATTATATATATACACGTGTGTACATTATATATATATACATATATTCACACACACACACACACATGTATATATATATATATATATATATATACACACACACACACTCACATATATATGTATACTTATATATATACATGCATATTTATATGTATATATATGTACACACACACACATTTATACATGTAGACATAGAACTTTCTAATATTAGTTTATTTAGCTTGTATCCACCAATGGATGTTTTGACATTATTTAAACTGTTTGAGGGCAGTGAATTGGCAGTATCGGTAGAGGGTCGGACGCCATGCTTTCTAGCATAGAGTTACGGCCCTTGCCATTCTGAGTTCAAATCCCGTCGAGGTTAACTTTGCCTTTCATCCTTACGGGGTCGATACAATAAAGTACCACTAATGTACTGGGTAATTGCTGGCCAAAAAGTAGAAACAATTATTTAAACTGTTTTAAATGTTTCTCTGATTCTTTTCATTGTTCAAGTATATTAGTGACAAATAATGTTCTGTCTGAAATTTGCTACTTCTTCACCTATCACTGATAGAGTAATCTCCCCTTAATACATAATTGTTTCTACTTTAGGCACAAGGCCAGCAAATACTCAGTGCATTACTGGTATTTTTATTTTATCGACCCTGTAAGGATGAAAGACAAAGTTAACCTCGGTGGGATTTGAACTCAGAATGGCAAGGGCCGTAACTCTATGCGTCAAAGCATGGCATCCGACTCTACCGATACTGCCAATCCACAATACATAATGCAGTGTCAAGGGAAGCAATTCATAAAAAGATTCAGCATGCTAAAGATTAATTCTTGAATTGTTAGACAGGTATATTGTGTGCTATTTTTAGCGTCACCACACACTCGTCATAATGTCCTGATATACACATTCATTTCGTAGATAACGACAAGGACTGTATTCTATCTACTGAATACTTTTTCTATATTCAAATAACCCCTCTGATGAAGGAATGTCTTCCAATATTGGCTGTCTTAATTTACTAGGATAGCGTGGAAAATGGATGTTAAACGAATTAACCTTGTTTCTTAATTCCAGAATCTAGCCTGTTTTTCCCCAAGGGATATTTTGGCATTAGTTAAACTACATTAAATATATATATCATCATCGTTTAACGTCAATCTTCCACACTAGCATGGGTTGGACGGTTTTGTCCCACTTGAGGCGAGATTGGTCGGGAGACTGTGTCTCACTCGTACAGAACTGTCTCTGGCAGGTTTTCTACGGCTGGATGCCGTTCCTAACACCAACCACATTTAGTGTGGACTGGGTGCTTTTTGTCGGGTCACCTACACGACCAGTTTGCAGTGGATAGAAATGGGGAGGATAGAGTAGGGTGTGTGGGTTGGTTCAAGAGGTGCCTACTGACTATAGGCTTAATTTGTTTGCAAGGGAAGGCGGGTCTTCTGTATAACTGCATAGTGCCAAAGATCTTGATCCAGTGACATTGTCTTAGAGAAGTGTAAGTGAGCAAGCTCAGTTTTTATCACCTCATCCCAGGTTTTTCTTGGTCTACCCACACCGTAGCTTCCATCAATTTTGATTGCTCTGCATTTTTTTTTATACAGCTGTTGTCCTTCATACACATCACATGTCCATACCAACGCAATCTCTTCTCCTACACACAATATTTGATACCTCTTATGCTTAGTCTCTCTCTCAATTCGTTTATGCTTTACCATTCACGAATTAGAATATGGTGCCAATAGGAAATTTTTGAAAATAGAATTTTCATATATTTTCATATAATTTTCGTATCTTGACTAAAGAAAATTGTCTAATATTAGGGCAAATATATATGTAAACAATCACATGTGGTTTAAAAAATGACGGCGATTGGAATTTAAAAATCAAATTGAATTAGCAGCTTTCACTGAATTTGTTTACTACAGAAGACACTCTAATACTCCCCCCCCCCCATAATAGAAAATATGAGGTGTGTTTGATTCCCATGCATGCTGATACCTATTGTTTTTCATTATGGGGCTTATATGCCTTGTTAGACTATTTTCTGTAGTCAATATATATATATATATTTATATGTATGTATGAATAATGTGTGTACACACTCATTATATGTGTATATATATATATATACTGTATATATATGTATATATATATATATATATATATATATATATGCACAACAAAGAATCGAAAATAGTTAGATTAGCATTCATCATCATCATCCCCGTTTAACATCCATTTCCCATGCTATTATGGGTTAGACAAGCTGTCCTGTTGTGAGAGAAACCAAGTCAGAGAACTGTGTTTTGCTGACGCACTGATTTTGGCTTGATTTCTATGGCTGGATGCCCTTCCTAATGCCATATTGAATATGTATAAGAAATGAATCAATAACATGAAAACAAAATATATTTTATTTTTTATTGAGGAGAAAAACCCAGGTTAATGGCCAGAAGGCACCATTTTAAATGCTGAGTCATTATGGAAATATAAAAGAAAATAAGGTAACAACATAATACTAAGATAAAATAATAAGCTGTTGAGAGGATTAAAAAAAATATTTCACTCAAAGTATCTACACTCAGGGAAGGAGAGAGGAGTCAACATTTATAACTACACTTTCTACTGAATAAAATAATGTCCTTAACAAATATCGCTCAAGACTTTTTGTTTGATTAGGTAGAAGGCTCTATTTTTCGAAATGCATCAGCTGTAAAAGTGAAATGAATTGGCTTTAATTGTGAATTAAAACCTTGTTGCTGACTTGGTTTGCTATGAGCTATATAACTTGCACTATAGTACTCATCAATATGGCTTGATATTAGTCTAATGATTTATCAGATATTAAATAAAACCAATATCAGCTAAATTGAAGTATTTATATTTCTCTTAAATTTCATTCAAACAGATTTTAAAACAAACAAAAGCTTTTACAAGTTGGTGAATGAAATGAAGGAAGAAAGAAATTAGCAAAAAAATAAATAAAATAAAAAAATAAAAAAAGAGAGAGCTAAAGAGGACAAAATGGGATTAGTTTTCAAAAGGCGTAATCTTTTACAGTTGCAGAAAATTATCTCTTGAAGTCTTATATAATTTTAACTTCAGCCAGCAGTGACTTAAGCCAAAACTAATTTAATAGCACCACTTGGTAAAAAGATGCATAGAAAAGTTTAAATTTTTTAGGCCACCCATCTATGTACTAATCAGGCTTGGTGTAGACTCATCAGCATTTTCAATATAATAATAAAAAAAAAACAGTATAAATCCTAATGCCATTCATGGATATTTAATTTTTTTTTTTCAAGCCAAAAACTTGAATGAATCAAATTCTTCATTTTGATAATAACTGCATTGATATATGGATAAAATATTTCATAACATACAGTATTGATTTCATATACAATGAAACTAAAATATATAAATCAGTTGGGTTTTCTTTTAAACAAAATATAGTTGTTATCGGGAGGACTGATATTTAAAATATATTTTCTATAATATAATAACATTTTGATATAATTTTGCTATGGTCAGAATAATTTTATTGACAGTTGCTGGTGGCTTTGATAATCTGTTTTTCCACCAAGGAAAGAAATTAGCTGTTGGCTACTGGAAAATAACTTCCCCCAAATAAACAAAAATGAATAACTCTAATATGTAAACAATTTATATACAGAAAAGCAAACACAAAATAAGATAATTGGTTAAAATAACTAAGAATTTCGAAGAAAGAAATAGTTTTTTCTCAAAATCCCATAAATGGAATATGATTAAAAATAAATCGAAAAAAGTTTATATGTATCATAGCAAAATTAAACTGAAGTTAAGCAATCCCTTGAATCTTTCTAGCAATTTAATCTATGAATTATAAAAAAAAAAAAAACCCAATGAATTTCAGCAAGAGCAAGTTTCTCTTTCTCTCTCAATCCTCTAGATATAATTAAAAAATATGTCACTTGACTTACTAAACCAGCAAGTAGAAGCAATAAGTTTAAAATAAAAAAATAAATAAAGGCTCCCACCATGAAAACTTTACAGCAGTTACTATTTTATTCCTACAGAATAAGCAAAGATAAAATTTCAATAACAATAACAGAAATTACTAATTCCTCACAATAATAATAATAATAATAATAATGATAATAATAATAATTTGCTTTTATATTCGATACAATTGAAATTATCATTTAAAAGAAAAGTAGTCTCGATTTTGGCAGCAGTTTTTAAATGGTAACTCATTCAGTGTCCAGTGTCTTTAACTTATGCACAACGGAAAATATCAAAACAGAAGTAACTGACTTGCTGTTTAATTTTATTTTTGTAGTTTTTGTATATTTTTTTCCCTAAGATCAGGCACAATGATAGCTGTAAGGCAGGAAGCATTGGTGTTTTAATGCCAGAAGATCACATACTTCAGAATGCGGATCTATATTGGTCAAGAGATTTTAGAAGACAGATCTCATACCAAAACTAAGAGGGAGGAGAGTTTTAAAAGAAAACAAGATTTACAGAGGGTCATGAACAGCACTTGAAAATAAGGGTTATGAGGGAAAGTTATTTAAAATTTCTGATTTAAAAAAAAATCGTTAGAGTTAAATAGATTTTAAGATGTAATCAAGGTACTGTAAGGGAAAAAGAGGCAGTTTCATGTTTTTTGACTTTTTAAATTTTTAATTTCTATCTTGACTTAAGTCATTCCTGGTTTATCTTGCATGCTTTTTGCAGTATGGTTTGCCTGCTTTAGCATAGAAAGGTTGACCTTCAAGGCTAACTTGGCAAGTCTGGAAAAAAAGAAAAAGAAAAATTATTAATAATGGGAAAACTATTTTTTTTTCTAGAATACTGAATTCTACAATAAAGCAACAAAACATTTGAAGAATAATCAGTTGTAATTATCAACACCATCATTAATTTTACGTCCACTTTCCTATGCCGACATGGGTTTGGTCAGGATAGTTTGAGACAATGTTTTACATCCAGATGCCAACCCCTTTTAGTCGCTTTTCACGACATGCACAGTTTGTCACACCTTTCCAGCCTCCATTTGTGTATCAGCTTCAAAAGATAAAGCGATGGTGCTACGAGAGTGAAAATGGGGGACTTTTTTTTACTTCCTGCTTGTTAATTTCTAACACTGAGGAAGAGGTGTTTTCTTTTGCAATCCTTGGAGCTGCAGCCAGTACTCCTCTGGAAACAGTTATGTCTGCAAACTGTTACTGTTGCTAGCTCTACTGCTGTCCACTGTTTTTCCAACTTCTAACAGTAGAAAGCTCTCAAATGACTCTTATCATCACATATGTGACAGCTGAGCTTTTTGTCATGCAAGTCATGTCATTATTCTTTCTCCACCTAAGACTAGGTACATTTCCAGAATGGCTTTGTGGTTTTCAGAGGTCATTAGTGCTTGGATATCCATACAGATTCCTTCCAGCCACTACTATATCTAGTTGCTTTGGCACTTATGACCTGTTTGTACTATGTGCCACAAAGGTGATGATAAGCCAAAGGTCAACATCATCGCCAATGTCCTTCACCATGACTCTTGTGTGACATGATCCAATGAATTACAATACTAGCCTATGGGTTGGTGAACAATGATCTTTTTTTTCACCAAGACTTTAGTTTTGAAAAACAGACAAACAATCCCTTACTGATAAAGATATCACTCTTCATATTGGGTAGGGTTATCTCCATTTTTGACTTTGAAGGTATAAAGAAAGCCTCTATATTTTTAGAAAGGCAAATATATATGACTCTCCTCTTTACTTGGATAAATACCAGGTAAGGAGGCTGTTTCTTTGGTTACATACTACTGCCATGTAAATTTTTTTCCTGCTAAGTGACATGCATTTGATTCTTTTCTGTGCTATTTGTATTGTTCAAAGAAAATTTTCATTAAAATGGACTTGCTTTCTTCATTTGGTAAAATCTCTGAGAGTGTTGTGGGTGTGTCTTTGTGAATGTTGTGCAAATTTGCATTTCTGAGTATGAAATTGTGACTTTTTGTTTCATTGTCATTTTGCTTCTTCATTTTTAATTAATTTTGTTTTGGTGTATTGTGAAAATTATTTCATTATTTTTGAAGATGACGAGTGCTACTCCCTTTCTTTTTGGTACCTCTTACTACTCCTTTAGTAGAGGACACCAGATTGAGATTATTGTAAACATAAGACATTTTTGGAAAGAATAAAACAATATCTAAAAGACAGACCTTTCATCTGTCTCAAGAATTTGTCCCAACACCTTAAAGTCCCCTGTTTTTCAGAATAATCAAATAAAAAAAAAAATTCATTCATCTAGTCAAAACTTTGGAGCCATTGAAAGACATCTGTTCACACCAAAACCCAAATATAATAATTGTTTCTACTTTTGGCACAAGGTCAACAATTTGAAAGAGTGGATGAAAGTCAATTAAATCAATCCCACTGAGTTACTGGTGGTTTATTTTATCAACCTTGTAAGGATAAAAGGTATAGTTGACGGTGTGATTTAAACTCAGAAAGTAACTAAATACTGCAAAGCCTTTTGTCCAAAACTCTACCGATTCTACCAATCCAAGCCTTTAATAATAATGATAGTAATAAAACTAATATTTCATTATTGTTATTGTTATTATATCATGACTCATACACTGTTTATTTTCCTGACATTTGTACATTATTCTATGTACTATACATGTACCTTTGATGAGTTGTAGTGCACCTGAGCACTGTACACAATAATTTCATTATTATTATTATTATTATTAATACTTACTGAACAGGCAAAGCAATCTGAATGGTAGCTATGATCCATTGCCTCAACCCATCTATCTCCAGGATCAATAGGATATTTACATCCAAAGCAGATAGCTTGGAACATTTCCTTCCAGTCTGGAAAATAAAATTGGAAACATTTACATGTGTTATGAAAAAACAAACAAACCGAAGGCAAGAAAATAGGACTGATAGCAAAACAACATGGAAGAGAGAGAGAGAGAGAGAGAGAGAGAGGGGGGGGTGTCAGAAATAGAGAGAGGTGAGAACAAGGAAGGATAGAAAGTAAGAAAGAGGAGAGGAAAAAGTGAGACACACATATACACATATGTGTGAGTGGAGTGTGTGATGATAATGATATAACATTTAGTGTATCTGAGGTATGGAAAAAAGGACAAAAAACAGCATACTTACGAGGATCACAATAGAATTCCCCATCTTCTATATGGAAGCTGCTGCCTCCAATTGGTTTCCTACATTGAGCGCACAAGAAACAATTGGGATGGAAAGTAGTGTTCATTGCGTTCACACATTCCTGTAGATAAAGATATATAGAAACAAAAAAAAATGTTTAAAAGATATATATTTTATAACCTGTCCAGAAGGGAGAAAGATAAAATTGACTATTATAAGATTTCAGCTCAGAACCTAGAAAACTAAATATTTTCCTTCCTTGTTATACCCTCTCAGTTGATATATTAAATATTATATTTGATGGACATATTAGGTTGAAATATGTCAGCTACAATTGGTTAAAAAGAGATGTGGGAGGTCATCTGATACAGTGACTATATTTCTGATTTCTGGTGAGGTTTCACTTCAATTGCTGTTCTGAAATTTAAGAACTGAAATAGTCCAGTTCAGGAGTGGCAAATCTTTCTGAGAGCATATGTCCATATTGATGATAATGTTATAGAATAATTCTTTCACATATCAATGGGAATTTATGAATAGATTAACATTTTTATTATTATACTGTAATTTACAAATTATTTTTTTATGGAGAAAGAAAACAAAAAGTGTTTAAAAGCATTCTTTAAAAAAAAAGTCTGTTTGATAACATATTTTCTTTTTTTAAAAATAAAATCACTAACAAAAAATTTATCTTCAACATGCCAATACATTTGCTACCTCTGGTCTAGTCAATAGGCCACTGGGCACAACGTAAAATCCATGGCCAAATTTAACCAGCCAAGTGTACATTGCAGTTAATAGGTACCATACTGTAGAAAGGCTCACTGCTGTAAGCAACAACATTGTCTAACATTTCAGCCCTGAATTTGAGTCATCCTATGAGCTAATAAAATCATTAACAATGCAGCCTATTTCCAATTTAACAAACATCAATCTATTACAGATAACCAAAGCATTTCAAGCTAATAATAGAGCATCTTGGTGGTTGCTTTAACCGCTAGAAATAGAAGTTGAATCTCTTTCAAATCAAACCATATCATTTTAAAAATGGTCACAGTTCGAGTGCTTTTGTTCAAGATCTGTTTGGTCAGAGCTGAGTTGGGGGTTAAATGTTGACTGGTCAAAACACTTTTCATAGTGTGTTATTCATGTACATAAAATGGCTATTTTCATTTACACTCACTCTGCTTTCTTTTAGCCAGTTGTTCCTCAGATATTTACCATAGATTTTAATTGTTTAATTTGCTCTTTTCTCTTCATTTTAGAAAATGTTAGTGTCTGCTTCTATTAGTAGAAAATATGCCACATTGCCATGACTATCAAGGTATCTAGAGTACTAGCTGTTTATAAGAATTGACAGCAGAAGCCATTATGAAATTTCAAAATACATCTTGCAGTAAATATTTTTCAGATTTCAGATGGTTGATCTCTAGATGAAATTATCCCTTTTTCACATATAGGTTTGTCAATCTCAGATTGATGTCACACAAAAAATTGTTAAAATACTCACCCCAATGATTACTTGGTTACATTTATGGCAGTGTGGAGCAAAGTAGAGCTCATAGTCCTTCTCACAGTAAAGGTAGCCACCTTCTTCAACGAAACCAATGTCAAAGAGCTTTACACCACAGTTAGGGTTAGCACAGACAAAGTGAGTAGGACACCAACTTTTTCCCATGGCCAACACAAATGGTCCTCTGTAATAAAAACATAGATACGATTATGTCTGATTTGTCGAAATATGCTCCCCCTCAAAAAGAAAAAAAAGTGATATTCTGTAAGCTCTTGGCGACAGTGAATGATTCAAATGAAGATATTCTGTGTTGGTTACTACTTTCCTTCTCTTCTTGAAACCCAAGGAGGAACTGAATTCAACACATCATGAATGAAATATTTGTCACACAGTTGAATACAGAAGTTAACTACCTCCTTGCAGTACATATTTACAGTTAAATCAACTGTCTACCTGAACTATGTTACAGCACCGGTGACAATAAACACATCATGATGACTTAGCAAGTTGCAAATCATGTAGTAAAAAATTAAATCAAGTTAAATGGTTTTAAAAAAAAAATAGTTTGTTTTATCGCTCACACATCATACCAACAGAAAGTTATTTTTCTGTTGTATGAGCCAGCAATTTGATGCGGTCCTCTCAATTTAGCCACTGATTTCTGTCCTTTGAGGTAATTTTACCTAACACTATCATTCACAGCATTTTGCTGTTTTAACAGCTATTCTTGCGTTGAGTTTTTCTCATTATTCTATAAAGTGTAGTATATATTTCTTATTCCATTTTGTCCTTGAAACCACTTAGAATATCTATAAATGCAGATATTTTGCATGAATTTTAAAATATATTTTTCACATAACTACAAGCTAGATATCTAAAACATGAATAGGAGATACACTTTACATCATTAATAAATTATGAAATACAATTGTTTCATACTTAGACAGCCAAGGTCACACAAATGTATTATTTTTCCTTGTCTTTTACTGGGTGTAGTCATTAGAATGAGACTACGATGGAGCATTACCTTTAAGGGTTTTATATTACAGTACTGACTTCAGTACTTTTTCTGTTATTTATTTTATTGATCTCAGAGCATGAAAATAAAAGATGGAATTAACCTGGTGCAAGATATTTTCATTCAATACACCAATTTTTTGCCATCTACATTTATATATACACACACCCACACTTTACAAGCTTCTGCATTTTCTGCCTACCAAATTTCACTCATAAGGTATTACTCAACTCAAGGCTATGGTAGAAGACACTTTTCCAAGGTACTGCACCATGGGATCAAAGCTGAGACCTTGTGTTGCTAAGCGAGCTTCTTAGTCACACAGCTATGTTTACAGCTAATATGTGACATCCACACAGTATGTTGTGAATATGGATCAATAAGATAGCTATTACTGTGCAACTGTCCATTTGGGTGTGGTGTGGTGTTTCCCTTTTGGTAGATACTACACAGGCTAGTTGAATCATTGTCACCAAACAGCCTGAAACCAGTCTTGGTTCTCTGATACAAGGCTGTTTATTTTTAAATGTTTATATTTGTCTAAAAACTTTTCATCATACTTTTGTGCAAAAATTTTTTGAGGTTTATGCTCTAAACACCAACTAAATAATGAGAAAGTTATTTTACTAAATCTATCCAAATTCTTGATTATTTCTATAATGACTTGAAAATTATGGTCAGTGTCTTTCATTATAAATATGGTAATAAAAGGATTAAAAGAGAAAAATGATCTTTACATATAAAGTGGTAGAAATGTTAATGGTGGCAGACTTGTAGTTGTGAGAATAATAACTTAATAGTGGTGGGAAAATAATGATAATGAGGATAAGCATAATAATGGCAGTAATGATAAATGAGGATGATAATAAGATTCAATAAAAAAAAAAAGCAAACAAACCTAATTGGGGTCCCACAAGCGGCACAGACAGGGATTCTACCATTGTTCTGGTCAGGGTTTTTATAGACGGCATCACCTTTCTTTCCCTTGGTAGCACCTTGCCCAGTCGGTTTGGGTGGAGCAGCCTTAGGCTTCATTGGAGCAGGAGCCCTATGGACTGGTGGCGGTGGTGGAGCTTTCGGTGCAATCACAGGAGCTGGCGGAGGTGGTGGTGCTCTTGGTGCAGGCGGATGAGCAGCTTGCTTGGGAAGAGCTAACAATATATGAATATATAAAACTTCATATTTAGAATTACAAAGAGGGAAAGATACTTAAAGAAAAAAAAAAATTGGTCATCAGATTGGACTAGGGAAACAATGCTCCAATTGTTTTTTCCACTGATGATATTATTTGCCAGTGGCAACTCTTGGCAGAAATAATGTGAAATACAGCATTTTGCTGAAGGACATAGCATGCTGTCCTATCAAGGAATTGAATTCACAACAGTATGATAGTAAGATCAACATCCTAACCACTAGGCCATCCACCTTCAGAAATGGCATTTAACCCTTTAGCATTTGCATTACTCTATATTTACTATTGTATTTTCGTGGTAAAGGCTTTAGCTCCTATAATATTGAATCTATAAAATTTTGATATTATTTATTTTGAGAACAATACCTTAATGTTGGTATGAGTGACCGGTTATGGCTGGTTTGAACCGAAAGAGGTGAGAGAATTCTGGCCGGATATGGCCAGTTTAAATGCTAAAGGGTTAAGTAAAATACATAAAGCATAAGGGAAATATTTGTGTTTATCATTTTTTCACATCAAATACCCACACACACATATATATATATATATACGAGGTGCATCCAAAAAGTATTCGACTCAATTTTTACCCACCAAAACTAATGCAGAATGGGCAAAATCCTTTCAGTGGAAGTTGAGGCCACCCTTCCTGCATGCTTAGGTAAGGTGGTGTCTTCTCCCACCCAAAGAAATTTGCCAAGTCAGCATTAGTTTTGGTGGGAAAAAAATAAAGTCGGATACTTTTTGAATGCACCTTGTACATATATATATACACACACATATATACATCTAAGTAGTGCATTGTGTTCTTGAGCAAAACACTTCATTTCATGTTGCTCCAGTTCACTCAGCTGTAAAAATTAGTTGTCATATCACTAGTGTTAAGCTGTATCGGTCATTGCCTTACCCTTAGACAACATTGGTGGCATGAAGAGCGGAGACTGGTATGCATGGGCGACTGCTGGTCTTCCACAAACACACCTTGCCCAGGCTAGTGCCTCAGAGGGAAACTTTCTACGTGCAAAAGCCATGGTCATTCATTACTGAAGGGGGCCTACGATATATATACATATAAATATATATATACCACTTGGCACCACAGACAGGATTTTATCTCTCTCTCTCTCTCTTATATATATATAGTTGGGATGTTGCTAGCTAAGTAAGACCAGTAAAATAATTATTTAGTTTAGTACTCTATACTTATTATACTATAAATATATATTATTATATATATATATGCATAGAAATATTATTATAATATAAATATATATTATAATAATATAAATATATATTATAATAATATAAATATATATATATATATGCATAAACATACACACACACACACACAATATATATAATAAGGAAGCACAACTTACAGTAAACTTGAGCTGGTGGTGGAGGTGGTGGTGCAGGAGCTGCAGGTGGTGGTGGTGGCGGGAAGCTCGCCACTGGAGCCCTGTTGGGGACACAAATTAGATATAGTTATTTTTTTTATAAAGTTTGGTAGTTCTCCAAGATGTATTTTGATTAACCCCATCTAAGGTTAAATTCATTAATCAGCTAAATGTTTATAGTTATTATTCGTTTGTTCCTATATTATTGAAACTGTTAAAAATCCATCTAAACCTGAATATTTGCAAGGCATTTATAAAGGTTATGGTTACGGTTAATTGCTATAAAGGCAGTAGAATGTTAGACTACAGTAAGATTCAAAATTACTTATATATTTAACCCTTTATCATTTATATTACTCTATATACACTATTGTATTTTTGTGGTAAAGGCTTTATCTCACATAATATCGAATCTACGAGATTTTGATGTCATTTATTTTGAGAACAATACCTTAACGTCAGTATGAGTGGCCAGTTATGACCAGTTTCAACAGAAAGAGGTGAGAGAATTCTAGCCAGATATGGTCGGTTTAATAGCTAAAGGGTTAAAACAAGTTTTTTACAGTTTAGTCAGGGCGATAGGTATCCTTAAACTGGAGTCTTGTGCCCAATGCTTGCAACAGAGCGGACACTACTAAAGGCATCGAAGGGCTACATGATGGTGTTAAACTAGGCAACAGATTAACCGTGTCATCCAAATAACCTACAGTAGGATTTGAATTCAGGATGCGAAGAGCCAGAACAAATATTGTGAGGCATCTCATATGTCACTCTACCAATTAACATTTAGCATGCTAGAAATTTTTATGATGACATAATACACCTATAGTGTCCAGAAGATTAAGCAAATCCAGAGGCATAAAGAGACAAACTAAATACTGCATAGGATTTTGTCCACTACTTCACCCTTCTACCTCAGTATATTACCAATATTTATTTTATCAATCCTTGGATGGATGAAGAGTATGGTGGACTCTGGTAGGGTATGAATTTAAATTAAAGAATGACAAGACTTAGTATTGTAAGGTAATGAGTCAAATGATTTACAGTATTAAGGCATTGGACATACAATATGATGTCTGTTCTTACTGCCAATTCTATAATGATGGATATAAAAAGGGAATAAAGAAGGAATTCCAAGAACTATTAAGATTTGTTAATCCTACCCTTCTAGTTTTTCCTGAAGACGCTTGAATGTTTTAGAACTTAGCGGTGTTACTGAGTCAGGTTCCTCATTTTCTCCATGTATTAGTTTGTAAGTCTCTGATGGTTTATATAAAATGCGACCCTCATTGTCATACTCAACAGCAGATTTCTCTACATCTACATCTACAGAGGAATCATTTGTCAAGCTAGATTTCCTTACATCACCGTTTTCTTTAGAATCTCTGAAAAAACATAGCATGCAGTAATCATGCAAGAACAACAAAGCAACAACAACAACAACAACAGCAATAATGAAACAATATCATGCTTAAAATAAAATAGACAAGAAAAAGATCACACACATACACACAACACAACAATAAATAATAAAATAGAATATATAATAGTGAAAATCATAAAAGAAAATCTCAGCTAAAAGTACTGATATAGTAAATACATGCAGGGAAAAATACAGAAAACATTGAGAGAAAAAGATTACTGAAAAGTTTTTCAAAAGTAAAGTAACCTATGATGATGAAACAGACTTATTTAAATACAGCCACTTCCATTTGATATAATATTCACAGTCATCACCAACAATATTGTAAGAAGGTGTGCTATCGTGCTGAACTTACAACTATGGCATAAATATAAACATTCAGACTTTAGCCTATTTCTATACATAATATGATTTCAATCTGAGTTAAGCTTTGTTTCTGAGTGTGTATTATTAGATTTAAAAACAAATTACAACCAAATTTTATCATGATACCGCATGTACAGTATTATTATAAAGAAAATGTACCATCTTTGGTGGTTCTGCAGTACATCATTGGTGGGTCTAGTACATCCAATATATATGCCCATTGCATTATTGTTTTATCATTATTATTATTATTACCATCATTAATTAGATACAATTTCTAGCAATGACGTTTTTCTATTTTCAATAATTATTCAGTAGAAATTATTGTAGAAGTAAGACTAATTAGGTAACCAAGTGACATCAACCTAAGTAAACTATGTTACTTTTTAGTAAGTTAGCTCATAGATCTAAGTACTGAATGTTTGAATCCTTTTAACAGTGTTCACTGTAAAAGATCTAGATCAGACAAAAATATATTGTGCTTTATTTTATCAAAGTAAACACAATAAGGTGGCCATGCTGGTGCCATGACAAAAAGCACCCAGCTCTTCTTGTAAGGTAGTCATGGTGGTGCCACAACAAAAAAAAAGCACCCTGTTCACCCTGTAAAGTGGTCATGTCAGTGACAACAAAAAGCCCCCAGTCCACCTGTAAGGGCATCTAGTTGTAGAGAACCAAGCCAAAAAGTGGATCATATGAGAAAAACATGACCACCTGATATGTCTAGCTTCATAACATGAAAGTCCATCTAACAAATGCAAGCATGGAAAATAAATACTAAACAATAATGATGATGACATTTTTGATAAAGCACATGCTTTTATCTTTTCTTAGATCTTTTGCAGAGAACATTTGCAGTTGCTGATAATAAGCTAATTTTCAACTGATGGAATCTGGTTTAATACAAGTATTAAGGCAGGTTCAATACAAGATGGAATGGTGTGCAAGTTCAAGAAAGCTGCAATAATTCAACTCTTTGATAGCATCATTGGAAGAGTGCACTATAGTAGTTAAGCTACTACCAGCTCAAAAACCTTGAGTTCAAATTCACTATGAGTATTTTGTGTTGTTGGGAAGTATGGTTAATCCTACATGCCTCAGTTTCTCCTAGTTGTCATAAATAGACAGATATTAACTAGGAAAGTTACTGTAATTGATGCCCTATCCAGCTGGTGACTTGTTTCTCAGCCAACATAAAACTGGATATAAGTACTATCCTTTCCTTATCTTGCAATATGGAGCAAACAGAATTATGCACTTAATCAAGGCTCCACTAGCTCTAATGTAGGCATTGAATCCATGACTATGTTGTTAGTAGTCCAATACTTAACCATAGATGCAGGCATGGCTAAATGGTTAAGTAGTTGGCATCACAATCACAAGGTTTTGTGTTTGATGCCACTGCATGGTATCTTGATTTGTTTACCATAGTCTTGTGAGTGACACTGTTTAGAAACCAGTTGGATGAAATGTACCTGTAATTCAAAGAGTCAGCCATATCATATTATGTGTTATGCTGAATCCCTGAGAATTATGTTAAAGGTACACATGTCAGAATACTCAGTCTCTTAGACATTAATTTCACAAGTAAGTTGTTTCATTGATCTAATAATTGAAATACTAGCCGTCAAATTTGACTTACCTTAACCTCACGTGCCTACAAACTTAATTAAAATCTTGATTTAATTCATTTCAGAGAGGATAAGGAAAGTTTTACCAATTCTAAAACACCACTGACAAGTGCAGGGAATCTCTACAACGAGGCACTGAAACTAGGTTGCATACTTAATTCCCAAGGAACTTGCATTTTATGATGGTAGCCAATAAGAAAGAACTTGAGAAAATTATTCAAATGAAAATGGCAAAAATTCATTCAAAAATATTCTTAGGACTCTAACATCACAGAAGACAGTGAAACAAATGTTCAAGTCAATAGGAATGCTAGGAGAACTCCAAAAAAGAAATGGTCAACACAAAACCTATGAGCTATTAAAACTTACATGCTAATATAGGTTCTAATAACCAATAAATATTGGTAGAGGATACAATTTGATCAAACCTGTAAAGTGGTGGTGGTTTCATCTAAATGGAGCTAAAATGGGAAGGGATTCAAAATCGTACTCAACTTTACATCTAAAGGAGGATAGCTATGGAGGAATGGAAAAGGAAAGAAAAATCCTACAATGATAAAAGCTGATTTCCACAACAAAATGGTTGGTTAGAAATATGTCGTTTTTTTTTCTGTTTAAATTATAGAAAAAATTAAAGCACTAAAAGAATGTTTCCGAATCTAAGTTATATGAAAACTAAGAGTAAAAGAAATATTTAAAAATAAGTATTGGTGGTGGATAAATTGATAAAATACTAAAACAAATCTAACTGAATTGTTTAGATAATCTAAACTGTTAATCCTTTTAAAACTTGTATGTTTTACAGTCTTAACCTGCTAAGCTATTGTCATATTTTTTTCCTATTCCTACTTTAGGAATAGGAAAAAAAATAATGCTTAAGTCTTGTTTAAGGATATTGGTGAGGTAAGTGAAATAATTACAACCACCAATGGCTTAGTTTGTAGAAATCTGATTTTGTTTTTACTTACTTCACTAAACTTATACAGCATGAATGGGAAAATGGTTAATATTAGTCCATCTTTTAAAGTATCAACATTTGAGATTTAGAAAGAAGAAATATTTAAATGGCTAACTGAGAAAAATCTGAAGGTTATTCTAAATGCATCTTTTAGAAAAGTAAAAGATAACATTTTGTTAAATATAGATTTTTAAAAATGTATCTGATGTGGAAATCAACTTTCATTATTATTTATCCTCCTCCTTTATAATAAATTTTGTACCTTGGAAGTGGCAGAATAGAAATATCTGGAACAAAAAATAGATCTCAGCTGTTTGACGACAGTATAACAGATTAATTAACAATTACATATTCATAAACACAGTGTCACACTGAACACAAATATTACAAAACTCAATGAATTATTTGAAGTAATGCTTTTTTTTTTAAATTTTGTTTTGAAACGAAAGAGATGGGGAAATAGCTAACTGGCTTTTGATATTTGTCTATTCTTTCCATAATTATAAATAAAGAAGGCATAATTTGTGGAGTGTCATTTCTTAATGAATAGGATTTATTATTTAAAGAAATAAGAAATGGGAAAGATGAAAAATCAAAATTTGTACAGAATATGTAAAATAAGTGATTTTTAGAGGGTGAACAATTTGATAGGTTACAATACTGTAGATATAATTATACTTTTTTCTGCTTTTGTAGGGGGCATTAGTGTTTTTTATTTTTGCTTCATCCTCTCAAGAAACCCATAAATCATGACAAAAGGCTTCACCTTGTAGTGAGTTACACACAAAACAGCCCGGCAGGGCTCAACACTACAAGTTAATGAATGATACAGTTGAAAATTACAAGTATGAAGGTATGAAGGATAAATGAAGTGAAGTGGCTGTGTAAATCAAACAAAACACAGAATTAGCTTCCGGGGGGGTTAAGATTAGCATTTATTTTGAAAGTTGAAAAGATACTGCAAATGTTTTTAATCTTCATTGAGAATGCCATCTCTGTGTTGATAGTTTTCTAATTTCTATGCAATGTGACTTCCATGTTTATGACACAAGATAACAGATTACACTCTTACCATTATACCGACCACAAGTTTATATGTCAAATACACATAGTTGAAAATAATCTTACACCATCTTAGCATAGCTATTCTGGAGAAAGGAGAATGATAGAAAAGAGGTTTCTGAATTATGAATATAATGATTTGTGTTATTTTTATTACCCATTATTTGAACCAATTAGTATATCTGTTTGATCCTTGAAAGTGTTGACAACATTTTCTTTGGAATACAGCCCTATAGGTGTGTTGTACTGCCAGTTTCCTACAGCCTTTACAGTATTCCCTTTGTTTGGTGCTTGATAGGGTAAAGGAGAGACACTCCGAGATCTGTTAGGTGACTGCATCGAATTCAAGGGTCTCAGGGCTGGAGGGGGTTCTGAAATAGGTGAGCAGGCAAATATTTTTTATTTGTATTATATATATATATATATATATGAATATATATTTCAGAATAATTTCAAAGTTTTTGTAGAGAGAAGGGGCATATGTGTGAGAGAGAAGGAGCAGGTGTGTGTGAGAGAGAGAGGGGGCATGTGCATGAGCAACAGAGAGAGAAAGAACATGTACGTATGAGAGATAGAGAGTGAATTTGAGACGAAATCTAAAAGAGTAAGAGAGAATGTGAAAGAAAAAGTGAGAAAGAATATGGATTAAAAAATGAGAAAGAAAGGAATGATTTTGAAGAAAGAAAGAATGAGCTAATTATAGAGAAAACAAATATAATTAAAAACACTCCACCCATTCTCCTTTTGTTTCCATTATTGTAAGAGCTATATGAAATACCATTAAAATTATTGATCTCTTGTCTGGTCACATTCTTGTATAGTTGACTGAATGGACACTTATGTTTTATTGCTATTTAGTTTTAGTGATCTTGGGAGGATTAACAAGATCAACACTAAGGAAATTTGAACTTAGGGTGGAAAATGACAAGACTAAACAATATAACTGACAAGCCAGACTACTAGTGTTCCTTTGATCAGCTCAGTAATCTTATTTATTGCAGTTTCTCTATTGAGATATTTTGCACTAAACAATTTATTTTCACTGGTTAAGTTCTTTGGTTTTGTTGCTTTCAACAACACAGGGTAATTTATAAAAACCTGGTGTGATGTGTTAAACCATTGTTAGGTGCTGTCATAACATTGTGTTGTATGGTGAAATATTGTGAGGTCTGGTACAATATTGTGAGGTAGTGTCATACAGTTGTGAGATGGTGTCATATCATTGTGAGGTGGTGTCATATCATTGTGAGGTGGTGTCATATCATTGTGAGGTTTGGTACAATATTGTGAGGTGGTGTCATACTATTGTGTGGTCTGGTACAACATTGTGGGCGGTGTCATACCACTGTGAGGTGATGTCATACAATTGTGGGCTGTGGTGGTGTTGTTTAGCTCCAAGCAGATCATAGATCATCAGACCTGTCATCAAAGACATTCCAGCCGTGACCATCTCATCTTTTCCCTTCAAGGTTGTGGATTCAGCAGGTTGAATAATAGTCATGTTGAGACTTGCTAATTAAGTACACCACTCATAAGAGTTCGCCCCCTCTCTCCCTCTCTATCTATCTATCTATCTAATCAGTGGCATAGTGTTATGTGGTGTAGTATCACCATGTACTATGGTATGCTGTAAAATGTAGTATGTTATGTAGTGTGGGTGTTATAATGTGGTGAAGTATGATATTTTGTAGTCTGGTGCATTGTAGTGCAATATGATGCACTATATAGTGCAGTATGGCTTTTATACTAGGTAGTGTGGTATGAGCATGCTAGTGTAGTGAGGAGTGGTGTGCTATACTATATAATCTAGAATAGCATTAGTGGAAATCATTGTATGGTGCAGTGAAGTGTAAAATGCAGTGCTAAGTATACAATGCAGCAATGCAAAATAAATAATGCATAATAGTGAAGTGTAGTGCAATCTATACTGTATTTATTAATCCAGAACAGCACCAGTATGGTCAACCCATAACCTCTTCCTTTAAAATTTTACATATGAAAATCACAAAAGTATGATAAATGTAGCAAGAAAAAATGGTTCTTATTTTAGTTTTGTATGATATTTATTTTAAAAAAACCCTGTTCTCATGAGTTATTTAGAGATATAAGTATTTCAGTTATCTACTGCTTATATCCAGCACAGAACCAAAATATTATAGTTAGTTACACTAATTTTATACAGAACATAATGAATTCTTTCATCTCTTTTCCTCTCTATCTCTGTCTATCTATACCAAAACACCCAGCCAATCTTCTGTAGGAACATGTAGGTGGGTGATAGCTAGGTAAGTATTTATAAGGAGTACAACAGAAAAAACACATCTAAAACTAGTAACATGTAAATATTGTGATAGATCTCATCACCAACAAGCTGTTTAAAAGGTTAGAGAAAGCTCTCCTTCAACCAGCTAACCAGTAAAAAAAAAAATCTTTTCTTAGATCTCATATCAAATAAAATAACAAATAAACACATCATATTTGCTTTTGATAATACTGAGTGGCTGTTTCACTACCCACAGAATTAACAGGCAAGCCTGTGTTTAACAGGTAGCAGCTAACTTGCTATATGTAAACACCTAGGTTATTTTGTTTCTGATATTGAGTTCCAGCTAGACAACTAGTATGATACACAACCAAACTTGGTCATGAATGACTTTTATATAAATACATAGTGTGTTTCAATTAAATAATTACATGAGGTATTTTGTTTTAATTAAGGAAATTATTATTTGATTAGATAATAATATTACATTTGGTTTAGATTGTTAGCACAGTTTGGTCATGTTAAGTGTTTGTAATTTTTCTTTTTACCCAGAATTTGGATTCTTTGTGAAGACTGATAGGGTTAATGTGGTGTTGGTTTAGGAATGAAAGAATAGGTGATATGTGTCCCATCATTGCACTGTAGAATACATAAGGACAAGGCAGTCGAGAATCAAGAGATCATATCTAATACAGGCATTTTGTTGTTCCTCTGTTTATCATGTTTGATTGTGAATACTCCACTTCACCTATCTGTTAAAAACGGGGACTAGATCATCTAGGAATGTTACTTGTGATAGATTTGAATCATATCTAGCAGGATGTAGTTTACACATTTCAGTGCATCCATATTTGTAATGAAGGACTGTGGTTTTCAAATCATTTTGAAAATAATCAAGAATTTGGAAGGATTTAATATCACTTTTTCATTATTAAGGTGGAGTTTAGAACATAACTTAAAGGTTCATACAGACAACACTGATGGATATAAACATAATATAAATACTTTAAAACATACAGCTTTGTATCATAAAACTAAGGTTGGTTTCAGGTGATGTGGTATCAAAAGGGTTATGTCTTATCAGCTCAATCCATCTAAATGTAAATAGGTACTATGCATATGCTTATCTGTACTGTAGCCAGTATCAAAGCCTTCATTCATTCATTAACCCTTTAACATTTACATTACTCTATATTTACTATTGTATTTTCATAGTAAAGGCTTTACCTCACATAATATCGAATCTATGAGATTTTGATATTATTTATTTTGAGAACAATACCTTAACATCAGTATAAGTGGCTAGTTGTGGCCGGTTTGAACAAAAAGAGGTGAGAGAATTCTGGCCGGATACAGCTGGTTTAAATGATAAAGGGTTAAAGAGGAGAATGGATAACCAAATCAAATATATACAGTATCATTGGCTAAACCATGCATGACAAAATGTACAGCATAATCTCAGAACTGATAGAAATTTGACATTTAAATTGTAAGGACCTTTGGGTTGTTGTCAACATCTGATCTTCTAATTCTGTGCTATATTGATGAGAGCTAGCAGTGATTATTCACTTATAAACATGACATCATATTTCTATTTTCATTGAGTTATCAAAAATGCAATTTATATGAAACTCAATTTAAATCTTTCTATGATAATGTTAGTTTAGGAACTTGTTATAAATTAATAGAAAAGTACCCAAGTCTCTACTACTCAGCTAGTGCATATGATAACCAGTAATATTTTGGATTTGCCACTTGCAATATGGAAAAGAAGCAAGGTTTTTATAATACTTCTATGCAGAGAAGAAATTAAAATAGAAATTTTTTGGTTATTTTTTCTGGTCTTTTTTTTTTTATATCTTGAGAAAGTGGATTTGGAGAAAGGCATATTTTAGATAATTGTATGCAATATTTTTATAAGAAGTTATTGAATATACTTTAACCTGTCCTCATAACATTTTATGGAGAAAATGTGAAAAAAAAAAAATCCATTAATTTTACCATTGTAAAAATTTCCTTTAATACATCAAATCAGAAATTTTGTATAGTAATTATGATGAAAAAGGGTAATAAAACATAACAAAAGCCTGGTGATACAGCTCAATATCATGCCTTACCTTGACCACTGTCCATCAAGCCTTGTAGCAATTTGAAGGATCTCGATTGCTGTGTTGAATTGGGGCGCTCTTCTTCAGCTTCTGCATATTTATCAAGAGAGGGCTGAAAAACTGTTGGTGGAGGTGGAAAGGTTTCCCTGTACGTTGAAATATACACATATGATAACGCCAACAACTGAACACACAACACAGCGGTGGAATTGACAGGTTTATATGTGATAAGCAAATAGTATCACATGCAATATAAATCATAAGAAATGTAAGATCAATGGAAAACTTGTAAAACAAAGAAATTGTCAACAGTTTCGACATGCTCGTCAATAATGTTTGTAAATTTTAAAGAAATCTAACAACACAACATGCTTTTGTTAAATAAAAAACGTTTACTTCAAGAAAATTACTAAACATTTTTTCATTGAAAAAAAGTTATATCTAAAAAAAATCAAAAAAGAAAAATCAATAAAATATAAAAAAATTCTAATATATGAAATTTTTAAATACAATAAATGAAGAAATCTATATTATAAAACATTCTTTAAAATATTTTATAATAACTAATATTAAATTATCTAGATTTTATTTCTGAAGGAATCATAAAGTGATTATATAATACCTAGCTTAAGTAAAACGCCAACACTCCGATTATACTTGAGGAAACTGAGTGTAACTAATCTGTCTAATATCCTCTTCAGTTTTTGATAGTAAATAGTACAAATATCAATAATTGTTTCTACTTTAGGCACAAGGCCAGCAATTACATCAATAATACAAACTTTTCAGGATTTGCTTCCTCAATTTTTATCTTCCTATCATTTTATTTTATCACTATTAATACTGTTACAGATATTTTTTGACATTTTAAAAACATATTTCATGTCTTCATCCAAGTTCATCTGAATTTATTCTTCCATGCTTATATCATGATGCACAACCTATCACATGACTCTTATTTCAGTTTCTGTCTGTCTGTAGTAGGAAAACAACCCACACTACTCACATTTCATTTCTGTAAAATAACTTGCCATACTGTTAGTTGTATACCTTTCAAGAAGTTCTTTCTGATATAAGTTTGCATCAAAATGCTCCAACGAAATTATAGCTGAAGCAACGTAGCAACTTGGCTCTTCATTCTATTTCAGTGACTAATAGTCTCACCAGAGCTAATAAAACTTACCTAAAGTAGATTATTTGTAATGAATTTTATTCTTCTAAGTAAAGTATTTTCTCAGCTTGGCAAATATAACATCCTGTACATCATTCACTATTTTTTTCTTACAATACTGTAATAACCATCTTTTTGTGTACCTCATTAATATTCAAAATATATTTCACTCTGATGTTCCTATAGTTTTTTCACTTTAATTTTCATACTAAAAAAAACCCCCAGTTAATAAAACTTCTCTGAGCGTATTACCAACTACTAGTTTAGTTTATCATTAGTTAAAAAATACCAATGTTTCAAAATAACAATAACATGTAAATGTGATTAAGGCATGCTGACTAAAGTAGAGATTTTGAAATATCATGCACATATAAAAGAGAGATTCTAAACCATGTTACACGAACTTCCTTCAACAATAAAAACATTGTTATCTTGACTAAACTATATCTATTAGGAAGAAATATGAAAAGAAAAGGACAAAAAGAAAGTTTGTGTGGCATTTTCCTGGAGTAAATCTCCTGGTCTTATAGTATTTTATATACGTGTGTGTATGTTTGTGAAAAGATAAAAATGAACTTACAATTAATTTTAAGTAGAAAGGGATTACCAATACATGGTTTATCATTGCCTAGCTTATTGTAATTGAAATAAGTCATTCTTCATGAATTCCACAAAGCATAACAAATTACTAACCATTACAAAGTCACATGACTTTATCTGATCTGAAGCTATAGTGATTTGTATTGATAACTAAATATAGATGATTCAAAATGGAACATTTCAAGTTCATATCATTAATATTAGAAATAGCAAATAGCAAGTTGAAATCAGTGAATTTATATATTCATTCTGTGTGTGTGTATATATATATATATATATATATATATATATATATATATATATGAAAGGGAAAATGTTCTCTAATACATAAAAGCAACATTTATAAATAGAAACCGAATTTACTGTTTCCTATTCATGATTTATAATTAAAAGTAAAAATATTTCAAATGTATAATTATTTTATCTGAAAATTTGCTGTAGTCCACATTATTCTCTTGAAAAATACGGCCATGACTGCTCTCTGAGCTATGCAGCAGGATGTCCTCTAATTAGAATTTATGGTAAATTTGTAAGTAATAGTAATTTTTTCATTTTCCTAAGAATTATATTATATTATATGAAATGTTTATATTTAATCCTTTTAATATCAACCTGCCCCAAATCGCCTCTGGTTCTATGAAACAAAACCACCCATTTTAAAAGGTTTCTATTTAAACTAAAATTTTCCAACAAAATACATTTTGCATTATCATGAAGGTTATATATGATGATACTGCTATCTTATGTTAATAGCCTTTATTAACAGTAAAAGACTGTTCCAAGCCTAGAGGCTTGTCAGGCTAGCGTTTAATTCAGTTTCATTAGTGTTAAGTGACTGGAGAACAAGATACCCACTGGATAAGATGCTAGTCCATTGTAGGATTAATCTCCAGCTGAGTTGATTGGAGCAATGTGAAATGAAATGTTTTGCTCAAGAACACAACACACCACCCGGTCAAGGAATCACATGGACTTGTCAGTTTTGACGATGAGTGTTCCAGTTGTTTGATCAACAGAACAGCCTGCTCATGAAATTAACATGTAAGTTGCTGAACATTCCATTGTCACATGCATCATTAATGTAATTCTTAGGGAGATTCAATGTGATACAGTGTGTGGCAAAGCTGCCCCTTTGAATTATAGGTATAGTCCATCTGACAAGCTTCCAAACAGTTTTCATCAACCTAGTTTCACTCTCAAGGTATGGATTGATTTCCCCAAGGCACCCGACAGTAGAATTGAACCTAGAATCTAATGACTGCAAAGTGAACCTCTTAACTTTTTGGCCATACTGCACCTAGTGAAGAAATACAACTGAGTCAATATAGCCATGGATTGGTTGACTATTGAGTACCACTGATACCAACAGGGTGGAGAGAGAGAAAGAGAGAGAAGGCAACTGCCTTTGCAGGTCAAGCAACTACATATGAGTTCTTCTAGGTTGAAGCTAAATTTAGTGTCACTTTAAACTATATTACAAATAACTACAGCAGTAGAAACTGCAGAAGAAAGAGAATAAAATGTTAAGTTTGAAACTACTTCTAATACATTTCAGAGAACATGTATAGTTTTTAATTAAAATACATTTTAATAGACTTTATGAATTATTGAAGCACTGAGAGTATCTGAAATTTGAAAACATGAGAGTCCCAAAACAGAAAATAGCTGTAATAACAGGTAATCACTATAAATAATGGTTGAAAAATTGGGTAAATCTTGGGTAATGGCTGAAAGAATATGATTACGAATAAAAATGGCTGAAATGGGGGTTCCTCCGAAGGGTCTTTGGAGTAATGTTACTCAGTGTGTAGCTTGGAAATCAGAGAGTTGCTCCAGGTAGAGCCGCCATTTCTCCAAATTGAGAGACCACAGCTCCGATACTATGGACATGTGGTTAGAATGTCTCAGGAAAAAAAAATCATTGGACACATTTTACGGGCAAAATCAACTGACTCAGGTATAGACCCCAAGCAAGACAGTCGGATAACATCCATGAGCTCAGCTGATCTCACTTGGGGATCCAGCCGGATCAATTGGAGCTGGTTGCTTCTGATAGGACCTGTTGGAAGGCAAGTCAGAAGATTCTGCCCACATGACCCTCTCAGGAATAAATGGGAAAGAAAACTCTTAGAGACAGAAAAATGTGGACATTTACACAATATTCTTAACTATTATCTATAGTGATTGACTATTAGTTATTTTCTGCATCGTGGTTTAAAATTTCAAATTTTAATAGCTACTTTGAAATAATAGAGTGTTAATTGTTTTTTCTAAAGAAATTAATCATAATTTAACAAAGTTTTGAATTGCATAGTAAAGAATTTAGGAAGTCAGTGTCAGATATAAAACAGTGAGAGTAAAAGAAAAAGAAATACATTTAAATGTGTATAAATGTTGAAAATATCAGATGTAGGAAAATGGCTATGAACACAGCGTAGAAAATCAGATAAAATACCCCTATAGATGGAAAAAGTGGCTAGCAGCCACTACAGAGAATCAAACTATGTACCTCTTAGTAGCGGCTGTTGGCCACTTTTTCTGTGTATAGGAATATTTTACTGATTTTCCAAGCTGTGGTCACAGCTCATCTGCATTCAAAATTTTCTACATTTCTAAACATTCCAACTCACTCGACACTCCAATATTTATTTATAAAATGTTGTCAAATACATTTAATTTTAAACAATGTAAAACATTTGGTTTCTCAGTTGAAATAACATTGCTGATAAAAATGGCTGAAAGTAACTTTATAATGAAATTTATAGGTAACATTTAGTGAACTTGTACATATGCATGTGCGCTCAGAAAAAGATCTTGTAAAGCCAATAATACACATAACAAATGTGGTAAGCTTTACTAATATTTAAAAAATAGCTAAATTTCTTGAATACTGCCAAAATCTTGACATTTTGGATATACTAATTATTGTGATGTCCTACATGACACAAATGACACTAGTTCATGTTATAAATGTCTATTCTTTGTGGCAAATTTTGTAACCTCAGACAAATTAGTACAAATTCATCATCATCACTGTTTAATATCTATTTTCTATGCTTGCATGGGTTAGACAAGCTGTCACATCCTGAGGTTAGACCAATCAGATGACCCCATTTTGCTCACACATTTAAATTTTGGCTTGATTTCTATGGTTGGATATCCTTCCTAATGCCAAATACATCACACCCTCTGCACACCACTGGCTCTAGAGTAGTATATAATTGTTTCTACTTTTTGACACAAGGCCAGCAATTATCCCAGTGCATTACTGGTACTTTATTTTATCGACCCCGTAAGGATGAAAGGCAAAGTTAACCTTGGAGGGATTTAAACTCAGATCATAAAGGGTCGTAACTCTATGCTGCAAAGCATGGCGTCCGAATCTCTACCGATACTGCCAATCCATCGCAGTATAGAACAGTATATAATTTTAAGTAAATAGCATTTAGATAACATATAGGAGTTTACTTGGGATAACTTAAAATGAAATACAACTTAAATGAGTATATTCAAGATAACGAGGAAAGTAATACATATTGGTTTCACTGGGGAAAGTGTTTAATCTTTTAAATATGAATAGTATTTAAGAATAGTAATGAAAATCTACTGATATAGTCTATATCTTCTAAAATGATGAAATAATTTAGAACAATTATTGAAAGTTGAAAATGTCCATCTTAACTTTAGAATCCTTAATTTGTCTCAGCATTATTTTTCATCTATTTAATGATTAATCCATTAGCCAACTTTAAAGAGGCTTTAGTATATGCCAACGCAGCTTTGTATTGCAAGACTTACACATATTCTACTGAAGAAGGAAGTTGAGTTGATGTTATAGTTGGACATAAATAATTCTGAATAGTTTCAGAAACTAAAATATATACTTACCCACTTGCATGAGAAAATCCAGAGTGTTGACCTAATGGAAATGGCCGGGCAACAGCATTAAAGTTCTAGAAGATGAAAAAATAAATAGAAATGAATTGATGATTCCTGTTTGAATCCTTTCATCAGAGTAAAGGATATAAGTAATAATAAACAAATCAAATAATACTGTAAAGACCCTTTTGGTCATGAATTCATGACCAAAAATTTGCACCTAGAAAGCTCCTCTCTGTGGAACAAGACCAGGCAAGGTGTTTTTGTGGAAGACCATTAGTTGCCCATGCATATCAGCACCCCCTCTCCATGCCAACGATGTTGTTAAAAGGAAAGGCAAGGCAAGGGTTGATACAGCTTGGCACCAGAAATGTTCCAACTCATTTCTACAGCTGAGTGAACTGGAGCAACGTGAAATAAAGTGTCTTAATCAAGGAGACGCAACACACCACCCACTCTGGGAATCGAACTCACCTCAGGATTGTGAATTCAAACCTCTAACCACTAAGTGACATGCCTTCATAAAGACTACTGTAAACTTGTATTACTGGTAAAAATTTGGAATTGCTGCAAATAATTTGTATTGTTTCTCAATAACAATTACATTACTGCTTAATAATTTCTTCAAAAAACTTCTGGCAACAAGACTTTAGTCTTAGTATTCTAATAATGTGTTCACATCTAGAAGCTTTATAGGAATATTGAACCTTAGTATAAGTTATAGTTCATGTTCTATATAATTAAATATGGGTACCAAATATGTATAAGATGAATCTGTAATCTATTTTTTGCTCTCTATCATAATATTCGGGGCAAGAATGACTAATGACCACAAATTCTTTTGATGTATATTGACCCAGGTTAACATCTAATATCAGTTCATAATATTTCATCATTCATTTTATTATTTATTTGTTCCTATAATGTGGCAACAGAACATCAGAGTGGTATGTCATACAACCAAACTAAATTTCTCTCAATTCTTTTAGCTTAACTGAATTCAATAACTTTCTGTAGATTATCAACTATTAGTTATATATTCCATTCAGGGAATACTCATGACACATCAACCTCTGTAGTGTTGGTGTCATGAAAAATGCACCTATTAGGCCCTGTAATATGGTTAATGACAGAAAGAGCATCCAGCTGTAGAAAAAAGGATTCTTCAGTTGTGTCAAGGCCACGGCAACCTTTCTATTGTTAGTGATATACACAATAAATGCACCCAGTACTCTCATTAAAATGGTTGGTGATAGAAAGAGCATTCAGCTGTAGTAAACCTGCTAAACAAAGGGTTGGGAGGGCTCTGTAGAGTGTAGGAATGTAAGTGGGGAGTAGGCCCTCAGCCAGAGAGGCCAGTAGCTCAGATTAAGTACTGATTTGGTCTGTGATGAGAGCTCCAACCCTTGATAGTAGGAAAAATGGCTTTTCAATGAAGATGATGATTATTAGGACCTTTGCATATATTATACATAGAAAGATATGCACACAAAGTTCCTTTCCAAGATTCAATCTTGAGTAGGAGGGTTTTTATTTTTATGAATGACCAGCAGCTGCCCATGTATACATGTCTACCCTTTCCACCAATGTTGTCTAAAGGAAAGGCAAGGCTGATACGGTTTGTCACTGCAGGTATTGCTGTCTGAATGCAAATAGATAGGCATCCAGTCTGACACTAACAATTTTGTGATAAAAATACTTGCAATCTTCAATATTCATGAGTTAACTGCTAACTTAAGTTTTATACCCTATCATAATTTACATATTTAGAGATTTTTGGCTTGTACTTACTAGCTAATGATCTGGTTTTCTAAATTCCTTAGGGTAAATTCAGAATGAGTTCTGACATTTTACTGTTCAACTATTAGAATTAAGAGATAAGGTGTTAAACTAATAGCTCAATGTTATAACACTATGGATGTTCAACTTTTTCTGCAGATACAGTGTTAATCCTAAATCATCATCATTTTACATCTGCTTTTCCCTGCTTGCAAGGGTGGGACAGGAACTGATTCTGGCTTGATTTCTACAGCTGGATGCCCTTCCTAACACCAACCTCATTTACAGTGAAGGCTGGGTGCTTTTTTTCCGTGGCGCTTACACGTCCACTTTACAGTGGGGGCTGGGTGCTTTTTTGCCGTGACACCTCCACAACCACTTTGCAGTGGAATGATAGGGACCCCAGTCCTTTCATCTCATTTCTACAGCTGAGTAAACTGGAGCAATGTGAAATAGAGTGTCTTGCTCAAGGAAACACATCACCCAGTCTGAGAATTGAACTCGCAACCTTTCGATTGCAAAGCCAATGCTCTAATCACTAAGCCATGTGTCCCCATAATATACTCACAAATTGTCATACTTAGGCCTACCAGCCCCTTTAAAAGTATTTCTTGGCACACACATACATGATAATCATGTGAATACACAGGTGAAACTCCAGAGTAAACAAGACTCTTAATAAATATTATTTCTCTCCCTTCATATATATATATATATATTCAAAATAGGGAGCGCACAGGACAAAGATAGTGGAGAAAAACAACAACAGAGATGAACAATCCCATCTCCTCAGTCAATATATGTAATGTATATATGTTTTATATAAAACCCATCAAGTAAAATTAGCAAGGAAAAGCTACTCCATATCTTTTAATAAGAAGCTTGTATGTTTGGAATTAACTGCTGCCAGGTGTTATATATTTACTTGTATCTGTATCTATATCTTAAATAAATAAAAAAATTCAGAAAACATGATGCACTGCATTTTATATCTAATATATTTATCGAAAACATTGCATCATATAAACAGTTCATGTTTATTAGATAGACAAAAATACAAATTCTACAGCATATGATTTGGTATTTTTGTTCCCTTTTCTTCAATCTGGAGTATTTTTAGAAATACCTCTGCTGTTGACACCAGCTTATGAAAATGGTGATGTAATCCTATAGTTTAGCAGATGTGGCATGAATCAGAAGTGCGAGCAGCTAAAAAGCAGAGAAATCCAGGGCTGCTACTTCCTACAACTAGTACTGCCTAGTCACTAATATAGCTATAACATCCTGAGTTGAGGTATTGTATTTCAGCATCACATATGAAAGAAATATGGCTGAGGTCAGTGAAACAAAATAGTAGATACATATAAAAATCTACTAAAGAGCAAGAAAATTAATTCCAGAAATATTACTATGAATTGTGTTTTCTTTGCCAAAAGTATTTAAAAAAAAAAAAAATTTGCAGGAAATTTCTAATTCCTTAAAATTTCCAGGGTATACACAGGTTTTAACATGGAGATTTACAATTCAACCCTTTAGCATTTACACTACTTTATATCATATTTTCATAGTAAACACTTTATTTCACATAATTATTTTACATAATATCGAATCTATGAGATTTTGATATTATTTATTTTGAGAACAACACCTTAACATCAGTATGAGCAGCCAGTTACAGCCAGTTTGAACAGACAGAGGTGAGAGAATTCTAGGCGGATACGGCCAGTTTAAATGCTAAAGGGTTAAATAACTGATCATGTTGGCTGAGTCTTTTATGAAAAGTTTTAACATATCCATTGTATAATATCCTCACTTCATTTTTATATTACTAATATTTGTTGAGCCTTACATATGTTGCAACCACTATGTTTTCTTTTCAATGTTTATCGTATTGTATATGTTAGTCCTTTTGTGGCTAATACAGAAGCAATTGTTGTTATTATCATCATCTTCATTATTATTATTAATAGGGCAGTGGATTGGCAGTATTGGTTAAGCATCGGACAACATACTTCACACCATAGTTACGGCCCTTTATGTTCTGAGTTCAAATCCTGCCAAGGTTAGCTTTGCCTTTCATCCTTATGGGGTCGATAAATTAAAGTAGTAGTAACACACAGGGGTTGATTTAATCAACTTTCCTCTCCCTCACAAAATTTCTGGCCTTGTGCTTAAATCAGAAACCAGTATTATTATTATTAGGGGTGGATTGGCAGTACCAGTAGAGAGTCGGACACCATGCTTTCCAGCATAGTTACGTCCCTTTACGGTCTGAGTTCAAATCCCGCCGAGGTTAACTTTGCCTTTCATCCTTACGGGGTCGATAAAATAAAGTACCAGTAATGCACTGGGTATTTGCTGACCTTGTGCCTAAAGTAGAAACAATTATTATTAGGGTGGTGGATTGGTAGTACCAGATAGAGCGTTGGACATGCTTTGTGGCATAGAGTTACTTCCCTTTGCATTCTGAGTTCAAATCCCGCCGAGGTTAGCTTTGCCTTTCATCCTTACAGGGTCGATAAAATAAAGTCCTAGTAATTTACTGGAGTCGATTTAATCAACACTCCACCCCCTAAAAATTTATAATCCTTGTGCTTAAATCAGAAACGATTATTACTGAGGGCAGTGGATTGACAGAGCCATTAGAACTGAGGCCAACTCTACCTCTCATCTTTCTGAACCCAATAAAATAAAGTACCAGTCAATAAGCAGAGTTGATTTAACTGCCTCTCCCATGCACCAACTATAAAAAAAAAAAAAAAAGAAAAAATTTCATCCTTACGGGGTTAATAAAATAAATTGTTGGCCTTGTATCTAAATCCCGCCAAGGTTAACTTTGCCTTTCATCCTTACGGGGTCGATAAAATAAAGTACCAGTAATGTACTGGATTATTGCTGGCCTTGTGCCAAAAGTAGAAACAATTATTATTTATTCTTGATTTTTGTTAGTCGAGAAAGACAGAGGAGCATTAGGAAAGCAGTACTTAGTATTGTCCCTATATATTCTGACTTCAAATCTAGCCAAGATTGACTTAGCATCCCTACCCTCACTCTAGGATCAATAAAATAGCAAGCTTTTCCCTCCCACTCCTAGCATCACATAAATAGAAACCTATCCATATTTCCCCATGTTACAAATTTATGGCCTCATGTACCTATGTAAGAAATTATTATTCTTTCATTCCTGAGTAGCAAATGTATACAATTATTGATTGTGATTTTATTTGTAACAAGTACAATAAATGGATGGTTAAAGTACCAGATATTCCTCCATTAACCCTTTAGCATTTACATTACTCTATTGTATTTTTGTGGTAAAGGCTTTATCTTACATAATTATCTCACATAATATCAAATCTATGAGATTTTGAGGTTATTTATTTTGAGAACAATACCTTAATGTCAGTATTAGCAGCCAGTTACAGCTGGTTTGAATAGAAAATAGTGAGAGGATTCTGGCTGGATATGGCCAGTTTAAATGCTAAAGGGTTAAAGCATAAGTGTCCAACCTTATCTACTATGGACTAAACATTTTTTAAATTTCAAATTTTATCATGCATTTGTAATCAATAGTGTTGGTTATAGGTTTTCACTGGGTTAATCTCTGGTTCACTGCATTTCTGTTAGTGAGAATAATAAAGGAATGTTCCAGTGCTACTTGGATGGACTAAAAGCCAATTTTACACCAACTATAATAACTTTTACTGACGCACACATCTAATACAGAAGACCCGCCTTCCCTACGTGCAAAGTTAACCTACAGTTAGTAGGCCCCTCCAAACCAAACATACACCCCAACCCACTACCCCTATTCCTGCCAACACCACCCTTTCTCTATAAAGTTATGTTGGTACCACAACATCCAGTCCAAACTAATGAGATTGTGTAGGTGTCACAACAAAAAAAAAACACACAGTCCACGCTGTAATGTGGCCGTGTAGGTAACACAGTAAAAAGTTCCCAGTCCACACTGTAAATGCGGTTGGTGTTAGGAAGGGCATCCAGCCATAGAAAACCTGCCAGATAGTCCTATACGAGCAAGACACGGTCACCACCAATCTTGCCTCCAGTGGGACAACTCCCGTCTAACCCATGCTAGCGTGGAAGCATGGAAGATAGATGTTAAACGACGATGATGATATATATATATACACACACAATTGTGTAATAATGGGGTAGTGTTGTTCAGAAGATTACAGAAACTATGTAATACTACAGCTGCAGCCTGGTGATGCCTGTCACCCCTATACCAGTAATTGGTGCAGGCTGATTGTTGTTTTACAGGAAAGGTTTTGAAGGATGTGTTTCATTTTACTTTTTATTGTGTGGTATGAGTCTGGTGAGTGGTGTTGAATGTGGGTTTATGGATTGTGATTGCTTGAGTTCAAGGATAGCATTAAATTGATGTAAATATATTCACATTCAAGTTAAGACATTTGACAGTCTTAGTTACAAATATATTTGTATTATATGACAGGCATTTGCACAGTTTCTGCCAACCATATATGCTAACAAAGCACTGATCAACTTAAGGCTATAATATATGAAGAGAAGCCTACCTTTTGTAGCAAAGGCTTGACTATGTAAATAGTATGAGATTACCATAAAAGATTATGGGAGATAAAAAAACATAACCAACTTGTTCAAAATATTTAATAGTCAAACCTGCAATGGAGCAGTTTACAATAAGCTAACATACTTTCAACATTAAAATTCACTCAACACTTTGTAAAACAACTGTTTATTTGTTTACATCTCCTGGCTGGTATATAAGGTTTAAAAATGACAGGTAAGTGGTCAGTCTCCCTTTGATATAATGGTAACACGCTATCCGGCATATGGCAGATGTGAGGTGACTGTCCACTTTTTATCATCTCTAGGGGATTATATGCCCCACTTGTTCCACTATTTAATAATCAAGCCTGCAAGTTAGTTTATATTTATGTAACATACTTTTCCTTTCAAAATGTAATGTCTCATTTTTGTGTTATTGAATAAGATTTAGTTACTAAATTCTCCATTGCATGAATTAATGTGGTAATTACAAATGGTTTTAAAATCATCCAAAAATATAGGATTAACAAAATCAGAAAGGTTATCACACCTGAAGTAGGCTTTGGAATTAACGGTTTGATAAATGAGGCACTTAAGCATTGATATGGTACCTGACAGAAAGCATAAATAGAATCTTAATTATTATGTTATGCAGGTAAGCTGTGCATATGTAAGACAACAGCACAGACCCAACCAATCAAATACTAAGGCACAACCCATTATTTTAGCATTCAACATATACAGATATAGAATACCCAGCATGCCAGATTCATTTGAATTTCATCTCTGATCGTTGCGATAGCTATAACTATCTCTACATTTTGGATCATGCTCTTTTGAGATACCATATTTATAATTTAGACTGTATATTTGATAAGAAGGTTGTCAAGGGAAATTTAGCTGCTACATTGAACAAATATATAGTAACTTTGTCAGCTTCTTGCTCCTAAGGTCTGCCTTTGAAAGCTAGAAAATTATGGTGACAGACATTTTGTTACTACATCAAGCAAGTCTATAACTATATAGCAAATTCCTTTTGACTTACAAGGTCTTCATTTTAACCTTTCTGATGCCAACCTGCCCTAAACCATCTTTGGTTCTATGAAACTAAACTATCCATTTTAAAGGGTTCATATTTAAATTAAAATTGTCCAAGATAATTTTATATAATTTTATTAAGTTACTATCTCAGTAATGAAATAATTCCTAATTTTAGTGAATAATAATAATGAAATTATTGTGTAAAGTGCTCAGGTGCACTACAACTCGTCAATATAGTACATAGAATAATACACAAATGTCGGGGAAGTACATGTGTGTATGTGTTAGCTTTTAAAATTCTCGATTAACTAATTGAAACAGTGCATTTCATTAGAAATATGGTCATGAAATACAGTAGAATGATTAGTGGAAAAGATTAGTAGAACTACAATATAGAAGTTTCATTGTTAGTTCTTAATCAACTTTGTATGAATGTTAAGTGATACAATAGGAATCATTAACATTAAAATGATTTAAAATTCAAATACATTTAGTTGTATTTTATCATCACCATAATCATCATAGTTTAAGTCTGTTTTCCCTGCAAGCAAATGTTGGATGGGCCTTCACAGACTGATTCAGTACCAAAGCAGAGCCATCTTTTCTTACATTTTATTGTGGCACCAGCACTAGAGAAGTAGTCGAGATCTTTGACACAGCTGAAGAGTCCTCATAAATTTGTGACATAAGACAGATGTGTCTGAATCAGACAGTCTAACTATATTTTTAGTGTTATGGAAGTTAAACATTAGCTTCTGTTATATATACTATAACTGTATATATGTAACAGTGAAATCTTAGTTTGTGGAGGAGTCCACAATTATAAGCTATGTAGGCTAAACATGATACTGATATTTGATGCTGCTTATGATAAAAACTATAAAAAAATAAATGCTTTCTCTTCAGAGTTAAAAAATACCTTCTCTCAGAGCAGTTATTAACCTTTATTAGAGTGCAAATATGCCCTTCTTCACAAATTGTTCACATATCTGAAATGGTATACCCTATACATAACACACCTCTCTTCAATGATGTCTGCCTGATAGGTGGACCTACACTAAGAATCTAAAATTACTGGCCCACTCTGTCTGTTGATAGAGCAATCTATTACTCTGAACTTACTATCGATTGTCTTGATGCAGATATCTCGCTGTTCCTCACCATTATCACTGTAACTTACCTACAAGCTACATACTAAATACCTTTTTTCATAACCACACCCACCATTTTCCCCTACTACTAATACTACTACTATTACTACTACTATTATACAAGAATACCAATAACAGAATTCACATAAAAAAAATTTGCAGAAATAGCTAGAAAGACACAATATTAATAGAATGGCTAAATTAAACATTTATACAAAAGATATTCAATTTTATATAATTTAGGATACAAAGAACGTAGAATTATATGAATCTCTCAATATATCAAAAATGTATTCATATTCACTTTCTGCCATTTAGATATATTTTTAATTAAATAAAATTTTCTCATGATCACAATGTCTATTATTCATTATATTAACATTTTTTTACAATTGATAGATCAAGTATCTGAAGCTAATGTTTTATCAATTTTACTTTTTACAATATGAAAATATCCCTTTTCATATTGTAATGGACAGTTTATCTTGTTTATAAAATTGCTGCAATGGACAGTTTATCTTGTTTATAAAAACATTTTTCACATCTTCCATGGATCTAAAACAACTTTTAGCCCTTCAAAACTGAAGAAGATAAAACTATATTTCATTAGGGGATTTCATTAGATTTTTGTAGGCCATAAAACAAGCAGAAAACCTGGAGACAAATTCATTTCGGAGGACAAAGTATCTGAGAGAATGTTAGTGTCTAAATCCAGCATATTGTAAAATAATTACTAAATGTTAAAATGACTATGAGGTTGTAAAGAATATTCTGCCGTTAAAGTTTTGATAAAAACAAACCCATTACTTATTTTTTTTCAGATTGTTTCCCCTTATTTTCCAATGCTAGTGTTGGTGAAAAGGTTTATTATTTTTATGATTTGCATAGTCATGTTTACAGCTGTAATCCCCACTCTACAGTTAGTTCCATGGTGATGAAGTAGCTGTAAAAGTTGTGTAGCCCCGGGTTGGCTCTGATTTGCGCAAACCTATGACCAAAAGCATTCCAACAATGATATTCACATTTCCCTCCAGGTATCCTGTATCTAATACATATAGTCATAGATAGTATCCTTTTAAAGGTAGAGTATACTTTGAGCAATTGGTGGCTGTTATTTCTAGCAGGTAAAGTGACAAGACAGAGTAGTAGTAGTAGTAGTAGTATTTATCAGTCAGGGACTGAGAAAAAGATGTGATGTGCATGTATTGTCTAGAAGCACAGCTCATCTAGAATATGCTATAATAGTAACGTGTTGAACTTATGGTTAACATTTTTATTATCTTGACATTAAATCATATGTTCATGTAATACCTAAGATTAGTAACAAACACCTAAGATAATGGAAGATTGAAGGGTGAGAAGAAAACCAAAAGCAATGAATAGATTCTCTGGAGTATGTAATTCAAGTTTTAACATAACTGCACTGAACTAACAAATAGTTGTTCTTTGTAACAAACTTCAGAAGGATTCTCTCTTGAGTGTTACCATATAACTAACCTTCTCCTCAATCACTAAGCAATGATTATGAAATAAGTAAAATTTATACCACTTATCTTGGCCGATAGCAATCTGATACAGTTTAATAAATAACACTGTGTCCTATAAATAATCGGAATATGAACTTGAGCAGTTGCAGAGTTTTTTTTGTGTGGTATACAACAGAGGGCATCAGAGGTTACATTATTGTAAAATATGTGTGTATGTGTGTATGAGTGTGCGTGAATGTAGTAAATAAATAACAAGGAGAAACGAAGCCTGCATGCTCCGATGGATGTGTAACAGTAATACACGTGAACGACAAAGCATAAAGGAATTGAGAGAGAAACTGAGCATAAGAGGAATCAAATGCGTGCAGGAGAGGCGGTTACGCTGGTATGGACATGTGATGCGTATGAAGGATGACAGCTGCATAAAAAGGTGCAGAGCACTAGAAGTTGATGGAAACCGCGGAGTGGGGAGACCCAAGATGACTTGGGATGAGGTGATAAAAGCCGACCTTACCCAACTACACCTCTCAAAGTCAATGACACACGACCGTGACTTCTGGCGTCACGCAGTAATACAGGGTACCCGACCTCCCATGGGTACATGCTGAAGCATATAAACAATATGCCCCCACTCCCCCCACCACAAGGTGGTCGTGGAGGTGCCACGGCAAAAAAGCACCCAGCCCACACTGTAAAGTGGACGTGTAGGCGCCACGAAAAAGCGCCCAGCACTCACTGTAAATGAGGTTGGTGTTAGGAAGGGCATCCAGCTGTAGAAATCAAGCCAGATCAGTTCCTGTATGAGCAAGGCATGGTCAGCCGACCAGACACTGCCCACAACAGGACAACCCGTCTAACCCATGCTAGCGTGGAAGAACGGACGTAAAACGGTGATGATGAAACAGAGTTTTAGATATACTCTTGTAAAAGGACAAGGCAAAAATAAATCTTTAAAAAAAGTTAACCTTTTATTGATAACTATAATTTAGGAGATTGATGAAAGACACGACACTCATCATCATTTAACGTCTATTTTCCACACTAGCTAATAATACAAAATTGTGTGTATTGTGTGTGTGTGTGTGTGTGGGGGGGGGGGGGGTATGTATTCATTATTTTGGTTTTAACAAAAAACAATTGTGAATTAAGAAATTTTAAGTGAAAACAATACCAAAACTTTTAAAACAAAATCATCATATTATTAAGGCTTTCATCATTCTCTACTATAATTTTGCTGTATTAACTGATTTCTATCCTTGAACTGAAAGCATGCTGTGGTACTGCCTCAAAAGTCTTTTTTTTAAAAGTTGATCATATTGACATCATTAATCAATATCTATTTGTCGACTAGGATATATGATTCTCTCAAGAGCATTAAAACATTAAAGAGTTACAGAGTTGAAACTGAGCTAAAGTTTCAACTTTCTAAGAACTTGTTTTATTACAGTTGATTTACTCTTCTCAGAGTGTGTGTGTGTATGGGGGGGGGGGGGAGTGTTCTCTTAGTATTTATATTTATTCCTGGACCAGGTGACACAATGCATCCTTGAGCAAGATGCTCCATTTCACATTGCCCCAGTCATCTTGTCTACTCAGCTTAAGAAAAAAAAATAGTACCAGCAGTTGATGCTGGTGGATAACTCTTGCAATGAACTGGCATCTGATCTTTCATGATATGACTGGGGCCACTGTAATTAAAACAACCAAGAAACCTCCTATGAGATGTAACCTTATAAAGAAGCCAGCTAAACCTACATAAGCTTAAGTTTTAAAACAACAAATATTTATACTAAACCCATGTGCTTAACATCATGTTTCTATGGAAACTATAAAGATAATTCCACATACAATCTATTGAATTGTTTTAGCTATGTAACAAGAAAAATTTAATACAATTACAGCTGAACTCAAAGAGACAAGGCAAAAATCATAGCTTAATGACCTTCATCTGAGAATTGAAACTATCACAGTCATCTTGTCACACTGTTTGGATATGCATAATAAACACACAGACATACTCATTACACAGTTAGATATATAATTACCTATACAAATGTATAACTGTCTA
Organism: Eledone cirrhosa; assembly: GCA_964016885.1. Classification (NCBI taxonomy): domain Eukaryota; kingdom Metazoa; phylum Mollusca; class Cephalopoda; order Octopoda; family Eledonidae; genus Eledone; species Eledone cirrhosa. The sequence goes on from OZ024740.1 coordinate 50,491,636, forward strand.
AACTTTTAACCAGTTCACAGTCTTAACATCCTGTACTCCCACAAAACAACACTATGATTGCATCACATTAAAAATTAGGGTCTGTAAATTCTCACAACAATCTATCTGCTGATAAAGAATAAACGTTTGAATTAACAAAATATGTTATATTATACAACTCTTTTGTCTTCTCATTAATAAAGAGACGTACAGAGTAAAAAGTTTCATAAATATATTTGTCAGGTTGAGAACCACTCCCCTAACTCTTTCTTGATTGGATGAAATTTTTAGATTAGGATATAGATAGCATATAGAGTAGCACTTCTACCTGTCATATATAGCTCCATAAATGTCTAAGCTGCAATCTGCAATGATAATTCCCATGAGAAACCAATGAATGTTGTACTATCTTATTTCCTCTTCATTATACTGCATATATCTCAAGTTTTAGAATAAATACACTGTATCTCTGCATGTTGTAAGAAGTGACTAAATGGGTCGGTATAAGAAAGGCATTCTACTATAGAAGATTTCCTCGAAATTTTTGATTCAAACCATGCCAGCATGATGATAGTATTATACAAAATCCCTAAGACATGATGACTGTCAAATGGCCAATTGTTCAAATATTTTGCTTTAAAAAAGTAATTTTACTATTCTTTTGAATGAACTATCTAAAGAGGCTTTTGATCATAACTGAATTTAAAAAAAAAAAGCAACAAAAAACTGCTAGACAAAAAATTGTCATAGTATTTTGTTTTGCATGGAAGCATGTACAAAAATAAAACTTCCATGTACACACCAAGACCCTTTAATATCTAACACTTGGTTATTTGCTTAAGAAGATAATAGGAAATTACTTGGGTTAGTGTGTGTGTAAAATTAGTCATTTCTACAAAAAGCTATTTAATAAAACAATAACAGCATTGCTGATAAAGTGTCAGTTTTCTTACAGATATCTAATAACTTGAAATAATCTTTGTTGAAATCTGGAAAGTTCTTTTCTTTCTACCAGGACAAATAAGCTAAAAGACTAGCAGATGAAAATAATAAGGTTATTATTCAGAATCCAAACATATTTCTAATGGTACTATATTTGGAAATATCACCAGACTTGAGACAAAAGACCTCTATTCAGATCAACATAAAAAGAAATAAATGTCTAGAGTATTTATACAACATGGGTTTCCAAGTTTATGTAGGGTTATTTAGAGAATAAAATAGAACAAAGGATTTGGTTTATTACTTCACTATGTCTCACTGTACCTTTAGTTATACCTAACAATTACACAAAAAGAATATGTTTTGGTTAAGGCAGCTGGCAACACACTAGGTCTTCAAAATATTCTGATAAAAAAAAATGCATTCTTACCCTGTGAGGCCTAACTTTAGCTAAAAGAAAGTCTTGAAGAAATTAAGATATGTTAATGGTAAGCAAAATCCCCAAACCAGTATTTTGTAATGACATTGTACTAATAATACATACAACAGAATCAGACAATTTACGACTATAAAATTAATTTATTCCAGATTTGAAAAGCTGAAAAATCTATTTACAATCTTCATTAAAATCGTTTGGCAGGAAACCAATAATTAACTATTAAATATATATACTTATAAAAGGATTAAATAATATAAGAAAATTAAATTACAAAATATTGAAGTAAAATATTAATCGCTTACATGAACACTATATTTCAAATTTACAGATACATGGAAATGAGTCTTTATTTATTTACTTACTGTTCAGCCAGGATAGGAAGATGCGAAGAGTAGAAGAAGATATCCTTATACTGAAGACCTTGCCTGAAAGCTTTTAACAGTGTGGACTACTAAATGCACCCAAAGGCCAGGTGATGGTATTAAAAAAAAAAGTCTGCAACTCATGTGACATTCATGAATTTCTCAACACCAACAACAAAGTAATTTATGGGCAAATATCTACAGCTAGAATTTGAAACCTTACTCTTTGATTTCCACTACTCCCAAAATAATCTGGAAAACTACGAATTTCTCTTAGTTATTTAGTTAATTTGTTTTTCATAAAGCCAATTTCTATATAAATGAAAGAGTAACTTGGCTTGTTAATTCTCTTATTTTCTGTTGCTTGTTTGTCAATAAATAATGAAATTAACAGCAAATTTATCTAAATATAACCACGTGAACAAATTCTGCAAGCTTGGTTCATTAAATTTCATAAGACAAATGGATGTAACAGCTAAGGTGGTGAATTAGATTTACTAAACATGCAAATGGATAAATATATTCAATAAAAGTATATATATTTATATATATACTTTTATACACACAAAAACAAGATGGCGTAGGACAGAACAAAGAAAAGAATCCCCAGAATGTGTGACGAAAGAACTTTGACAATATATGAACAACCGTCCGGTTGTGGAACCAACGAGCCAACCGGAAATTTATAATTTAATTTATAATAAATTGGAGTGAAAGCAACTGGTGCGTGTGTTTCTTATTGGCAACATGACCCTCCCAAAGTATAACAATATCGGTTTCAACACACGTTTTCAGATAAAGAATCTTGCTAAACAAATCCAGAAACGAAATATATATATTTAATCGTATTCTAAAATAAATATGGTAAACATGATCAAATACATTTGTTTGAAATACACCATGAGGAGGTTCAATAGAACCAAAACATGTTAAAGTTGTCACTGAACTTACTAAAAGACCCAATCCTTGCTGCCAAGCTCTTATTTAGTTTTTAATTAATTTTGAAGTTGCCTCCCTTACTTTCCTGCATTAGAGCTAATAATTAAAGATAACTTTTATCTGAGAGAGAGAGAGAGAGGTCGATATGATTGATGCTTGGTTTGTGTACAGGGAAGGAGATTTGCAGGTAGGTGATGTAGTTCTCAGTATGGAGTCTGGGTTGGGAGAGACACAGTAAGGATAACAAGAGGAAGGCAAATGAGTTTGAGTGAGTTTAAAGTTCACTGGTAGAGTTGGCAAAGTTCAAAGGAGTCAAGACAATTATAGTAATAGTAAAAGAGATAAAGGACACACGATTTGGTTAAAATATATCTGATCATGAGAAACTAATTTGAATACAATACTATCCAACTATAGTTGAATATAAGAACAAATAATTATAATGCTTAGCCTCAGGCTAGTTCAGATCAAACTATAATTGAAAACATCCCAGCCGTAGTCATTCCACCTTTTTTTTTTTGTATTTAAGACTATATTATTCAATATGGCCTTATTTTAAAAATGGTAGGATGTGATTTGAAGGAAATTTGACTGCTACTTTTAGTAGGTTGAGTAACCATGTAAATATTCCCTTGTTCACTTGTCCAATTATTTCTTGTTAATATATGTCAAAATAAATAGAATTGAACAACACTTTGTACCCAATCAATGGTGTATATTATTTGGGCAATTAACACTTCTGATTTCAAGGAAAAAATCAATTCATCAGTTTTCTAACAAGGATTAAATTGTTCAAGTCCAAGGTGATTTTGATTATCTTGTATGGGTATGAGAGCTGAACTCTTACAGCTGACATAGAATGAAGGATCCAAGCATTTAAACATAAATGCTTCAGAAGGCGACTATGCATCTTGTACACAGAGCATTAAGACAAACAACTTTGTCAGACAGCAGTCAACGAATATGCTGACACACAGGAACCACCCCTTGCCAGGGTAAAAAGATGGAAGCTTGCCTGGTACGGTTATGTTCCATGACTGTTCCAAACCATCCTTCAAGACACAGTTAAGAGAAGGCAAACTAGAAGCAGACAAATAAAATCCTGGTCTGACAACATGAAGGACTGGACAAGTCACAGCACCATGATACTTCTCTCATGATGGAGAATATAGACCAGTGTTGTCTGCTGATTGTGAAAATTTCTACAGTAGCACCCAACAACTGGCTGTACCAGTTATAGGAAGTTGATTTATTGAATGTGAAGGAAATGGCTACAACTGACAACTAAAGCAAGGTTGCAGTCACATTTGAACAGACAACTTTTTGTCTATTCCATACATTTGCTTATCTGAACATATATAGAAGTGAAAAAAAAAAAGAAAAGAAAAAAACAGCCAGAAATACATACATAATGGGTGCAACACTATATATAACAAAACCATCTTGAGATATGATAAAGAGGGTGTAATACAAACATTATCTAAACAGTATGTAGGATATAAATAGAAAGATAGCACAGTACAACTTCCTGACTGTGCATTTGATTAACAATAATGATATTTGTGTTGATTTATACCAAGTCATAGAACTGGTTAAACAGCACCAGTGTGTGTCATCATTATCACCATCATAATCCCTGTTTTATGTCTGTATTTCCATGCTTGCATGGGTTAGACATGTAATGATCCAAATATGGCCAAAACTCAAAAGAAAGTTTGAACCGAAAACTGCAAGATAACAATACACTTATCAAAAAATAAAATACTCATAATTGTTTCTACTTTAGGCACAAGGCCAGCAATTACCCAGTACATTACTGGTACTTTATTTTATCGACCCCATAAGGATGAAAGGAAAAGTTAACCTCGGCGGGATTTGAACTCAGACTGTAAAGGGACGTAACTATGCTAGAAAGCATGGCGTCCAACCCTCTACCGATACTGCCAACTCACTGCCCCTTATATATATATATAATGATGTCACAACAAAATGCACCCAATACTCATAATGGTACCTATTTACAACTAGTAGGGCAAGCCAGTGATAAATCTTTGGTCATGGGAATAGTTTAGTACTGGTGATGGAGTATATGGCATTATACCAATTATTCTTATCGTGTCCACAAGAGTGTCGGCTACAAAGCTTGGCTAGATGTGGTTCCGCCACAGCTGAACACATTGCTGACCTTTCTCATTAAACTCTGCCAAATCCAATGCTGCACAGGGGTGTTCCAGCAGGGGCATATCAGAAGGTGCTGCGTAGTTTGTGGTTCGATGCCACAGTCACACACAACATCCCAATCCTTTAAAAATCCAAATTTTGCCAGATTGACTTTTGCATGACCAACACTAGATCTTAATCTGTTGAGGCATTTCCACACTGCATAATTTGTATCTGCTTTGGGGGGCAGTGCCTTGCTCGCCTTTTGCTCCATTGTTGTTACAGATGGGAAGTTGGTAAGTTTTTCTTCCCAATGTAAACATCCTTATTATTATTGATTTCACTTATTATTGTTTCTACTTTTGGCACAAGGCCAGCAATTACCCAGTACATTACTGGTACTTTATTTTATCAACCCCGTAAGGATGAAAGGCAAAGTTAATCCCGCCGAGGTTAACTTTGCCTTTCATCCTTACGGGGTCGATAAAATAAAGTACCAGTAATGTACTAGGTAATTGCTGGCCTTGTGCCAATAGTAGAAACAATTATTATTATTGATTTCAAACAGAGGCACTAGGCCTCAAATTTGGGGGAGGCGTATAGTTGATTAGATTGACCCAATACTTAACTGCACTTGTGGAATACATAAGAATGCAACAAGATGCTTTGAGATCCATCATGCCAGCACGGTATAGCAGACATAAAAATGATGATAATGACAATGATTGAAACAGAGAAGTGTACCATTTCTGCTGAGTAGTAGAGAAATTTCATTTCATTGAGGTTGTTAAAATAAGTATCAGTTATGTACTAATGTGAATTCAATTCATTACACCCTTTCCTTTAGGGATTTGTGGTTTTTCTGACAATGTGAGAAATAATGTTTATCAGAAAAGTTAGAAAAGTGAAACTTGAAATTGACCAAGTTGTTCAATCCATGCCAACATGGAAAGCTAACATAAATGATAATGATGATGCATGCATGCCCTCATGTACTGCAAACAGCGGGTTGAGCCAGTGCTTATCCCTGTTTTGATGATGATGATGATAGCAGTGAAAATGGAAAAAAATCAGTCTTCAATATTGCACATGGTTATTGTTCTTTAGCCCCAAATGAGCCCTGATCAAATATACCTATAGTCAAAAGTATTCCAGGTTGATTTCCTTAACCTGTAAACCCATAAATAGCCAACTGCTGACTTGCACTCATAACTCCTACTAAACCAATCCCCCAACCTGTATCCCTATATGAACCGCACCAGTCTCCAAATAGAGAAGATAGATGTTATCAAGCTGCAGTTATCATATAATGTAGTTTCTGTATAATAATACTGTTATTATCTGGAGTGACTATAACCCCATTATGTAATAGGCCATGCTCCACCTTACAACCCTGAACAATAAAGTCCCCTAAACACACATACTAATGGGTTCCTGAACTATAAATTCCCATAAACAAACATACATATATATATATACACTATTATCCAATGTGTCTTTCTTTTAAGATAGAAAGTATCGTGAGGGATATTTAGTTATTATTTCTAACAGACCAAGTGACTATACAGAGGCTCCCTTGTCGGCTCAGAGTTGGATACAGGTGTTGTTTAGCTCCAAATCAACCCTGATTGAGTAAATAGTCAAAACGTATTCTAGCCAGGATCACATTGTCTTTTCTTATAACTTAGTGTATTTAGGACTACCTTATCTAATGCTTTCTTTTTTTAAAGATAATAGGGTGTAATTTTAGAGAGATTTGGCTACTATTTCTAACATGTAAAGCAACCATGGTTTAGACATTTAGCCTTACTATGAGAACACCCATGTAAACTGTGTTCTCTACCATGTGCAACATATTTGAACTCTATAAAAGTATAGTCATTCAGGATTGGTTCATATCATTGGATAATTGACACACATATATGAAGAGCAGTCTTAGTTGTTTATATTCTCAACTATAGTAGATTCTATTTCACTACAATATGAGAAAAATATATAACTTTTTGAGACAAATTTGTGAATATGTATGTTTCAGTGTGTTTGATATTTTAGCTAGTAATTTCAATAAATCTCATGTGTCATGAGTTCAGCTCTATAATACATGAAATATAGTTGTCCTGAAAGCAGAAATTATTCTGCTTTTGTTAAGTGTCATTAGAGGAGAAAAAAGTCTGTTTGTTTTAAATGATAGAGCTAATTTTGAGGATCCCCATCCAGACCAGTGAAAGCACCGATAAACTTAACCCTTTAGCATTTACATTACTCTATATTTACTATTGTATTTTCACATACTATCGAATCTACAAGATTTTGATATTTATTTTGAGAACAATACCTTAATGTCAGTATAAGCAGCAGGTTACAGCCAGTTTGAACAGAATGAGGTGAGAAAATTCTGGCTGGATACAGCCAGTTTAAATGCTAAAGGATTAAAAAGCAGACAAAAAAAAAAAGAATTATATTAAAGACCCAATATTATTGTTTAATCCCAGAAGAACCCTGATGAAATATAACTACAGTCAAAAATGTTTTAACTAGGACTATTCCATCCATTTTCTTTTTTTTTCAAAAATTCATTCTTCCTTTTCCAAGACTGTTAGGTATGATATAAGGGAGATTTAGCTGTTATTTTTAGCAGATCAAGCAACCACATAATAATTCCCTCATTAACTTGATAGGGAGCTATTTCTTTGAAACTTATGTCTGTATTTCTACCTTAACATAAACACTGAGCTGGTCTACGAGTGCATAATAGTGAAAAAGAGGAAATGTAGTTTTGATATCTATCTATATTTTATGTAAATTTCCCTACTTTCACTATACCCACATTCATTTATAGTTTAAAAGACAAGTCTAATAATTGTACATTCATTACATGAGGAAATGCACAGTAGTTTACTAACCTCAGAAATTGTTAACTTAAGCAATATTTAACCCTTTAATGTTCAAACCAGCCAAAACTGGCCAGAATTCTCTACCTCTTTCTGTTCAAACTGGCTGTAACTGGTCGCTCAAACTGATGTTAAGGTATTGTTTTCAAAATAAATACTTTCAAAATCTCATAGATTCGATATTATGTGAGATAATTATGCAAGGTAAAGCCTTTACCACAAAAATATAATAGTATATATAGAGTAATGTGAATACTAAAGGGTTAAACACAGTATCTTACAGTTTCTTCTGCCATAGTGTGTTACTTAGAACATATTTTATTGCCCTCATAAGGATGAAGGGCTGACACTGGCAGTATTTGAACTCAGAACCAAGAGAGATAAAATTAAACACTGTAAGACATTTCTATTTATACTAACCCTACCACAAATGTTAAGATTTTTAATAGAATGCATAGTTTTACTTAGTAAGCTTCTTGTTCTAGTGGCTAAAGATAGCAAAACCAAAAATGGCATATGAGAGAAAGACAGAAAGAAGTAGGAGGAGGAGATGAAACAGTGAGTGGGAAGGAAGGGAGTGAGTGAGTGAAAGACTGAGAAGGGAAGAGAACATTCTTCATCAGTTAAGATCTATCTATATGTTCTATGGTAATGATACATAGCAGAATATCAAATATCTAATATAAGTAGAATTTGTCAAATGTGGAGTCAAAAACACGACCAAAAATGTATAAAGTCTGATATAGAAAAGAAATCAAAATAAACTTTAATTTCAATTTTTTGCTTTAAAACTTACAATGCTGACAGAAAATAATCTAGAATGTTAATGTGCATGTGTAACTGAATATATTTGTATGTGCTTATATATATGATCATCACTGTTTAACATCCATTTTTCACGCCAGCATGGGTTATATACATATACACATATATATATATAAGCATATACAAGCGTGTATATTTAGGTGTAAATGGTAGCATATATATATGTATACAAACAAATGTATCATCATCATCATCATCATCGTTTAACGTCCATCTTCCACGCTTGCATGGGTTTGGACGGGAGTTTTCCCAGTTGAGGCAAGATTGGTTGTCCTGCTCGTATAGGACTGTCTGGTGGGTTTTCTACGGCTGGATCCCCTTCCTAACACCAACCACGTTTACAGTGTGGACTGGGAGGTTTTTACCGTGTTACCTACACGGCTACATTACAGCGTGGACTGTGTTTTTTTTTGTCGTGACACCTACACGTCTACATGTAAGATTCATGTTACCAAATTATATTAGAATTAAAAACTTGAAAATTAAATTATGAAAAAAACAAAAAAAAAAACAACAAAAAACACACACACAGTCCACGCTGTAATTAGATGTGATCGTGTAGGTAACACAGTAAAAAGCTCCCAGTCCACACTGTATATGTGGTTGGTGTTAGGAAGAGCATCCAGCCGTAGAAAACCTGCCAGATAGTCCTATACAAATGAGACATGGTCACCCAACCAATCTTGCCTCAAATGGGACAACTCCCATCTAACCCATGCTAGTGTGGAAGATAGACGTTAAACGATAATAATGATGAGTGTTCTAGACTAAGTTGTGTGTGTACATGTACATAAACAGTTTTCAATGCAAATAGTTTTACATGGTTCTTAAGGAAAAAACTTCATGAAACCATAAAGTGTACATAGCTACTTAGTTTAGATTTTTTAAAATTTAACATCAATGTTTTTTATATATTATATCAGAATAACGGGTTTTTTAAATATTGATTTATATATTTTTGCATAAATACATAAGCATATTATGTATGTTACTTGTGATTACCTCTGTATAGTACTAGCTACCTACTGATCCAAGATGATCGATTGTAAGGTAAATCTACACCCATCAACAATTTAAATTTTGAACTGCAATGACTTTAGTTCATCAATCTTATAGCTCAGTCATTTCCATCACCCTTGCATGTTTTCTAAAACTTACAAAACAGACGCAAAAAAAACCCAAAAAACATTTATAATCACAAAGTCATTTTTTGGTGGTTTTGATGTGAATGAAAATAGACAGACATATTTTACCCATTTCAAACTACTAAAGAAGGAAGAAAAAAAATTAACCCAAGTTTGATTTGAACATGAAAATATTAACTAAGTATGCTAGAAATTGTAAAACATCTAGTCAGCCAGTTTACCATTTATGCACAACATGCTGTTGAAGAATTTCAGAGAAAGGGAAATGAAACCCTGTAATGCATACTTTTCTCAGTTAAGTAAAATGAAATTGTTAATATGAGGAACTGAAATCAGATCACAAACTTGACAGGAATTTCACCCAGTAACCCAGCCATCCAACCATAATAACAGATTTGAACACTGGCACAGGGCCACAGAGTTAGTGTGTGTAGGGGAGGGAATAATAGTTGAACCAGTCCAATTTTAGTATATTACTGGTACTTTTTATTTTTATCGCGCTTGGACAGACAAAAGGGGAAATTACCACAAGGAGGGATCGAGCTGAAATTCTAAAAGAATTACAGCCAAATACTATTAAGCTTTTACTGCACTAGTACTACTATTTCTGTTATACCACCACTCTAAAAATATTAATAACTTATGCTAGTATTAATAATGTAAACAAAGACTTTCAAGGGAAAAGATTCCGCATAAGATGTTGGCAACCAGAGTACAATTACTACTAACAAGATGAGATATTTCTACAACATTGCAGTGTGTTATTCAATACCACTGTTAACTCTTAGTTAGAAAGATTAACAGGAGAGGGAGAAAGGGAGTGAGAGAGAGCAGAGAAAGAGAGTGAGAGAATAGTTATGATTAAATAACTAGTTAGATTAATAAGACAAAAAAAAAGATACTGATAGCATTCTACTGAAATAGGAAATAGCAAAAGAACCAGAAGTCTGTCTAGTGTTGTTATAAACTATATATATATATATATATATATACATACATACAGGGTGTCTCCTCAAAATGTATACACATTTCAACCGCATTCTAATAAAAGTGTGTATACATTTTTGGGGACACCCTGTATGTATGTATGTATGTATGTATGTATGTAAAGCTTTTATAGTGAGCAAAGGCATTGCTTTATATCTGGAGATCTCTCTGCACTTGTTGTCACATGGTACCATGGGCCCAGCACTATGTGTCAATAATTGTCACAAGTGTAGCTTTTGTACCAGAGTTTTCAAGTCGCTGGCTGGACTAAAAAGTCACACTCGTTCAGCGCATTGGTAGGGGTTCTCCTACATGGATATAAAGTAGTGGCCGTACTCGAAAATGAGTTGGCAGCCACCATGTATGTATGTATGTATATATATATATATATAAAATTTATTTTTTATGAAGGTGTATGTTTCAGTGGTTACAGTGTTTGGTTCCGATTGTAAGGCCATGATTTCAATTTTCGGACCAGGCAACATGTGTCCTTTAGCAAGACACTTTATTTCACATTGCTCCAGTCCACTCAGCTGGTTGTAACTGTAATTGAAGGGGCCAGCCTTGTCACACACTGTCATGCTGATTCTCCCTGAGAACTATGCTACGGGTGCATGTGTCTGTCAAATGCTCAGCCACTTACATGTTAATTTCATGAGCAGGTAATTAAATTAATTGAATCAAGTGGAAAACTCCATATATAATTTTACAGATTAGTCAGAGATAGAAGGAAACTGACCCTTTTCAAAACCTCTGAAACTGGGTTGAGGAAAGGTGTCCTCTAACTAAAAACCTGTTCCGAATGCTTGTAACAGAATGACCGTCACTAACATCACCTAAGGGTTAGGTGGCAGTGTTAAATCAGGTGACAAATTATGTCTATAACTCAAGTAGGTAACAACAGTATTTGAACTCATAACACAAATGGAACAAATATTGCAAAACATCTTGTCTGATGCTCTAACGATTCCGCGAATCTACTGCCTTAGACTCATACATTATTTTATCAAGCCCTTACAGGATATAAGGCAAAGTTGACCTTAGTGAGATATGAACTCAAGAGAGTAGAGAGTGGAAACAAAGTGTTTTGTTTTATACCCTAACAACTCTGCCAATTTGCCACATTATAATAGTAACAATTGGAATTGAAAAAAAATACTGAATATTAGAGGAACTAGTTTCAAATTATCCCAAACTGGAATAAATATAACAAAAAAAAAAAAAAAAAAATCAAAATAATAATAATAATAAAATAATCATAAACTATAAAAATGAAAATTCTTTTTAGTTCATTTTTTTTTAACAAAAAAAAGGAGAGGATTATAATGAATTAAATTGTTGTTTGGAGCAAATAAGAATACTATTTTAGCTATCACAGATGATATAAGTTATAAATCAAAAGGATGTGAACTTTGAGAAATAATACAATGTACAAAATATAGGTAATTATACCTATAATTTACCAGAAAACACAAAAATCAGAAATTTTGCAAGTTACCCCCTTCGTTCCCATATTTTGACTGAAAAGATACTGCCTATAATTTTCTAATCATTTTGAAGGATTTATTAAGATATTTTTTTCACTTTTAAGCTAATGTTTGGGACAAATATTTCCTTACATAAAATTATGATGGTAGGTTTAACCCTTTAGCATTTAAACTGCCCGTATCAGGTCAGAATTCTTTCACCTCCATCTGTTCAAACCGGCTGTAAATGATCGCTCATATTGATGTTAAGGTATTGTGCTCTAAATAAAAAATATCAAAATCTCATAGATGCAATATTTTGTAAGATAATTATGTGATAGTAAATATAAAGTAATGTAAATGCAAAAAGGTTAAATTTAAATATGTACATGTTAAAACAAAAGGTTTTGAAACATAGAACCAGAGCCGGTTTGGTATCAGAATAATTAACAAACATAGCAATTAAAGAAAAAAAAAAGAAAGATTGCTGGGACATTTTAAATAAATTTTTACAGAAAAACTATATTAACAAATTATGTAATGTATGTTTTGTAACTGAAAACAAATAAGAAAATCTTTATCATAACACAAATTACCAATTACATATGTTTTTGATAAAATTAATTAATTAGACTGAAAGAAAATAGAGTAGCATGAACTAACAACTTATTAAGAATAATAACAAAATAAAAAAAAGTAGAAAAAATAACAATGATGTTTTTACCGGAGCATGTTTATATCGATACTCCATGGTTTAGCAAGGGGTGAGCCCAATTAGGAAGGAAAGAAATTAGTCCTCACTTCACTTGATGCCAGCAACAGTAGGACTAGACCTGAATATGTCACTGAAGTCACAACCACAACAGAACTGAATCTTTTTATTATTATTATTATTAAACAGCTGACTAACTTGGGAGGGTTGGAGTAAGAGGAGGAACTGTCAATGTTCATACACACATACATATACACATGCATATATATATATATATTGTATACACACATATACATACACCTCTACTTTCAGCAGCAAATGATGGTAGAAAGCCAATCTCTCACCCTCTCTCTTTCTTTCCTCATCCCCTTACACAACACCATACTACACTGTCTTTCTGTCTCCTCCCTCTGACACCTCTGCTCCATATTTTGTTTCAGGAAACACAGCAGAAAATAATTAAAAAGCAACAACAACCATAACTAACCATCAATGAGGACAATTCTAGTCGAACACATCTACACAAACTTCAATTTTTGTTGGTTTTATTTTACAACTATTTAAAAATTTATTTCATAAATAGATATACATAAAATTCTTTCAATTAAGTCTTTGTATTAATAAGAAATGCAGTCTCATAGAATTTTGGTTCTTAACATGAAAAAACTGTTCTTTCTGTTTATGAGTAAATAGTTGCTTTCATTTTCTTTAATATAAGTAAATATTGAAAGCAGGTATATTGGTGTAGTAGAGTAGTGGTACAAGAGCATGTGCAGGGTTTGGTTAATAGGCAGAGTTTGTGTCCTTTGAAGGGTAAAAGAGATCAGATATCTGAACACATACCCACCCTACTGCATCCTACCCCTTCTTAACTCATTCTTGTTGTAAAGGAAATAGCTGAGTATAGTAGCATGATGTATTTACTTAGTAAGCAAGGCAGCAACTAATTGTTGCTTATGTGAACCAGCAGGTGAACACAAGAGGAAACAGACTCTTATATTATATTATATATAGTAATGGTTTCTTTATTATTTAATAATAATGCTAATAACAACAACAATAACAATTGTTCCTACTTTTAGGCACACGAGGAGGGGAAAGTCAATTAAATCAACTCCAGTGTGTTATTGGTACTTTATTTTATTGACCCCAGAAGGATGAAAGACAATGTTGACCACACTGGGATTTGAACTCAGAATGTATAGTCAGAACAAATACCAAAAAGCATTTTATCCATCACTATAATGATTCTACCAATAATAATAATAATGATTTCTAGTATAGGCACAAGGCCAGTAATTTGGGGAGGGAAAAGTCGATTAAATCGACCCCAGTACGTTACTGGTGCTTTATTTCATTGACCCTGTAAGGATGAAAGGCAAAGTTAACCTCGGTGGGATTTGAACTCAGACCATAAAGGGGTGTAACTCTATGCTACAAAGCGTAGTGTCCAACGCTTAACTGATACTACTAATTAATAATAATAATATCATTTATCTGCCACAAGAGTGCCAAAACATACCAACAAAGAGAAGAAATAAAATCTCATTAATATAAGCAAAGAGATATACAGTTTTTCATATCACAGTTAGGCTGAAGTATTGAATAAATCTATTTTTCCTTTTATTAAGCCATCAGTTTTATTTTTATTTATATTTAAATAACTATATTTCAAGTAAACTAAAAAAAAAAAAGCATTGGTCATGTGACTAGAATGTCTAAAGAAAGAGTTGCTGGACAGATTTTACAGAAAAAGCCAACTGGCAGAAGACTCTGAAGTAGCCAACAAGTAAGATGGTCAGATAACATCCATGAGTTTGGTTGGATCCAGCCAGATCAATTGGAGATGGCTGTTTCTGATAGAACCCTCTAAAAGGCACCTTACAGGGTGGACTGGGCACTTTTTGTCATGTAACCAGCATGACCACCATTACAGGATGGACTGGGCGCTTTTTTGTCATGTCACCAGCACGACTACCATACAGGATGTACTGAGTACTTTACACTCAATTTATTTACTAATATTCTCCTGAATGCTAAAAGAAAGAAAAAAATTCTAAATTGATTTGAATTACAAATAATCCATATAGCAGTGTGCTTATCTCCATCACTAAGAAGACTTTTACCTCTTGCTGAGGACATGACAACCTCTCTAATGCTGCACCCACAATAAAATACACCTAGTACAATCTGTAAATCGATTGGCTTATGAGCAAGATGTGGTCATCTGACAAGTCTAGTCTTCGCTGACCTGTCCAATCTATGCCAACGTGGAAAGTGAACATAAAATGGTGACTATATATATCATCATCATCATCATCAACGTTTAACGTCCGTGTTCCACGCTTGCATGGGTTTGGACGGGGGTAGTCCCACTTGAGGCAAGAGTGATTGTCTTGCTCGCATAGGACTGTCTGGCAGGTTTTCTACAGTTGGATGCCCTTCCTAACACCAACCACATTTACAGTGTGGGGCTGGGAGGTTTTTACCGTGTTGCCTACACGGCCACATTACAGCGTGGACTGTCTGGCGGGTTTTCTACAGCTGGATGCCCTTCCTAACACCAACCACATTTACAGTGTGGGGCTGGGAGGTTTTTACCGTGTTGCCTACACGGCCACATTACAGCGTGGACTGTGTGTTTTTTTGTCGTGACACCTACACGATCTCATTTGTTTCGGCCTGGATGGTGTGGCACCAACACAACTTTACATAGAACGGGGTGGCGTGGATGGGTTGGGGGTGGTGGGACGGGGGGAGGGGGTATTTTGTTAGATGCCTACTGGTTGTAGTAGGTTTTACTATGCATTTAGGTAAGGCGGGTCTTCTGTATTACTGAGTACCGCCAAAGGTCTCGGTCCAGTGACATTGTCTTCGAGAAGTGTAAGTGTGTGAGGTCGGAGTTTATCAGCTCGTCCCAGGTTTTTCTAGGTCTACCTATTCCGTGGCTACCGTCTATCTTTATTGCACTGCACTTTGTTATACAGCTATCGACTTTCATGCGCATCACGTGTCCATACCAACGTAGCCTTCTCTCGAGTAAACAACATCTGATCCCTCTTATTTCTAATTTTTTCCTTAGTTCGTTTATGCTTTGCCGTTCACGTATATTACTGTTACACATCCAGCGGAGCATGCAAGCTTCGTTCCTCTCTAGTCTGCGTATATCCTCTGCACACAATGCCCAGGTCTCACTGCCATGCAACATTGCTGTTCGTATGCAGGCATCGTACAACCTGCCTTTCATTTTTAGGGAGAACCCTTTAGCAGCTAATAGTGGTATAAGCTCTCTGAACTTTTTCCAACCAGTTCTGACTCTAGCTACTGTACTTTCAGAGCACCCTCCCCCACTGCTGATTTTATCACCCAGGTAACGGAAACTGTCCACTATTTCTATAGAACCCTCTACGCAATTGAAAGAGCTAGTATTTTGTGGGCACTTGCTGCTACTTATTGCACCAGAGCACCGGCCACATGTAAAATCTATGTTCTTAGTTAGCTTACCTGTGATCCCACTACATCTTTTATGCACCCATACTTTGCATTTAGGACATAAAATGGAGTTTCTACCTACGCCTTTCCTACACACCGAGCACGACCATTTCCCAGAAGGGACCGCCGCCTTATTTTCTTTCCTACAAACTAGAACTTTAGTTTTAGCCAGGTTAATTTTAAGGCCTTTTGATTCTAGGCCGTGCTTCCATGTTTGGAATTTCTTCTCTAGCTCGGCCATTGATTCCGCTATGAGTGTCAGGTCGTCTGCGTATAGGAGTTCCCATGGGCAGCCGGTCTTGAACTCCTCTGTTATAGCCTGAAGGGCAATAATAAATAGTAGGGGGCTGAGAACAGAGCCCTGATGGACGCCAACTTTTACGCTAAACTCTTCACTATATTCGTTGTTAATTCTAACCTTGCTGACTGTTTCTTTATACATGGCTTGTATAGCTCTCACAAGCCATTCGTCAACGCCTAGTTTTCTAAGAGCCCACCAGATAATGGAGCGGGGGACTCTGTCGAAGGCTTTCTCCAAGTCGACAAAAGCTAAGTAGAGGGGTTTACCTTTAGCTAGGTACTTCTCCTGTAGTTGTCGTACAATGAAAAGAGCGTCTGTGGTACTTTTGCCTGACACAAACCCGAACTGCATTTCATCTAGGTCGATTCTCTCTCTGATTAGTTGTGCTATTACTTTTTCCGTGACATTCATGACCTGGTCGATTAATTTAATGCCTCTATAGTTACTCCTATCTAGGGCATCTCCTTTACCCTTATAACAGTTAACGATGATGCTGCTATGCTAGTCCTTCGGAACAACCCCATTCTGTACGACTTGGTTAACTATGCGGGTGACCATGGTGTGTCCCACCGTGCCAGATGCCTTCAGCATCTCAGCAACTATTTCCGAAGGCCCAGCCGCCTTACCCATCTTCATATCCTTGATTGCCTTACTTATTATACTCCCCTCGACTAACACTGCTGGTCCCTCTATTGGGTCGATATGGGGGAGACTGTCTTTCTCCCATTTATTCTCCTCATTTAGTAGCCTTTCATAGTGACACTTCCAAGCTACCTTCTTATCAGCGTCGGTGATGGCAAGTGTGCCATCGTCGTTTAGTACACACTTCTCCCCGACAATATCACGGTTTTCCTTGACGCATTGCCTAGCAATCCTGAACACCTCACGTTGTAGAACATGCTTGAACTTTCTTTCCTCAGCTTCCCTTCTTGCTAAGTACACTTGTCTCCTAGCTTCCCTCCTGGCCACTTGATAGTCTTCTCTACTTCCCCCATCCCGCCATACTTTCCAAGCCTGCTTTTTGGCCTTAATTGACCCCTCCACCTTACTGTTCCACCACCATGTTACTCTCCTCCTGCCTACAGGCCTGCTCCAGCCACAGACTTCGTTTGCCGCCATCAGCAGGTTTGCTTTCAGGAATTCCCACTGCTCCTCTATATTGTACGACTCTAATTGCTCTTCCTTACTGTCGAAAGCATCAAGTAGTATGCTTTTAAATTTATTTCTGGCTGTGGGGTCCTTTAGCTTCCATATTTTTCTCCTGAGGATAGTCCTCTTCTGTTGTCTAGTACGTCTCGTCCTGACTATGAGGTCGCTAATTATCAGTCTATGTTGGGAGGTGCATTCTTCATGGGGGAGGGATTTAGTGTTTACAACAGACACTCTGTCACGTCTTCTGGTAAGGATATAATCTACCTGGCTTGTGTGTTCCCCGGATCTATAGGTGATCAGGTGATTGTCACGTTTTTTTAAGTTAGTGTTACAGATAGTTAGGTTATTTGCATCACAGAATTCCAGGATTCTGGAGCCTTCCTCATTTCTAGTACCAAACCCATAGCCTCCATGGATTTCGTCGTAGCCGTCACAATGTTGTCCAACGTGACCATTTAGGTCGCCTGCAATAATTATATAGTCACTGTCGGATATTTGGGAGGTAGTTAGCATCAGTGTCTCATAGAATCTGTCTTTTATAGTGCCGGGCAGTCCGGATTGGGGTGCGTACGCAGATATTACTGTCACCGTAGTTCTATTGAGGACAAGTCGTATTTTAATTATTCTGTTGTTTACTCTATTTACGTCTATTATCTTATCTGCCCACTTTTCTGCTACCATGATTCCTACTCCACCCAGCCCATCGTCGTTTCCCACCCAGAAAAGCTTATAACATCGTTTTTTACCCTCAATGAATCTAGCAGACCCACCCCTCCACCTGGTCTCTTGAATACAACAAACATCGACCTCCTTACGTTCAAGCATTTCTACAACCTCGTTAGCGCGACCCTTTAGGGTGCCTACATTTATGGTACCAACTCTGAAGTTTTGGATTGCGTTTGGGGGTTGGGGGCGGTGGGGGGCGGGGGGCGATGGGGCTATGTTAGCCGTCCGCGGTCGAAACAATGAGGAGTGCTCGCATTCTCGTCCAAGAGGTGAATTTGTCTTTATCTTTGGCATTGTCGCTGAGCGTCCAGATTTTTCTCTCTCTCCTCCACTCTCCAGGATTCCGCAGTCCATCCATCCATCATATATCAAAAGGCAACCAGGCAAACGATAGTATAGGCCTCTGGCTTCTGATTGGTCCGCGTAATAATAATACTGGTGATGCGTGGGGGCTCTGGCTTATGATTGGTCCACGTAATAGCAATGGTGGTGTGTGGGGGTGGGAGGGAGGGGTGTTGGGTAGCTAGAAGGTAATGATTGAATGGGGTCCTTGCATTTAACAAGCGATTAACAAAATACAAAATTTGTTCTGTTCCAATACGACAAAAACTTTCGTATCTAACAATTAATGAATACAAAAAAATGTAGATTGTTTTAGCAATAGATTGGCTATTTGGACTTGATACGAAATATGGAGTGTGGAGGTAGAGATGAAGAAAAATATGTACATTACATTACATGAATATCGTGGGGTAGACAGCAAAGCAATGAAATTTGGCGAAGTGAATTTCTATCATATATATATATATATATATATATATATATATAATTGTTTCTACTTTAGGCACAAGGCCAGCAATTACCCAGTACATTACTGGTACTTTATTTTATCGACCCCGTAAGGATGAAAGGTAAAGTTAACCTCGGCGGGATTTGAACTCAGACCGTAAAGGGACGTAACTGTGCTAGAAATCATGGCGTCCAACCCTCTACCGATACTGCCAATTTACCGCCCCTTATATATATATATAATGATGTCACAACAAAAAGCACCCGATACACATTGTTAATGTAGTTGGCATTAGGAAGGGCATCCAGCTGTAGAAACCAAGCCAACATCAGTTCTGTATGAGCAAGACACGGTCATCTGATCTGATTTGCCTCACAATGAGACAACTTGTCTAACCCATGCTAGCGTGGAAAAATGGACATATGATGATGATGATATATACACACACATACATAAGGGGGGGGGATCATGTGACATGCTTTTTAAAAGATACTATGGTAAGATTTGACAGCAATTTGTCTGCTGTTTCAAGCAAGTCAAATGACCAGTAAAAACTCCTTTGTTGGCTTGAGATTGGTACAGTTGTCAGGTCAGCTGAGATAGAGTAGGTCTATGATTTAAGACATCTCAGCCATGGTCATACATCCTATTTTGTTTTAAAATATATTGTATTTAGGACATCATTCAATATATCCTTTTTTCCCAATATGGTAGGGCATGTAATCTAAAAATTGATTTGGCTGCTATTTCTAGCAAGTCAGGCGACCATATAGAGGCTCCCTCCTTGCTTCAGTTAAATAGGTTGATGGAATAGCAGCAACAATACTTTGTGGTATTTCATATTTGGTTATGTCCTTCTATAGTCTGGGGTTTTAATGCTGTCAGGGAGAGGATGGAGTGTATGTGAACTCTGTTTCATTCCTGTCAACAATAAACTTAGTGCCAGTTATACTAAGTTGAAGGGATACAATTGACTACACCCTTCTTCAATTTTGTGGATTTGTGCCAATGAAAAAACTGAATGTGGAGCTGGAAAACTTGTTAGTGTATTGCATGTGTATGTGGTGAGGATGAGAGACAGATATGTAGATAGATGGGTAGATAGGTAGACACATGAGTAGAGAGAGAGAGAGGGGGAGGGGAGATAGAAAAAATAAGGAGTGGTGAAAAACAAAAAGGAAAAGATGCAATATATAGGTCCATATGAAATTGTATGTGATGAGTATAAGTGAAGGGTTAGGAGACAATACACAAGATGGGAAGAGACTAGTGCCTGTTATAACAGATGCAGTCAAAGAATAATAATTGTTTCTACTTTTGGCACAAGGCCAGCAATTATCCCAGTGTATTACTGGTACTTTATTTTATCGACCTCATAAGGATGAAAGGCAAAGTTAACCTTGGTGGGATTTGAACTCAGACCGTAAAGGGGTGTAACTATGCTACAAAGCATGGCGTCCGACCCTTTACCAATACTGCCAATCCACCGCCCTAAAGAATAATTAATAATAGCTAGAAAAAAACAGAAGTTAACTTTTTTGATACCAAACTCCCTGAAACTACTACTAGTTCTATGATACAAAGTTTTGTAAAGTTATATTCCAAACACCAACTTAAAAATGTGAAAATTAGTTGTGTTACTAAATCCCTCTAAATTCTTGTTTATTTTTAAAATGATTTAAAAACCATAAGCAGTAAATTTCATTAGAAATATGGCAACAAAAAGGTTAAACTACTCTTAAGCATCAACTCTCCTGTGATTATAGCAGATTTGGGGCATCATTTACATTAAATCATTATCATCTTCGTTTAACGTCCATCTTCCACGCTAGCATGGAATAATGAAAATTATTGTGTACAGTGCTCAGGTGCACTACAAATCATCAAAGGTGCATATATAGTACATAGAATAATGTACAAATGTCAGAAAAGTGAACAGTGTACGAGTCATGATATACACAGATACAGCATGTATATGGAGGGGGAATATCAGGTGTAGTGTTGGCCAATAATGGGAAGCGTGGAAGTTTTGAAGGATGCAATGTCCTGAATGCTAACAACTGATGTAGGTAGGTTTGAAATTGAGCGTGAAAAAATGTTTCCAAAAGTCATGGAAGCTGTGCTGCTTTCTGATTTTGTAAGCATGCACTATAATCTGGTGAAACAAATGATTTTGAGTTTGTCTGAGAAAAATAAAAAGTGGACTAAAAAGACAGAATAAGAACAAGCTAGAGTGATTTGTTTCTATTGAAATTTGAGGTAAAGCAGAGCAGATGGTAAAAGTGTTGTTGTTGGCAACAAAAGGCGATGAAAAGAGGATGGGTTGAATGGTTGAATTTGGAAATATATTTATTTGGCAAGGGACCAAAATACATGGGTGCTGTCAGGGAAAAGAAGAACAATTTTGGTTATGCACTTTGCGTTCTTAAATATTCAGTAATTTGGATGGGTTAGTGTGAAACAATTTTCAGGGTTTTTTTAAATCATCTTCACAATGACAGCATATTTTGACCCACACTATATTATTGGCACACATATTTATAAACCCATATACATCATTAATACTAAGAGAAATTTAACTCTGAACAGTAAATAAGCAATAATTTAGATACAGTAAAGCATTTAACTTTGTTCTCAACTTTTTATTGCTAAATCTACAACCATGTTATGGTCTACAATATATAAAGAACTAATATATGTTTGCTGAATTATTTCATACTTATTGATAAGTGAAAACAGATGTAGCAGCCAAATATTAAAGAAGCAATATTAAATAAAGGAAATATATAAAATGTACCATAAAATATTAACATTTTTTCTGTTGAGCCTCAAATTGTAAATGAAAATTTATTAACTTCTCTCAAGTTTCAATCTATGGAAAAATGTCACAGTGCTTTATAAAATGATTCTTTAAAAAAAAAGCTATACTACTTTCAAAAATGAGTTTTCTATAAAGTTGATACACACATTAATGCAATTTTAATACACCTGCAATTAATTTTGTTTATAGTTAAAACAGCACAATACATAAAAAAATATTCACCATTACCTCGTTGCTCTCATTATACACTCAATGAAACAAGGTTTAACTGTATTAAATGTGCAAATCTGTACTCAGAATGCTTACCAAGAGTTAATTGTAATGAGGGTAATTGCACGAAATTAAATTCCCAATACAGGTTTGTATTAGCAAACAAAGGAAATGCAAGTGGAGTTGTTACATAAAAGATTCTGCTAGAAATTATTTTCATGTAAAATACAATTACATAATTCTAACCTCCTTCATTCATGATGATGATCATAATCATTTAACGTCCATTTTCCACGCTAGCACGGGAAGGATGGGCTGTCTCTTTGTGAGAAATCAGGTTGGAGGACCGTGTTTCGTCCAAATAGGGCTGATTTTAGCTTGGTTTCTACGGCTGGGTGCCTTTCCTAACAACAACCACATTTACAGTGTGTGCTGGGTACTTTTTGTCATGACAGCTACACAACCACTTTGCAGTGTGGACTGGGCACTTTTTGTTGTGTCACCTACATGACCACTTTACAGTGTGGGTTGGGTACTTTTTGTCACATCTACACAATCACTTTACAGTGTGGACTGGGTGCTTTTGTCTTGACACATACATGACCACTGGGCACTTTTGTCGTGGCTCCAGAGGGACTACTTCATGGTGTGGGATGGGAACTTGGGAGGGTGGGGAAGAAGCTTGGGGAAATTGAGGATGTTATAATAATAGTTTCTAATTTAAGCATAAGGCCAGCAATTTGAAAGGCAGAGGTAAGTCTATTAAATTGACCACAGTACATTACTGGTATTTTATTGACCCTGTAAGGATGAAAGGCAAAGCTAACCTCGGCATGATTTAATTCAGGATGTAAAGGGCCATAACTATATCTACTGGTACTACCAATCCATTCATAATTATAACTGTTTTTTTTTAGTTTAAGCACAAGCCTAGTAATTTCTTTTTGGTATGGGGAAAGTCGATTATATCAACTGCCACCTCAGTACTTTTATGGTACTTTATTTGATTTGAATTCTGTGTAGTAATAAAACAGAATCTGATGAAAATAGTGAGGTTCTGTGTCAGTAAAATGTAATACAAATAATTCCAAGTGTGGAATATATTTTATGTCATAAGGAAGTATGCTTTTCCTTTAAAGGAAGACAAATTTAAAGGTCTTACCATTAGTTTACAAAATCACAAACAAGAACAAAATGAGCTGGCAATCTAGTACAATCACTAACTTGACAAGTTAACCTCTACAATATATCTAATTAATCCAAGTGCTTCATTTATTTATTTATTTATTTTTTTTTTAAATCAAAGGTTTATAAACAATATTTCAGATTTCACAGCTATCCACAATTTATTTCAATGTCTTTGTCTATAAAGGCCGAATTACAGAGATCTCTGATCTGTATAACTTTCTAGAACTGCCTCCTCTGGAAAGAGGGACATATATATAACAATAACATAGTCAACTTTTGTTTATGTTCAACAAGGAGTTTAAAAGAAGATTAGAAGATTTTACTTTATTTTAATTTTTTTTTTAATGTATAAATTTAACAAATATCCAACCTAACTTTAAGCTTAAATATATTTTTGTTTCTACTCTTCCTTTCACATAGTAGTAGTAGAAGTGATGGTGATAACTTATTATTATTATAAACTTTATAGTAATGACTAAGGAGTATAACATCTGAAATGACCTTATGAAATATTTTACTAATGAATTTATTTAACATTCATTCCTTTTGAATCATTGGAATAGTATTCCAACATCTTAATACGAGGGTAGAAGGGTGGCATGTGTATATGTACGTAATGTGTATTAATGCAAATCTATCTCTTGATGCCATCACTCTTCAACTATCATAACACTCCACCTAAAACAAAAATAAAAACTGTCTTTTAAAAATGAAGAGAATTTGATGTTTAATATACCAGATGCTAATAGCTTATCCATATTAGAAAGAAATCATTCACTTTTACCACTCAACTATTCGGTTATTTTCTGATTATTTTTTTAATGATTTCACTCTAATAAATGTCTGAGTTTTGTATTAAAATAAAAAGATAGAAAAAGATTAGATCTTTCTAGACATACTAAAATCTGGCAATAACAACAGTTAGACCATGCTTTGCTGATGAGATCTAATAAGATAAATTTGTTTATAGTTGTCACCATATTGCCAAAAATCAGATTCACTTTCTACAGCAATGTTTTTAATTAATTGGAATTCTGGGGTTGTCTCCTCTTTTTTCCTTAACCAGAATTATTTATTAGGATACTTTTTTTTCTTATTCCTCTCATCAGTATGTGGATTATATTAATTAATCAAAATTTCTTGGTTTACTTAATTAATTATGTTAATGTCCACTTTATTCTTTCTGGTTAAAATGGTGAATTGAAAAAGTTGTTAGAATGTCAGATTAAACACACAGTAGTACTTGTTTTGGCTATTTGTTCAAATCATGCTGAAGCAAACTAAGCCTATCTGCCTTTCAAGGTTGATAAATAAAGTACCAGTTCAATAATGGGGCTGATTCTTTCTCTATACTCTCTCTGGAAGAAATCAGCAGTGTTCCAACCTGTTGAGGGATGGATTCCACCAGGTTTAAATGTGTAAGATGGCACTTCTACAACACAATCATGAGTTAAGGTCACATTACATAAATGTCTTCTGAATTCAAATTCTGCCAGTATTAACTGTGGTATTCAGTCATCTGGGGTCAGTCAATAAGATAAGTTGGAGTAATATACTGGAAGTATATTCAATCAATTGTATTTTTCTTTATATGTCTCAAATCAAATCTGATCATTATGAGGGATCCTTTAGTTAAGGGGTGACTTTAAGGTGCTATCTATGGTCCATCCCACTTACTTGAGGTGCCAACAGCACCTGACTTATCATCATCATCATCGTTTTATGTCCTTTTTTCCATGTTAGCATGGGTTAGACGAGTTGTCCTGTTGTGGGCAATGCTAAGTCAGGCAACCATGTCTTGCTCTTACAGAACTGATTTTGGCTTGGTTTCTACAGCTGGATGCCTTTCCACACATAATCCTGGACAATTTACTTCCTTGTCTGCCAGCCTTTTGCCAAACATTTAGGATTGATAATTGTTTCCTTTAGTTTCTCTGTATTTTTTCGGATAATTTTCAGACATTTTTTCCTCGAGCTGCTCTTGAGAGGATTTCCTGCTTTGACCCTTCTTTGGTGATGATGGCACCTAGATATTTGGAATGGTCAACCATCTCAAGCACCTGACCTTTAACAGTAATTCTGGTGTCAATCCTGCCATAGCTGTTTGTCATGATTTTTGTCTTATCAGCACTGATTTCCATTCCTTATCCGGTGGCAGATTTGTCGTGGTGGGGAATAATTTGTATAGCAGCCATAAAAGGCCATGCCAGTCCAAACACTTTTTGATTACTCTAAGAATAATTGTCTGGGAAATGTAAGTTCATTAAATATGATACTTTGAGGATTTGACAAAAACTTATAGTGAATTGTCAATGTAAAAATAATGTAGATGTTTCCGAAATATGACCACTCACTAATATTTGATTCTGATTTAGGCAGGAGAAAGTTGATTAAATTGACCCCAGTGCATTACTGGTACTTTATTTTATCGACCACATAAGGATGAAAGGCAAAACTAACTTTGGCAGGATTTGAACTCAGATTATAAAGGGATGTAAAGCTATTCCATAAAGCATGTTGTCCAATGCTCTACCAATACTGCTAATTCACTGCCCTTGACCACCCACTAATATTAGGTGTTTAAGAGTCACATTTTAGGTTAGGAATTATGATGCTCAGCAGACAAGAGATAACTCTATTACTGGTTAGAATGTTAATCTATTTTGAGTAAAAGTAATATTTCAAGACAATATGGCATCTGTTATTGACACCTCAGTGAGGCATGTAGAATAAGGAAGATGTAGTTCTCAAATACACAAACATCTGCAATTGACCTGAGCCCATGACTCTGGATAGGCTAATTCAACACCATATTTACACAAGCTAATATTATTTTCTAATATTATTCTAAAATAAAGCGGTGGATTGGCAGTATCGGTAGAGGGTCAGACACCATGCTTTCCAGCATAGTTACATCCCTTTCATCCTTACGGGGGTCGATAAAATAAAGTACCGGTAATGCACTGGGTAATTGCTGGCCTTGTGCCTAAAGTAGAAACAATTATTCTAAATAAAGCAGTAAATTGGTAGAATATTTGGAATGTCAGATAGTATGCATTGGGGGATTTGTTCTAGCTCTCTGTATTGAGTTCAAATCCCACCGAGATCAACTTTGCCGTTCATCCTTCTGAAGTTGATACCCCCCCCCCCCCAAAAAAAAACCAAGTCAAGTTACTGCAACAAATTCTTTCTCTATATCTCTTTCTCACTTCCTTTCTTTCCTTCTCTTGAAGAAATTGGCTGTATTCAGACCTGGAAAGGGCTCAACCAGGTTTAAAATGCCCAAGACACACCATATGTCAAGATGGTGCCCCTACAAATACATCAGGAGTTACAGGATCATTTATACAACCATTCTAAAATAACACAAAACGCACCCCCCCAAATATATATATATATATATTCATTTGTAATTTCTTGACATTTATAAGTGTCTAGCAAACACATTTAGTACAGCCTGTCTATATCCCCCACTGTTGTTATTTTTACCATTACTATGTACCACTACTAACATCACCATCACTACCAACACAAGCAAAAAAGAAAATAATACTAAAATAAAGAAAATAATGACCTTGTAATTAGACATTAGTCTGAGTTCATTTTTTTTATAAAAACTATAAAAAAAAAACCCTTCAATCTCATTATCACACCTGTTTCAAGTATGATAATGGAATTTCCTAGTTTTGCCTTTATTTTTTATTTTAAAGAAGAAAAAAGTCACGGAATTCTCCTAATATTAGTTGAAAGACTCTGATAAAGGTTCTATAATAAATCAACAAACAATTTCAAAGGGAAATGGACCCTGTGTCAATCTGGAATAATCTTTGATGTAAAAGAGAAAAACAACAAAAAAGCTACCGACATTTGAAGGAAATACTATAATACTTTTAGAGTAGATAAATTACAAAGGACCACTCTGTGTATATGTGTATGTATTTGTGTGAGTGTTTGTGGGTGCACGAGTTTGAGAACAAAGGCATGCAACTGTGTATACATGAATTTATGAATGTAGGCATGGTAAATACAGTAGCCCTTTAGCATTTACATTACTCTATATTTACTATTGTTTTCAAGGAAAAGGCTTTATCTCACATAATATCAAAGCTACGAGGTTTTGATATTATTTATTTTGAGAACAATACCTTAACATAGGTATGAGTGGCCAGTTACAACTGGTTAGAACAAAAGAGGTGAGAGTATTCTGGCCGGATACAGCCAGTTTAAATACTAAAGGGTTAAAGAGTTTACATTGCAATCATGAGATCTCAGGTTCAACCCTCACCCCTACTGCATAGTATCTTGCACAAATATATTTTACCATTGCTTTAGGTTAAACCAACCAAGCCCTGTGAATGAAACTGGGTAGACAAAAATAGTCTGAAAGTTCAATGGATAGCCTGCACCTCTAATTCAAAGTGCTAGCTTTGTTACATACTGTGTCATGCTGATTCTGTAGAGAATTATGTGAAGGCAGTATATATCTGTGGAATATTCAGCCACATACTCTATAATTCCATAAGTAGGTAGTTCAGTTGGTTGAACAACTGGAATAAGTTTCCTTGAAACGAATAGAGATCTAGTTACATTTTACAAGACTGTATATATATTTGTGCATACATGCAATACACTGTATGTGTATGTATGCAAGATGTTTGTCTCAGGATCATAAAGTTATGAATTCAATTCGCCATGGTGCATTGTGTCCTTGAGCAAGACTTGAATTCAAGTTGCTCCAGTCCACTCAGCTAGCAAAAATGAGTTGTACTTGCAATTCAAAGGGCCAGTCTTGTCACACAGTGACAGGCTGAATCTCTGAATGTCCTTGAGAACTACATTAAGAGTACACATGTCTATGGAATGCACAACCTCTTACAGGTTAATTTGCAGGCTGATATGTTGCTTGAATCAACTGGAACACTTGTCACTGGAACCACTGGAGATCCAATACAATGTATATATGACCGTTATATTTATTCTTGTATAAATGCATGTCTCTGCAGAGCATAGTAAGGAAACATGGTTTTCTCCCTTTCTTCTTGTGTTCCACAACAAAATTAATAAACAAAATGTAAGTTAACCGACTTCTCCCCCCAAAATTGTTGGCCTTGTGCCTAAATCAGAAACCATTATTATTATTACTACCAAAGGTGGCAGATAATGCTTTGTAGCATTTAGTTACGACCCTTTAGGTTCTGAGTTCAAATCCTGCCGAGGTTGGCTTTGCCTTTCATCCTTTACAGGGTCGATAAAATAAAGTACCAGTCACGCAGTGGTGTCAATTTAATCGACTTTCCCCTCCCCTAAAATTGTTGGTCTTGTGCCTAAATCAGAAACCATTATTATTACTACCGTCATCATTACCGCCTAGTGGTAAGGGTGTTGGACTTACGATCATAATGTTGTGGGTTCGATTCCTGGATTGTGTTGTGAGCAAAACACTTCATTTCACATTGCTTCAGTATACTCAGCTGAAAATGAGTACCAGCAATAGCTGGGGGTTTAACCCTGTGATGGACTGGCGTCCTGTCCAGGGGGGGGGGGGGGGGAGAGTCTTGTATTCTCAGTCGCTTCATGCCATGAAACCGGGATAAGCACCGGCCAAATGAGCCTTTTGGCTTAAGACAGACTTTAGACATCATTACCACCACCACTACTACAGCTATTTATGTAAGAAGTGATTTTAGCAAAGTGTTAAGTGAGACTATGATTGCAAAATAAAGAATTTGAGATAGTGTCAAAGAAAATATGAGTTTCCTGTTGGCTCGTGTCCTTATCTATTTAACATTTGAAGTGGCTGTCACCTAAGTGTTTCAAGTTTCAGGTCACTTCACTCATTTAAGCTGTTAATAATACAATGTAGCTGTCTTTCAAATTATCAATTTTGTTTTTCTTCAATAAATGAAGAAAAAAACAAACAAACAAAAAAAAACAACTAAAAGACAAAACAAATCTGTACTATAATAAATATCAGTTCTCCATTAACTCTGCAACAGTATAAACCAAACAGGAACTATACCAACATAGGTCAGTTATCTTAATATTTTGGTCGGTAATGTCTTAAAATGGCTACTATATCTACCATTTCTCCTCAAATTAACAAATAAAAAGAGAAAAGACAATGAATTAAAGACAATGAACATAACGTAACAAAGGTTCTTACATAAAATTATGATGGAAGCCTGCTCATATCACTGCTTTCCCAGCATGGCTGACAACAAAATGAGTACTCTAGTGTCAATAAGTGGTAGTGCTGGTGCCACAACAAAATGTAAACACTGTAAATAGGTAGCGCTGGTGCACCAATAAATGCTCCCAGCCTACTCAGTAAAGTGGCAGTATTGGTGCCACGATAAAAAGCAATGGTAGTGGCTGTGCATGCTGTCAAGTAGTTGGCATTAGGAAGGCATCTAGCTATAGAAACCATGCCAGAATAGAACTTTTAAGAGAGAGAGTCATCTGAAATATATCTGGCCCCTGAACGTGACAACCCATCTAACTCATGCAAATATGGAAAATGGTGGTTGTGGTGATGATGATGATGATGAAAGTTTTTCTATCTAGCACCCAGTCTACTATGTAAGGGGGTTGAGCTGATGTCACTAGATAAAAGCACCCAGGCCATCCTGTAAGATGGTTGTGCTGGTGACATGACAAAAAGCACCCATTCCACCCTGTGAGGTGGTCATATTATTGACAAAAAGCACTCAGTTTGTAATGTGGTCATGCTACTGACATAATGAAACAAATCTATTGTCACATAACGTGATAACCCATCTAACTCATGCAAGCGTGGAAAAATAGACATTAAATGATGACAATGATAATGATGATAACATATATGTGTGTCTGACTCTTTGCATCTTTATATCAGCACGATCTAATGCAAGCAGTGATATTTGTTCATGCCAATAAATACATCCCAAGGCTAGCTGGTTTGACGAAGATAAATGGAATACACCATACTTAAAAAAAACAAAGTATGGTGTATAGCTTATACACTTTATTATATATATATATATATATATATATATATATATATAATATAAGACCAAAAGATGGTTAAAGGAGTTCCATATATTTTATTATGCGCATTTCAAAAACAACATCATCAAGCAATAATATTTGTGTTTTCATCAGATAAAACAGGAGAACATGATATGAAGGCTAAAAAACACTTGTGGATAGTGCAGTTTTAAATCAACATATGAAAAATGGTTTTAGATTGATGTGTGATATTGGGAAAAATATTTTATTTAGAGAGGGGGGGGGGATGAAAGGGGAGGAGATGAGAGGGAGAGATGGGTGATAGAGAGAAAGAGATAGTTTTTATAACTGAGAAAAAGATATATTGTTTTAATATAGAGAGGTTGGGAACCGTTGGAAGATAATGTATAAATTAAAGGAATTTGAAAATTAACGAAGGGAAATTATGTATGAAGATAGAGAGAAAAAAATAATAATTGTGGGTGAATATTCTAACGTCAAAAGAAGAAATGTATGTATTGTGGCAATTTCAAAATTAGCGAAGAGAAAAATTGTTAAGGTTTGTGTGTAGAAGGATTTGAGAAAAATAATGTGAAGTTAAAGTTTGTATACGATATGTGCGAATAAAGAGTTAATATGTATTAATAATGAGTTCGTTGATGGGGAGAAAAAAAAATAATAATAAATTAAGGATGAAATTGAGATTAAAAAGATTTATGATAGAGAGAAAAAATAATAATGATTGCGGATGAATATTCAAGTGACAAAAACAAATGCTATGATTTTACGAGAAGATAGAATGAGGGTAATGAGTAAACGAGTATTATAGAGTGTATAGTGCCCTTTAAAGTAAGGTAGATGGGTATATTTTAAAGAGGTGTATGTATATGTGCCTTTGAGAAAAGATTCTAAATTGATAAAGAATTGAATATTAACTGTATACTTTGTGAAAAGTTCTATGGAATTTATGCAGGCAGATAGAAAACAAATCTGAGCGTCTATTTATTATAGAATCTAGGTTAGAAATAATGGTAAATTTTTCATTTAGGCAGAGATTACAGATTTTAGATAGAGAGCTGTTCAAGTATGAGGATGCAGAAGAAATCTTCTTCTAAAAGATGGTATATTTAATGTTTTTGTCTTTTAAGGACCATATGAGTTCTGAGAGAGCAGTGTTAGTTCTTTTAAGTTTGTATTTGAAAGATGAATGATGATTATAGAGACGAGCTTTAAAAGAGGTGGAAGTGGAGCCAAAATAGGTGAAGGAATTGGTGCTAGTTATAATTTTACATTCATAAATTAAGTTTTTATCGAGGCAATGGTTGTTGAGAGGACATTTATTTTTAATGCGGCAGTTGCAATTAGAGAGATTATTAATGAGTGATCTAGTGTTATCTATAGAAGGAATTGGATTGGAGAAGTTGTTTGCAATAGGAATAATAGTTTCTTGATTTAGAGTTGTATTATGAACATTTAGCGAAGTTGTGTTTGACGTTGTATTTGGGTTTACAGAAGTTAGCCTAGGATTTACAATGACGTCGGGAGTACTATTACTGTTATTATGAAATTCAATATTGGAAGGAAGAGATTTAGTATTTAATATTTTGTTGTTGTGTTTAGAGATGATGTTGGAAATATTGGAGGATGTAGAATACACCATCAAATTTTCGTATTCTACATCCTCCAATATTTCCATAGATATCCATAGATAAAAAGTATTAAAATGGCTTCTCCACTATACAGTGGTGACCATAACTGGACCCCCAAAACCTAAGAGTATGTATGAAATTTTAATTATACTCTCATATATATATATATATAATATATGAAAGAGTCAGGACCCCGACGGCTGAGCTCTTGCAGTTTCATATTACCACACTCCAAGTATCGAGTACTCTGGTGAGTAATGGTCTAAAAGGTTTTTACTACATATATATATGGAGGCACATGGCTTAGTGGTTAGAGCATTGGCCTTGCAATCGAAAGGTTGTGAGTTCAATTCTCAGACCGGGTGATGTGTTGTTTCCTTGAGCAAGACACTTTATTTCACATTGCTCCAGTTTACTCAGCTATAGAAATGAGATGATAGGGACTGGGGTCCCTATCATTCCACTGTAAAGTGGTCGTGTAGGCGCCACGGGAAAAAAGCACCCAGCACTCACTGTAAATGAGGTTGGTGTTAGGAAGGGCATCCAGCTGTATAAATCAAGCCAGAATCAGTTCCTGTCCCACCCTTGCAAGCAGGGAAAAGTGGACGTAAAATGATGATGATGATATATATATAAATATATATATATATAAGATCAACCTATACATTTACTATATTATAAAAAAACTCTTACATGGCTTAAATTTCCCAAAACATCTTTAAAATTGAGAAGACCTACAGAAATCTAAATGTCATGACATCATGACCCACATACAAAATAGAATCTCTATAGCAAGAACAATGTTTAAATACTGAATTTAGAACAACATGACATCAAATGTTTGAATATAGACAAAGAACAGACTTGGCTGCGTCTTTAAGAAGCTAGCTCTGCATTTATATAGTTCTGGGTTCAGTCCTACTGTATGACAACTTGGCTAAGTGTTTTCTATTGTAGCTTTGAGTTGACCAATCCCTTGTGAATGAAATTTGGTAGACTGAAACTCTCTGAAAGCCTGTCACATATATATATATATATATCATCATCACCATTTAATGTCCACTTTCCCAGCCATTAAATACATATGTGATGCTGCTTATATATATATATATATACTAGCAGTGGTATATATATATATATGCACGGATAAGGTATTTTGGAACGCAGGCGCCAACAGATCTAATTGTGGAAAAACTGAATGCCTGGACAATATGTAAAGAAAATAAACCGAATACTCTGATGGCTGGATAATCTTTAAGATTTTCCTCGATGAAGCAGGAAAAATGCAGGTTTTCACCTAGGGGATCAAGAAAATAAATTTTTTTTATGTGCATAATATGCCTTGAAATTTCAGGAAACTTGGCTAGATGTAACGCCTCCAAAAAGCCCTAAAAAAATGAAGTTTTTCACCTAATGCGGGCCCTAGGCCATAAAAAAGTTGGATTTTCTTTGTTCACGGTATGAAGAAGAGACTGACTAATATATAGTTACAATATCAAGGAAATCGGTCTGACATAACACCTAAAAAAAAACCTAAAAAGCTTAAAAAACATGGTTTTTCACCCAATACGGCCCTTAGGAGATCAAAAAGTAATACACGTGTAAAGTTTTTTAAAAATCGGTTGGGTACTTCGAGTTTTAGGGATTCAAACTCAGACACACACAGACAGACACCCTCAGGGAAGTGATGTAATATGTATGTTTCTATCTAAAAAGAGAAAGACTAAGAATTATAGAGAGAGATCGCTAAATCGCCTAATGTTTCTGTGTTTGACACCATACCATGTCCATGTCAAACAACAACAACAACAAAATCAAACCATGTTGTGTCAAAGATGCAATTTAGTCAATTAATAAAATAAGTGGAAAACTAGAATAAATATATGTGACCCTATTATTCACTAAAAACCTTGGCAGCAGTCACCAGTAGGGCTGCAATACAATGACTGGAGGTATATAAAAAGGAAATTTGAAATTGGCCGATGGTTTGCTTCTAAGCATTTGATTGGTTACCTCTAATGAGATTGGCCCATGGTTTGCTTCTAAGCATTTGATTGGTTACCTGTGATGGGATTGACCCACAACTTGCTTCTAAGCATTTGATTGGTTACCTCTAATGAGATTGATCCATGGTTTGCTTCTAAGTATTTCATTGGTTACTTCTAATAATGATTTCTACTATAGGCACAAGGCCAGACAATTGGGTAGGGTGGGGGTCGATTAAATTTACCCCAGTGTATTACTGGTGCTTTATCTATCGACCCCGTAAGGATGAAAGGTAAAGCTAACCTCAGCGGGAGTTGAACTCAAGTTACCTCTATTGATAATTCTATGACTTGATTTTGTGCAAAAATCTTGAACAATAGTTTTCAACTATGTCAAAGGGTTCTGCAATATGACATCATCATCGCCGTTTAACTTCTATTTTTCCACGCTAGCACGAGTTAGAGGAGTTGTCCTGTTGTGGGCAATGCCAGATTAGGTGACCATGTCTTGCTCATACAGAACTGATTTTGGCTTGATTTCTACAATTAGATGCTCTTCCTAACGCCAACCTCATTTACAGTGTGAAGTGGGTGCGTTTTGTCATGACACGTACATGACCACTTTACAATGTGGAGTGGGTGGGTTTTGTCATGACACCACATGACCACTTTACAGAGTGGAGTGGGTGGGTTTTGTCATAACACCTACATGACCACTTGGAGATGAAAAAGACGACTGGCACATAGTGTAAAAGTAAATATTGAAATATTTCTTATTTCTAAAAGATCAGGTTAATCAGTTCATAATCATCATCATCGTCCACTTTTCCATGCTTGTACGAGTTGGATGAGATATTTGAAACAATGCTTTACAGCCAGATACCATTTCTGATAGCAACCTTTTAAGTCACCTTATACGACATGCAGGAATATAGTGTATCTATTCTAAGAACCAAGTGTTATTGATTTAACATTTTGTTGGTTGGGACTGGGGCTCAAATTCTGAAAGAAACAAAACAAAACAAAAAATATCAACAAACAACAAACAAAACTTTTCTAAACAAAAAAATTATCAATGTTACTTACAGATGATGGTCCAGAACCAGAAGAAGCAGGTGGAGCGGGTGGAGCGGGTGGAGCAGGTGGTGGTGGTGGTGGAGGAGGTGGTGGAGGTGGTGGTGTAACAGGTTTCGATGGCACAGGTGAAGCAGGTTTTGGTGCAGGAACTGATGGTTGAATTGTTGGTACTGGTGTAGTTGAGTTAATATTCAACTTATTGATATCTAACACACCATCAGCAGAATTCCTGAAAAAGTTTAAGTTCAGTTGTTCAGTTAAAAAGACTCAAAATGTTGAATACAATGTTGTTTTATTAAAAAATTGGACACAGTATTACAAGAAATATTATATATTGTTTTACATGATTTTTTTGTTTATTTATTATTTTTTTTACACAATCCTATTACATTATAAATAAAAGGGGGCCAAATTAGCATAGTTTCAGAATGTTAGATGGAATGTTTTGTGATATTTGTTCCAGCTCTCTATGCTATGAGTTCAAATCCTGCCGTGGTCAACTTTGTCTTACTTCCTGGTACATACCAGTCAATTATTGGAATCGATTTTTCTCTCTTTCTTTCTCTCTCGCTCAGAATTGTAACATTGCACTGATAGAAGGTTTTCTAATGGTATTTTTTCATGATTTTTTTATTTGAGTAATTAATTTCTTCTATCTGAGATAGATCAAGGCTTTTGAAAAGTTATGAACATCTTATAACTTTTAATGTGCATTAGCTTAGTCCAACTAATATTACAGTGTCTGTAATATTAGAACAGACAGAAGATCCTCTTGACATAATTAAATACTCCTGAGAGC
This sequence comes from Eledone cirrhosa, assembly GCA_964016885.1. Classification (NCBI taxonomy): domain Eukaryota; kingdom Metazoa; phylum Mollusca; class Cephalopoda; order Octopoda; family Eledonidae; genus Eledone; species Eledone cirrhosa. Next base: position 50,527,660 of record OZ024740.1, read on the forward strand.
AACCCATATTCTAAGAGTTGGTGATTGCAGATGATGGAATGGCTCTCTATTGATTTTGACATTGAGTATTCCAGTTGTTCAATCAATGGATCAGCCAGTTGTTCAATCATAAAATTAATGTGCAAGGGGCCGAGCATTCTACAGGCAAGTGTACCCTTTAAGTAATTCAGAGGAGATTCAGTGTGATACAGTGTGTGACAAGGCTGGCATGTTGACATACAGGTACAATCCATCCAATGGGCTTCCAAACAGTTTACGCCCACTCAATTTCACTCACAAGGCATGGATCAACCCAAGGTTATGGTAAATGACACTTGCTTAAGATGCCACACAGTGAGATTAAACCTGGGACCTAATGATTGAGAAGTGAACTTTCTAACCATTCTGCAATGCTGTGTTCACAACAGATGATTATAATAATATTGTAAATGCAAGTGATGTAGAGTAGTGGTAAGCTCCTGAACCACGAGACTCATGAGAAGTAGGTACAATTCTTGGTTGAGCCATTTCTCTTTATTTAATCCTCAATCCTGTAATTTCCTGCCATAGTCAAGGATTTGGACTTGACTAAGCTAACTTGCTTTTGCTAAATGACACGAAGACAAAACTTTTCATTAAAGGTTATAAGATACTTTTATTTACAATATGCTGTAAAGTTCATAACTTTCCAAAAGCTTTGATCTATCTCAAAAGAAATTAATTAACTCTAATTAGAAATCATGAAAAAAAAACAACAGATATATTTTACCTTGACAATTGTTGTTTAGGTCAATGTCAGTACTGATCAAGTAAACCTATGATCAAAGGTACTCCAGCCATAACCACCCCATTGTTTTGCTATGTTACAGGGAATACAAGACCACATTATCCAATGTCATTTTTTAAGACAGAAGGGTGTGATTTGAGGGAGATTTGGTAAGGTTATAGCAATCTGCAAATGTGATCTAGCTTACACTCTCATTCACATAGCCTCTGTTTAAAACTTATCTGGTATTGCTTTTTCCTTTTGCTGTTGTAACAGTTACTATTTTTCCTTAAGAGTTGGCAAATAAATAAAACCTAAAACAGTTGATCCTGAATGTAAGATTCATGCCCAACATGGGAGTAATTTGAATATTTTGTGAATTTTGAAGATAAGACAATTCTAAATGCTATAATTTTACCTAATATTGTAAATTTAAAATGGTATAATTAAACTCGTTTATTTAGGAACCACTAAATTAAAATAATCCCACTAGTTCCTGGCCAGGGAAATAGAATGAAAGCTGAATCTAAGAAGTCAAAAAGAACAGTTCTGACTTAGGGGTAAGTTAAGCTAAACTCCACCTGTTGCCTAATATTTCCTCTCTAACAAGACATATGATGTTTTGTCAATAATTGCTATAAAAGTTTATTATGTAATTATCTAGAAGAGAATATGGTAAATCTCAAGTAAGAGAATATAACATAAATATAGTTCTCAAGTGTGTAACATGACTGGATTTAAAATTTAGAGAAATACTTTATACAATATAGCATAATAGTTGTGGCATAATAAAAATAACAACTGAATTTAGAATCAAATTAACATTTAAAATAGATTTATCAACATCATTAAATATTTGAAATTATTTTTGGTTTTTAAACAAACTGTTTTTAATAAAACTGTTCAGGAATATATAGAGGATTAATTAATATTAAATGTTAAAAACAAACAAAAACAATATGGCAGAACATATCAAAACATTAAAAGAATATTGAACAGAGCAAAAAATAAGAATTATCAAAAGAATAAAGAAAATAATAAATATCCAAATTATCAGTAGAAAAAGAACAGTAACATTGTTAGCAAAATATATAACATTTTCCAGTGAATTTGGTATTAACTCCCTGTAATGATTTAGCAAAAAATATCTAAAAAGTACATCACATGGACAGACTGTCCATGTGATGTAGTTATAGTACTTCTTTGTATTTTTCAAGAATGTCTTGCTAATACAGTTTTGTGTGGTATAGTATGTTAAGAGTTAATAAAGAAATAAAATACATTCTTTATAAAAAATATGAGCAAAAATAGAAAATGTTCAATGTGGCTTCATTCTATACAACAATTGAAAGATATCATTCTCACACACTTTTCTGTTTTTCTTAACTCATATTTTATTATAATTTAAAAACAGATCCAATTTAATGGTGTTTACCATGGACAGTAAGTAACAGACCATTAACGGGCGATTTGACAATTCAGGTAAGTGGTAGATAATTATTTCATATATTTTATGAATCCATTCTTTTACCTTAAGAAGGTGATACATTTTACCACCAAAAACAACCAAACTAAATAATAACAATCAACTACTAGATGTAAAATGATGATGATGATGTTGAAATAAATAGGTTTGATGCCATTAGTGTAAAAAAAGTGTTTGAATCAAACATGTTTAGATAATTAACTCTTAATAACCTGATCGACATGAAACCTCATTAGCAAGACATTCTTCAAAAGCACAAAACATTATGGCTGCATAACATCATAATTGAATTAGTTTACTGTAAATTTTTACAATGATCTATCCACTAATTAACAAATTGTTTTTAGATATTTTCTGCTAAATCATTAAAGGATGTTAAGAGTTAATTAATATTAGCTCCTTAAGTATGAAATGTCCAACTTGAAATCAAATATTTCATACCTAATGACCTGATATATGAAAAAGAAGAGTTCCAAATATTTTTGATGAATAAACATGATCAGTTCTGGAAGTAATCCAACAGACCATTCTATTAACATTTCTATCTATGCTCAAATTATTACAATGGAGCATGCTGGTCAAATATTTAGGCCCTTATCTAAGGATAATAAGGGAGATTTGACTGCAACTTGTGCAGGTTAATTGACTATGTAGTCCCCTTATTAACTTTAAAAAAAAAAGGCAAATTATTGTTGCTGTTTAGCCCTGGGTCAATACTGATTGAGCAGACTTATAATTAAAGGCTGGAATAGATCAGTCAATTGATTCTCATTCACATCCAGAGTTTTCTCCCCATGTCACCCTCCCCCACCACTACGTTAAGCTAATGTGGAAGTTTCACTAGCAACATTGCCCCACAGATAGAAGGCAGTGCCCACCAGACGACCTTCTTCATGCAACTAGCATCTGGAATTTTGTTTTGTTATTCACTTGACCCAATAGTAGTTTCTAATGGTTTCTAATTTAGGCATAAAGGAAGAGTTGATTACATTGACCTCCCAGAAGGATGAAAGGCAAAGGTGACCGCAGCAGGATTTGAACTCAGAACATTAAGAACCAGAATAAATACTTATTGCATCCAACAATCTAACGCCTCTGTCCAACCACTAGCCTTCTCTTGACTCAATAATGATTTTTAACTTTGGCACAACGCCAGTAATTTGAGGGAGGAGAAAGTTGATTAAATCGACCCCAGTGTTTCACTGATACTTTATTTTATCAACTCAGAAGGATGAAAGGCAAAGTTTGACCTCGGTGGAATTTGAACATTTTGTTTGGTGCTCTACAGATTCTGAAAATCCACCATCCTTGCTTGAAATAATAATAATATCACAGATAGTTTTCATTTTCTCTAATTCTAAGATCAGAACATTAAACTTTTTACTCCCCTGGGATTAATAAAACCTTAGGTAAATGAGTATAAGTGTAATGTTAGAAGTCAAGTAAACATTGACAGGCTATCTTCAGTTATCTTATTTAATAAATTCAATCTTCCTCCATTTGAGATAAGACATACCTGCAGCTAATTAAAAGGTTTGGTGGTAATGTCAGGCACACATCACTACTGCCAGACAGATGCGTGAAGTGAATCCTCTTCTCAAAACAGACAATAAATTTGATCTCTTGCCTGTAATATTTTATTAAAGAAGCCATGTGATAAATGTTATAATGGTTTCCAATTTATCCACAAGGCCACCATTTTGGTGGTGTTAGTGGTGAAATCAATTACATTGACCCCAGTGCTTGACTGGTACTTATTTTATCAACTCCGGAAGGATGAAAGAAAGGTAAAGATGGGATTTGAACTCAAGGTGGGATTTGAACTCAAAACATAAAGGGCTGTAAGTAAACACCACAAAGCATCTTGTCCATCCTAGATTGGTATTTCTTCTTAATAAATCCCCTTAAGAAGTTGTTGCCAGAAAATCCTAACTTCAGTTGATGAATCAGAAATTGGAAACTCATAATTATGTGTTTACATTTGGACTGCAAGCCAAAACACCCACTAATTGTATGGTGGTCCCACTACTTACGGTTTTGAGTAGTATCTATGTATGATAATGCTACAACTAGGTGGACTGAAACAGTGGATTAAGTGTCTTGGTCAAGGGCATAATGCAGCAACCAGTGACATGATATGAATCATTAATGCTGACGTAATAAAATAATTACCACAAGTACCATACTTAACAAAATTGAGGTTTGAAAAATTTACAAAGTGAAAACTGATTTTCTGAACTTGGTATTATAAATATTCTAGCATACATATATTATTATTATTAAAAATAAAAGAAAAAACAAAAGAAAACATGTAGAGGTTTTGTTTTTGAGGAATCAATTTGGTGGACTAAAAGAAATTGTGAAGAACTGAGATAGCCAAATGGATTGGGTGTTGAACTATCAGGTCATGGGTTGGGAGTACATAGCTGCGGCAGGCATTTTGTTATGACTTTAGACAAGTCCCTTAATACTATATGCCTCAGTTAGCACAGCTGCAAAGGAAGAAGCGGTATCACATCTGTGGCTGTGACTTACCATAGTCTAGCATCCTAAACAGAAAGATATTTATCATCCATTATCTTAACCCATAACATCCTGTAATGTTTTAGCTGAAAATGTCTAAAAATGGGTTTGTTAATTCTAATGTTTGTTTCAATAGCTATACTAATGGACAGATAATTGTGAATATTTGCATAGTAGTGAAAAAAACTAATTTTTAATGTGATGCAGTCAGTGTTGTTTTGTACTTTTTAAGAATATCTTGCTTATGCATTTTTATGTAGTACGGGATTGCCAGCAATGGGGGGTATTAGTGGACCTGGTTGGCTCTACACATGATGATGCCTCTGGGATCGCTGACCTAGGATGACCCCAGCCTCATTGAGCAGGAGCAAGAAGATAAAATTAAACTATATAGTTTCCTATCTTAAAGTAGCAACCACACCAATAGCTGAAGACTAATCAAAACAAATTGTGATAAAAAAAAAATGTAATGACAGAAATAAATAATGATAAAAATATGTACTGAATTCTTGAAAATATCACTGCAAAAAGATTTAAACTCAGTGAAATTCAACAATTTTCTCTATTATCATCATCATAATCATTTTATGTTCACTTCATCATCACCATTTTACATCCGTTCTTCCACGCTAGCATGGGTTAGACGGGTTGTCCTGTTGTGGGCAGTGTCTGGTCGGCTGACCATGCCTTGCTCATACAGGAACTGATTTGGCTTGATTTCTACAGCTGGATGCCCTTCCTAACACCAACCTCATTTACAGTGAGTGCTGGGTGCTTTTTCGTGGCGCCTACACGTCCACTTTACAGTGTGGGCTGGGTGCTTTTTTTGCCGTGGCACCTCCACGACCACCTTGCGGTGGGGTGGGGGGGGTGGGCATATTGTCTATATGCTTCATATGGATATGGGCTGGATGAGTCATCATGGCCCAAGTCATTTCATATTTGGAGTTACTGCTCTAAGTGCATTAAAGGACCACACTTCACTTGTATGATTCGTTTTTAGGAAGTTTCTATAGCTGGATACCTTTCTAACATGGCCACTTTATAGAATGTACTATGTGTTTTTTATTGTGGCATTAGCACTAAAGGGGTTATTATGTCCTTGGCAAGACTTAAGTGTGCTCTCAACCTTATATTGTCTGTTTACTTGCCAACCACTTTACATTGTGTGATGGGTGTATTTTATTATTGCACCAGCACAAGAAAGGTTGCCTTACCCCTTGTAAGACTATATAAGATCTTGCCTACTGTACATTGTTTCCATTCTTTCAAGGCAAATGAGATTAAGAAGGTGAATAGGATAATGATAATGAAAAGGTTGAAAGGAGAATATGAAAGCCATGGTGGAATGATAAGAATAAGAGGATAGTAAAAAAGTGTGTAATAGAAGACAGTACTAGCTATATGCTGGTTGTTGGTAAGGAGATTGAATGAAAGCAGCATGACATGGTAGCAATAAAGATGGTTGATAGTAAGTATGAGTGAGTAATGGATAGATGGTTGATAGTAAGTATGGTAGAAGTCAATGAAGTAAACAAAATCACATTTTAAGTTAGGCATTATTATAGATTATCATTTACTTTGATTTAAATTAAATATGAAAAATTCTGTAAAAATTTAAATAAATGTTTGACATTTTTTCATACTAGAATTTCACAAACATGTAAGTTTATTTATTTTAAAATATTTTCATTTGTTTGTGTGGAAGGGACAAGATTGAAAGAAATTAAATTTGTAATTTCATCCCAAGTAAATGTTTTGACAAGTTAATTGCATGCTTTACAGCTAAAATATTTAATGACTCTGAAAGAGCTTTTTAGCATAATTCATTAAGCTATAATATAATTGATATAAGCATGTAGTTACAATGTTATAGTTCAAAGTTGACAGCATAGAATAAGGTTTCAAACTGGTACTGTTTATTATTTGCTTTATTTATTTATTAAAAAATGAAAAGAAAAAAATTCATTGGACTCTCTTACAAACGCAGCTGCAAAGTTCACATTTATCCTGGAAGACAGTATCTTACAACTATATGATCTCGATCATTTTCTAAATTTTTGGTCAACCGAGCTAAGGTTAATCTCTGATTCCTGCAGCACTAAAAGGATGAGAGATAATTCTACCCCTGGATATGACACGAGACCATTACTGGTCATAGCTCTGTTTACAATGGTTAATTATAGCTCTACCCATGGCACTTACACAGATCTAAGTGAATCTAGCCATTGAAAAGTGTTTCAGCCACTGGTATCCTATTGGTTCAGCTGTTTGAAAATACCTTATCATCGAGATATCATTCCTAAGCACTTATAGAAATATTTGGAACATTCTGAAAAAGGCAGGTTGATAGTTCAATGACAGATTGTTGGCCAGTTAAATCTATATAATGAATGAATTGCTTAAAAAGCTATAGATTAAGATCTGAATCCTACTATGGCAAAATTATTACTCCATTCAAATAGAATGGGTATAATTTATGAACAGCTCCAGTTAAAATAGGTTTCAAGCAGAATACTAAGTAACATGTAGTTCAAAACAAGATTATATCTGAGTTTGCTGGGCCTACAACTCATCATTAAGTATTCATTTAAGTATTCATTTAAATATACTTTTCAAATTCAAGTAACTATTTATCCTTAGCCAATGCAAATTGGAGCATCAATTTTAACAACAGAACCCCAAGTTGAGCTGACAAGGGAACTTCTAAATGGTTTCCCAACCTGCTAGAAATAAAAGCTAAATCTCTTTACAAACACATCCAACTAGCTTTAAAAAATAGCACAAAAAGTAATGTGGTCACAAATACACTGTGTTTGAAGAGGAAAAGATGGGTTGATTACAAAGGTTGGAATACATTTTGATCAAATGTTGGATTAGTTATGACTGGAATACTTTTGATAAAATGTTTGCTTAGTTATGACTGGAATACTTTTGATCAAATGTTTGCTTAGTTATGACTGGAATACTTTTGATCAAATGTTTACTTAGTTATGACTGGAATACTTTTGATCAAATGTTTACTTAGTTATGACTGGAATACTTTTGATCAAATGTTTACTTAGTTATGACTGGAATACTTTTGATCAAATGTTTGCTTAGTTATGACTGGAATACTTTTGATCAAATGTTTGCTTAGTTATGACTGGAATACTTTTGATCAAATGTTTGCTTAGTTATGACTGGAATACTTTTGATCAAATGTTTGCTTAGTTATGACTGGAATACTTTTGATCAAACGTTTACTTAGTTATGACTGGAATACTTTTGATCAAACGTTTACTTAGTTATGACTGGAATACTTTTGATCAAACGTTTACTTAGTTATGACTGGAATACTTTTGATCAAACGTTTACTTAGTTATGACTGGAATACTTTTGATCAAACGTTTACTTAGTTATGACTGGAATACTTTTGATCAAATGTTTGCTTAGTTATGACTGGAATACTTTTGATCAAATGTTTACTTAGTTATGACTGGAATACTTTTGATCAAATGTTTACTTAGTTATGACTGGAATACTTTTGATCAAATGTTTACTTAGTTATGACTGGAATACTTTTGATCAAATGTTTACTTAGTTATGACTGGAATACTTTTGATCAAATGTTTACTTAGTTATGACTGGAATACTTTTGATCAAATGTTTGCTTAGTTATGACTGGAATACTTTTGATCAAATGTTTGCTTAGTTATGACTGGAATACTTTTGATCAAATGTTTGCTTAGTTATGACTGGAATACTTTTGATCAAATGTTTGCTTAGTTATGACTGGAATACTTTTGATCAAACGTTTACTTAGTTATGACTGGAATACTTTTGATCAAACGTTTACTTAGTTATGACTGGAATACTTTTGATCAAATGTTTGCTTAGTTATGACTGGAATACTTTTGATCAAACGTTTACTTAGTTATGACTGGAATACTTTTGATCAAACGTTTACTTAGTTATGACTGGAATACTTTTGATCAAATGTTTGCTTAGTTATGACTGGAATACTTTTGATCAAATGTTTACTTAGTTATGACTGGAATACTTTTGATCAAATGTTTGCTTAGTTATGACTGGAATACTTTTGATCAAATGTTTGCTTAGTTATGACTGGAATACTTTTGATCAAATGTTTGCTTAGTTATGACTGGAATACTTTTGATCAAATGTTTGCTTAGTTATGACTGGAATACTTTTGATCAAACGTTTACTTAGTTATGACTGGAATACTTTTGATCAAATGTTTACTTAGTTATGACTGGAATACTTTTGATCAAATGTTTACTTAGTTATGACTGGAATACTTTTGATCAAATGTTTGCTTATTATGACTGGAATACTTTTGATCAAATGTTTGCTTATTATGACTGGAATACTTTTGATCAAATGTTTGCTTATTATGACTGGAATACTTTTGATCAAATGTTTACTTATTATGACTGGAATACTTTTGATCAAATGTTTACTTAGTTATGACTGGAACACTTTTGATCAAATGTTTGCATAGTTATGACTGGAACACTTTTGATCAAATGTTTGCTTAGTTATGACTGGAACACTTTTGATCAAATGTTTGATTGATCATGGCTGTCTAGAGATTAAATAGCAACAGAAAACCAACATTTTGTTTTGTTATTAGTTTCATTTTAGCATTCATTGTTTTCTATTTTTAACATTGGATGGAATAATTTTTCTTATTTATTGGTAAATTTGTATATTGTTGGTGTAGTTAACTGCTTACAGTTTAATGTCTTTCCTACTACTTACTGATAACTTCTCAACAATGAAGAAAAAATTGAATATGTTGTCTGTCAAGAAGACTGAGACAAGCAGAGTAACATTGTACAGGAAGCACAACACAAACTGCTGAGCAAAATTGATTCATAGATTCTACAGAGAACTGCTAGAGTTAAGTAAAACATTAACAATATTAACAAATAAGCAAAAGCTAACTTTATCATTTTTCAATATTAGATAACATGATAATATATTCACATATAATTGATAAAATGATAAAACTAAGATAAAACAACTTTCTAAATGGTTTTGTTAGCAATGGAATTTCTGATCACAAAGATAAGCACTGTGAACAAAGATGTTATATATAGCTTTTTTTTTTTTTAAAAAAAAAGCCCTATTTTTTATGGTGGCTAAATTTTGCCTGTTTAAATGCAGAAAAAGTTAGAGAAGGGAATAAACAAAACATTGTCACCTGAAACAAAAGTGTAAAATAAATTCACAAAAATTAAATAACATAAAAACATATGCAATTTTAAACAACATGCATTGTGGATGCAACAAATGAGTCAAGAGGCAATAAATAGAACAAATTAACCAAACATATTAACTGAACATGCAGCCAGTTATTGTCTGGTAAGACAATAGCAACTGAGCTGTGAAAACTTACCATGGGGTGTTGAAGATGACCTTCTTCTTATCACGGATTCTTCCAGATAAAAAGAATAAAACTGGATTATTGTTGGAACCCATGGGAGAGAGGAGGAAAGGAAGAGAGAGAAGTGGAGAGAAGTGGAGAGAAAGAGAATCAGAGAGAGGAGAGGAGAACAAGGAAGAGACTGACAATAGAGGAATAGGGAATAAGGAAAAAGATAAGGCAGAGACTAAATAAAAAAGAGATTTAGATATCTCCATCCTTCTTGTTTTTGTTTTTTTTACCCCTCCCCTATCCAACATAGATTTACAGTAAAATAAAAAGGCCTCAGAGTTATAAAAAAAACTTCATTACTTTATTAAATTCCACTAAATTTTTGGTTATTTTCAAAATTAATTGCAACACATAGGCAGTGTCTTTCATTAGAAATACAGTAACGAAAGGGTTAATGTTTATTTATTCTAAGCATTGAAAGAGTTAAATAAGGAGTGAGAGAATAACAAGGAAGCTGTGATAGAAATACAAACTGTAATCATATCAAACATAAGCCAGTTTCCTTTCATTTTGTTGATAAGAGAAAGAATCCACAGAAAGAAAGAAACAAACAAAATAGGAAGTAGGAAATAGTAACTTATATCAAAGTTGAGAATATTTCCTAATGAGACTAAGTAGAGTGATCAGAAACTATATGATTGGCATAACAACCTAGCTGAAGTGGATAGATTTAGTCTGATGTAAACCAAAAGGCGTTTATTCCATTGATGTTTAAACTGGTAGACTGTTAATGAGAGATGGGCAATATTACAGCCTATTCCTGGCTGTCCACATAAATTTCATTAGTTTGGAAATAATAATAATAATAATTGCTGGGTGAAGAAGTACCAGGAATCCCAGTAGAAGGAACCCACAGTAGCAGAAGACCAAAGTAGACCTAGGTGGACCTGGGTGGTGAGAGCTGATCTCAAATCGTTGAAACTCACAGAGGAGATGATGAAGGAACGTGATGAATGGAAAGATGCTGTGCTGAAAAGGACCTGTCCTACCCATGCAAGCATGGAAAAGTAGACATAAAACAATGAATAATAATAATAATAATAATAATAATATGAAATACCAACAGAAAAAAAGGTGGTATAAACATAAACCAGAAAAAAAAGAGTCAGAGAATGACAAAGCAGCCATAGTCTAGGATAACCCAATATACAGACAAGGAGGTCAAAGCCAACTGACAGGATTATGAAGATCATAAAGAGAAAAAGATGTCTTCCAATTGATGTATCAATTCCCATAGATGACAATATATCTATCAAGGAAATGGAGAAATTATCCAAATATAAAGATCTGGAGATAAAAATAACTTGAATGTGGATGATGAAAACAGAAACAATACCTATAATTATAGGTGCTCTGGGAATTATAAAAACACACACAGACAGATACATAACCAAAACCCTAGGACTTATAAATATATACAGCATACAAAAAATTAACACAACTAGGCACCGTACATATATTATAAAATGTCTTCTCTGCTCAATACAATAGAAACAATTCCACCAAAAACCAGACTGCATATACCCAAGATGCACAGAGCTATGCTCGGTAATGCAGTGATGAAGCACAATAAAATGGAATATAATCGAATAGTTGTTTATATAACTACTTGATTATGTTCCATAATAAGTTGTAAATAATTGAACAATCTCATACGATATGACTGAATATTATTTTGTTGTAAATATGATTTTAAACAGATAATGTGCACATGTATAAAGCAAATGATATACTTGTAACTGTGTAAAGTACTTGACACGAACAATCAGGTGTGGTTATTTTTGTGGTTTATCAATGTATGCTGTGAGTTTCTCTGCCGTAAGTGTCGGGAAGAAATGGAAACAAAGCTGAAGGATGAGGAAGAACACAAATAATAAAGGTTTCTGATTTAGGCACAAGGCCATCAATTTGGTGGGAGGGGAAAGTCAATTAAACCAACCCCAGTACATTCCTGGTACTTTATTTTATTGATCTCAGTACATTCCTGGAACTTCATTTTATTGACTCCAGTACATTCCTGGTACTTTATTTTATCGACCCCGTAAGGATGAAAAGGCAAAGCTCATTTCACTGGGATTTAAACTCAGAACACAAAGGGACGTAACTCTATGCTGCAAAACATGGTGTCCAATGCTCTACCGATTCTGCCTATCCACCACAAATAATTGTTTCTACTTTTGGCACAAGGCCATCAATTTGGTGGGAGGGCCACAGGGGCCACATATGTGTTGTCTGAAGGCCACATGGGTCACATATGTGTTGTCTGAGGGCCACACATGACAACTAATATTTTTTATTTTATATTACGCTCGCACTGTAAAATCCTTTGTGTGGGCCGCAGGTGTGCTTGTAAAGGGCCGCATGTTTGACATGCCTGCTTAAGGTATTTGTACTGGTGCTTTAATGATTCTACGAATCCTCCACTCTCAGAAAAAATTCTCTCAATCATTGTTTCTACTTTTAGCACAAGGCCTGCAATTATCCCAGTGTATTACTGGTACTTTATTTTATCAACCACGTAAGGATGAAAGGCAAAGTTAACCACAGCGGGATTGAACTCAGATCATAAAAGGCCGTAACTATGCTACAAAGCATAGCATCCCACCCTCTATCGATACTGCCAATCAATAATGATTTTTAACTTAGACACAAGGTCACAGATTCTGGGTGATGGTATTGTTAATTAAATTGACCCTAGTATGTTACTGGTATTTACTTTATTGATTGCTTAGACACCCCACATGCCAATTCTCCACCTTCAATATTAATAATAAATAATTGTTTCTACTTTTGGTACAAGGCCAGCAATTTGAAGGGGAGAGGGGTCTATTAAACCTACCCAATTGTGTTACTGGTACTTTATTTTATCAACCCCGATGAAAGGCAAAGCTAACTTTGGTGTGGTTTGAACTCAATACTAATACTAAATAATTGTTTCTACTTTTGGCACAAGGCCTGCAATTATCCCAGTGTATTACTGGTACTTTATTTTATCGATCCCGTAAGGATGAAAGGCAAAGTTAACCTTAGCGGGATATGAACTCAGTCCGTAAAGGGACGTAACTATGCTGGAAAGCATGGCGCCCGACCCTCTACCGATACTGCCAATTCACCGCCTTCTAATACTAATACTAAATAATGGATTCTGATTTAAGCACAAGACCTGGTGAGGGGAAAGCCAATTAAATCGACCCCAGTGCATTACTGGTACTTTGTTTTATTGACCCCGTAAGGATGAAAGGCAACGCTAACCTCGGCAGAATTTGAACTTAGAATGTAAAGGGCAATTACTCTATGCTACAAAGCATGGTGCCTGATGCTCTACCAATACTAATGATAAATAATGATGATTTCTAACAGACACAAACAATTTAGGAGGAATATAACTGATTTCAATTGACCTCAGTTCAGGAGTATTATTTCTTTATTTACATTGGAGTGATGAAAAGTAAATCATGAATAACACAATTTCCATAAGCCTATCTAAGATATAACTGGAAATTGCAATGGTCTTATATATTTATAATAAATTTCTTTCACATCGCCATCATCACCATTTAACGTCTATTTTTCCATGCTTGCATGGGTTGTCATGTTATGAGACAAGTCAGATCAGATGATCTACATCTTACTCATACAGATCTATATTTTGGTTTGGTTTCCACAGCTGGATGCCCTTCCTAACACCAGCCACATTACAACGTGGACTGGATGCTTCTATCTCGTGTCGCCAACATGAGCACCTTTCAGGATGAACTAGGTACTTTTGTTGTTGAGGTACCAGATCAGCATACAGGGTTGACAGTGTTATTGTCATGGTAATGGCATTGAGGGAGATCAGATGTAGAGCATGTCCAATATATATCTCGTACAAAAAAGTGAGTGGGGTAATAAAATAAGAAGAAAGAAGTGGGGTAGAAAAATTGTATATTCAATTACACACCACAAGGGGTGCTGAAATTTCCCGCTCATAATTTTTGAGGCAAGCCAACATACTTGTAGCATTGTTGTGGGTGATAGCAAGGCCAATGTGCTGGAATAACCAAGCACCTAACAATGACAAGAATTTCCTTGTCAATAGCCCAGTTCCCCCAAATGTCTTGAATGCCACAGGCTAAAAAAAAGTTAAGTATTTGAACACAGAACATAAAAGAGTGTAAAAATAAATATATACAGCAAGACATTTTTCTGGTAATTTATTGCTTCTAATAGTGAAGATTGCTAAGATAGTAGAGTGCTGGAGTAAATAAATTAGAGTATTTAGTTTTATCTATCTCTGTTTAAAATTTGTTACACTGAAATTAGCTTTGCCTTTCATTCCATTGAGTTTCATTCTGTGATGAGAGAGGGGAACAGAAAAATATTATATTCATGTATTCCATATTGGAGTGAGATTGGAAAGACTTAATATAGATTTTTATTTTTCTAGTCAAATGAAAACAGGAATAGTTAACACAAATGGCATGTTTGTGTGCTAAATTTAACTCCACTTCACTAGACACGTGGAAGAAATCTAAAGCTATTAAGTAAAAGTAGGCTTACTTAACCAATTAGTTAAAACAAACACCCTATAATAGAAACACACTATCTACATAATGGTGAAGGTATTTGGATATAGAAACATTATGTAACGTTAAATTGACACGCATATATATATATATATATTTTTATATATACACACACACAAAAATTTGTAGCGTTTTTCTATTGGTTGTATTTAATCACGCGATTTAGTGATCATGTGACAAAAGCATACAACATATATATTTTCTGAAAGAGATCTCAATAAATTTTTCTATCTGAATATTGTGTGGCTTATTTACTTCTACAGGTTTTTATGATGAAATTGAAAATGGAGGGAAATGGGATACATTTTCGTCATTTGATGCTCTTTTATTTCCACAAAGGAAAAAATGCTGCGCAAGCAACGAAAAGATGCTATAGTTGATAGTACAGTTCACAAGTGGTTCATTAGGTTTAGAGCTGACAATTTCAACCTTAAAGACCATGCCCATTCAATCAGGCCTATCATCGTTGATAATGACCAAAACGAGACTTTAACCAAAAGTAATCCAAGTAACAACGCGAGACGATATTGCAGAGATACTTCACATATCTCATATGAGCGTTATATGGTATTTGAAAATACTTGGATACATGAATCGCTATGATGCCTCATAATTTAATGGAAAAATATTTGATAGGACACATTTCCATCTGCAATTCTCTGCTCAAATGAGACAAAAACAATCCATTTTTGAAAAGAATGATCACGAGTGATGAAAAATGGATTGTTTAAAACTATGTAGAGTGTAAAAGAAAGATGGAAAAAATAAAATGAACCACCTTCAACCATTCCAAAAGCGGGTCAGTATCCAAAGACAGTAATTACAGGAACAGCTCATTTTTGCCAGCTGAGTGAACTGGAGCAATGTGAAATAAAGTGTCTTGCTCAAGGACACAGTGGGCCACTGGGAATCGAGCCTTATAACTGTGAGCTGAATACACTAAGCCACATACCTTTTCTAATAGCCATCAACAAAATAGAATGCAAGAAAGGTATAGGAGAAATAAAATTTACCCCTGAAGATGGGGTTTAATTTTTGTATTTGATATTACATGTTTATCTTCCTAAATTAAGTTTGGATTTATACTCCAAATAATTCAGATGAGGAAACTGAACCTCGCAAAGGAAATGTCACAGTACAAACTGACTAGTATGTACAAGCACTACAACATAAAAAGTAAATATAATGAGTGACTGTAGGCTACAATGTTGGTAATCAAATGGTGACAATTTAAGGTTTGAGAGGAGAATGCACCTAGTACACTAAAAAAGTGAGTCGTGATGCAATGAAAAAATGCACCCAGTTATACTCCCACCATAATGTGGTTGGTGTTAGGAATGTCATCTAGCCATAGAAAATATGCCAAATCCATGCTAGTATGAAAAGTAGACATAAAATAATTGTTTCTACTTTTGGCACAAGACCAGCAATTTCCCAGTGCATTACTGGTACTTTATTTTATCGACCCCGTAAGGATGAAAGGCAAAGTTAACCTCGGCGTGATTTGAACTCAGATCATACTGGGAGGTAACTCTATGCTTCAAAGTATGGCGTCCGACCCTCTACCGATACTGCCAATCCACCATAAAATAATGGTTTCTTATATAGGCACAAGGCCAGTAATTTGGGGGAGGGGAAAGTCGATTAAATCGACCCCAGTGCATGACTGGTACTTTATTTTATCGACCCCATAAGGATGAAAGGCAAAGTTAACCTCGGCGGGATTTGAACTCAGATCATACAGGGAGGTAACTATGCTTCAAAGCATGGCGTCCAACCCTCTACCGATACTGCCAATCCACCATAAAATAATGATGATGATAATGTACATAATGGCAAACTGCTTTGTTGCTCAACTCAATCTAAAGGCTATGGCCATACACTTGCTTTTGAAAATATTTATTGTGTGCTTTGAGTTTTCTGAGTTTAAAGTTCATCAGTGTCAACAAAGCAGTAATCAGTAATGTCCTGAATTGATTGAACCTCTTTGAAAAAGGGGAACAAAAAAAGGGCTGATTGTTAGGTTTATTGGTCTGATGCTATCTGTCAGTTGCAATACCTGGGATTTGAACTCATTATACACAGAACAGACCAGATACCACAAAGTGTCTTGTCCAACTCTTTAAAAATTAATATATTCAAATGAAACCAATCTCCAAGTGAACCAGTGATAATCTGTTACTAAATTTAGAGAAAATTATAAACATTTTAAAGTTTATTTAAAAAAAAAAAAGAGAGGGTGGGGGAGAATAGAAATAAGGAGAGAGAGAGAGAATGTAGGTAAGTAAAGAGAAGAGGAGAGAGAATGGAGGGTAAAGAGAAGAGGAGAGAGAATGGAGGTGAAAGATAGAGGGAGGGAGGGAGGAAAATGGAAGAAAAGAGAAAGAGGAATTATATAATAGTTTACAGACTATATCTAACATGGAAGCTCCACCATTGGGGAGAAATAGATAAAAAAAGCTTTATAAAAATACTTTAACAAATAGCAAAATATATCAAATCATACTTTAGATATTTTCAATACTGGAAAGTCACTCCCAAAATTGTTTGGATAGTTCAGTGTTATACATCTAACAAAGTTATTACAAACTACTTTATAGCTTATTGCTAGCCAGCAGTAGTAATAGAAGGTGTGTGTAGATGTGCATGAGTGTATACTTATTTATAAGTCTATATACTTATTTATAAAGTCTATATACTTATTTATATTTCAAATACTATCTCCAGAAAATTATAAATAACAAAGTTGGATGTTTTCCCCATCTTATTTATTTATTTAATCAATTTAACAGCCTGTATAGAGCTAGTAAGCCATGGCACACTAAAAGAAGTATCTAGTACCCCTTACAGTTAAGAAACAAAATCAATATAAACAGAGAAATATTTGTTTAGCCTATTTCCAACATGTTTAGACTTTGTCAACCAAATCACATTCACCTTATGTTGAGTATCACAATACCAATGAAATACCTGTCAAAAACAGCATTACCACCATCACCACCTTTTAGTAATTCTTAATGTTTTTCATTCAATCCTAGTTTTATTTTCTTCATCTCCTTCCAGCTATTCTTATATGTTTTCATTTACTATCTTTTAATATTTTCTATATATTTCCATCTCTCTCGTTTTATTCCCTCAATCAAAATTTGTCTCCATTACTTTTTTGTCATTTTCCAATATCCTTCACAACTTGATATCATACATGAATTTCTCTGTATTATTTGCTATATTATTTTATCATATTATATATCTAATTGCATCTCTATATTGTAGAATCACCTTTCTTCTTTTTACCTATTTATTATCTCTAACTCGCTATCTCTTCTTTCACTTTCTTCAATCCATCCTCATATTTCACTGTCTGCTAGTCTGACTGTTGCATCACTGCTGACTATTTCTCTCTACCCCACCTATCTCGTTTACTTTTCTTTTCCAACTCTCTTAGCACAACCACTGTTTTCTCCTTTCAGCATAACAGGGAGGAGGAAACTAATATCATCATCATAATTTAACATCTGTTCTTCCACAGTTTCATAGGTTGAATGGATCATCACAGACTAAGTCAGTATTTAATTGAAGCAACTGACCCCTCACACGGGCTGAGGGCCTGCATCTTGCTAACATACGTTCCAGCACTCTAAAGATTGTACTAGGTGCATTTTATCATGGGACCAGCACTAGAGAGGTTGTCATGCCCTTAACACAAAGCTCCTCTCAAGTTTTCTATGGCTGGATGCCTCTTTTAATGCTAACCATTTCACCAAATATACGAGGTATGTTTTTGTGGCACTAGCACTAGAGGTTGTCATGCCTTTACACAACTGAAGAGTCTATTTGACCACATGTTTGGCAAGATTTCTAAAACTAGAAGCCATTCCTAACACCAACCACTTTACAGATTGTACTGGGTTCATTTTTGTAGCACCAACACTAGAGAGATTGTCATATAGGTGACACGACTGAAGAGTCCTCACAAGTCTATGGATGGTTGATGACGAAAACAAAACAAAAAAATACTAGATATGTGACATAACATTTTATATATTGAGATTATCAACACCGCTTTCTTACTGGCAGACGACTTACTTTAAGAACAGTTGGAATGTCTGCTAGGCTAGCTACAATGGCTTAATCCTTTTGGATTAAACCACCAAAACTGGTTCTGGTCCTATGAAACAAAACCATATATTTTAAAGGGTTCCTATTTAAACTAGAATCTTCTAACAATTGTATGAGAACCGAAAGGTTAAGTTACTAACTTGGTAATAAAATAATTAATCATTTTGGTAAATACTTCAAAATTCTTCAATAATTAATTGAAATAGTGTGTATTTCAGTAGAAATATAGTCATGAAAGGGTTAAACATTCAACTATTTTTTTAATCAATTTCGTGCAAGATAACTGAGAGAAACAAAACTTAGTTGGCAAGAGATAACCAAAGATGTCAGATAGTTTAGAAGCACAAAATATAGGAAGTTGTTATGTTCATGCTTCTTTCCAAAAGCCTTACAGACATAAATAAAGTTAAATTTCTTCAACTGAAGATCAAATCCCAGTTGCAAACGTGATTTACTAGAGGAATAATAAATCTGGTAAACAGACTACTTTTGAACACAAAGCCATTGTTTTTGCAAGAGAATGGATTTTGTTAACTGAATCAACCACAATATGTTATGTGGTCATTCAACTTACTAGAAATACAACCAATCTCCCCCAAATCACACACCCTGTCTTAAAAAGTGAAAGAAACATTGGTTAATTATTTGAATGTCTTTTATCATGGGTTTACTCTATCACAACCGACATAGCGTTAAACAATAACAACAAATGATGCCTATTTTATTGACCTCTAAAAAGATGAAAGAGAAACTATTGGCTTTTGGTAAGATTTGAATACAGAACAGATAAAACAGACAAAACTAAAATACTGCAATATATAGTATGGAACAGTGATGTTTCAGCTAACCCATTTATCAGCATAATTTAACGTCTATTTTTCATGCTTTCATGGGTTAGATGGCTGTTACGTGCTGAGGCCAGACTGAGCAGGTGACTGCTCATACACTTTGTTTTGGTTTGGTTTCTATGGCTGGATGTCTTTCTTAATGCCAATAAAACAGTAAGTGAAATACTAATATTTGTAGAACCATTGGCATCAGGAAGGGCATCAAAACATCCTTTCCAACCCATACCAGCATGGAAAAAAAAATGGACATAAAAACAAAGATGTGATATTTAAGTATGGACCAAAGTATATATATATATATATATATATATATTTACTTTATTCATGGATTAGTATATGCACTTATATTTTATTTTACAGCCCATACCACTACAAGTTTAGCTGGTCTTCTATGAGGTTGCATCTCGTAGGAAGATTCTTAGGTGTTTTAATAAGAGGGTCCCAATCCTATCATGAAAAGCAATGTGAAATGAAGCATGTTGTTCATGAACACAACATGCTGCCTTGTCCAGGAATCAAACCCATGACTTTACAATTAGAAATTGAACATCCTAACCACCAGGCCATAACAGGTCTGCATGTATGTACATGGATTAATTTATGTACTTATTTATTGTGTGTCTTAGATATTTTTTAAAAAGCAATTACAAGAAACATGCAATAAAACAAATGATAGATTTTATCCTCATTGCTATTTTGGGATAGGTTTGTTTACATAGTAAATATATTTAATTTACTATATATTTATCTAAGTAAGAATTTTTCATGCAGAGATGTACTTTTTTGTACCCAACATTCCATTTGTATAAATTAGGTTAGATAGAGGGGATGGACTTATCCTAAAAAGGTACAGGTGTGAAACTGGTAGGATATGAAGAACAGATGATGTAAACAAATACATTCTAAATACATTTCTCATCTGACTGATACAAAATTTCCTATTCTACTTATATATATATATATATATATATATATATAATCAAATTTAGAAAAAGTAACTGCACCAGTAACAACAATAACAATTTTAAGGTGATTTTCCTTACAAAAACAAGAGTTAAAATTGTGTAGTGCTCAGGTGCACTACAACTCATCAAAGGTGCATGTATAGTACATGCAATATTGACAGTTGCATGGTAGAAAATGTACTCATCATAGTTCCCTTTTTAGGACAATGTTTTATGGTTGGATGCCCCTCAAGTTGCCAACTCTTTTAGTTTCCTCTTATGACATATAGGATATGTGGAACCTATCTTAAAATCAGAATACAGACAGTAAATAAAATAAATTGATTTCCAATTTAGGTACAAGACCAGAAAATGCAAGAGAAGGGCAATTAAATTAACCGCAGTATATGACTGGTACTTCATTTTATCTACTTCTGTAAGGATGAAAAACAAATTTAACCTTGGTAAGATTGAACTTAGAATGTAAAGAGCCAGAACAAATACTAGAATGACATTTTATCTGGTGCTATACCAATCCTGTGAGTTCAAAAAATTCAAACCAATACAAACTAGTATCTTTAAAAAAATAAAATAAATAAATAAAATTGAATCAGAAGCTTTCGCCATATTTTGACTACCAAAAACAGTTTAATCACAAAGCATATAAACCTCCAGAACATAAAAAAGGGACTCAGCACATGTGGGTGATGCCCGTTTTTTTTCTGTTATAGGGGCTTTATATGTTCTGTGAGACTATTTTCTATAGCCAAAATATAGCAAGAGCTCCTAATTCAATGTTCAATGCTATATTCTAAACACGAATAACACTTATTAACTATATATTTAACTATGATTGTATAATTGACTTGAAATATGTTATGAGTTCATTTATTTAGTGGTTCCAATCAACAGGCTATGACCAGTGTTAGTAACTTAGAGACTTTATTTAATAAAAGTAAATTTTCCTAGCATATATCACTAGATTTATTTTCTCTCTTAGCATGAACGAGATGGCTTTTGTTGGTGCATTGCTTTATTTTTAAAACACTTGGTTATAATCAACGAAGTTGGTGAATGGTAGTCATTAGAACTTGAAATAGAATGCATTACTGTATTTTTTCTGGTTCTTTGCGTTCAGAGTTAAAATACCGTCGAGGTCAATTTTGAATTTCATCCTTTCCAAGTTAATAAAAAAAAGTACCAGTCCAGTACTAGGTTTAATTCTTCAGCTATATATATATATATACCCTTCTCTGGCAGCTGTGTTCATACCTGATGGAGTTACTTACAAACTAAGTTATGTAAAGTGACAGAGTTATCTACCTTCGTTGCAATGAAATCCTTCCCTATCGTTCAGTCATTGTTTTCAATGTTGCAGCTATATGCATTATTTTATAACAAAAAAATTGCAAACCGAAATCCTCTAAATATATTAAGCAATTAACATATTTAATTAAGTCCATAACAATAAGTACACATCTTCAGACATATTATAACTGTGTATTGTGGTTCACTAACGTTATCTAAACAGCACACCCAAGTACATTTTATTCATGCTCCTCATTTACTGTGTATACATATATACTAATAATACGATAAGCAAATATTTAGAATACAATAATTGAATGTTATGAGCGAGATGTGGTTCCCGACCCGCCTAAGAGGACAGTAACTCCAAATAAGAACTAAGATTTTAGCAGAATTAGAACACAATAAAGTTGTCCAGTGTTTATTTCTGTTAACCTGGCGACAACAACCATCACCAACACTAACAATTTTTTTAAATGTTTACACAGACGGGGAAAATATGAAATTGTAATGTGTATGTCTTGAAAATAACATAAAAAGACAAAACGGTCTGAGAAAGAATCAAATCAATCGTATGTTCAATTAGCAAAAAACAACCCCCCTAAAAAAATAAAAAAACATTAAATATATTAGTGCAGTTGTAATATTCATTTGGTTTGGGGATTGTCTCCCTTGCATCGGTTTGCGATTATAGAAAAGATATAACTAGAAAGATGGTTATATTTATAAAATGTAACTCAATTTAGACGGTTGAAACAAATGAAACAAAATTTCAAAATCTTTCAGATAAAATTAGTAAACTAGGTACCGAAAACGGATTATAGAAATCCAGAAAAAAAATCGGATTGGAAACAGTTTGGGAACTGTTAAAATATATATATTTTTCTTCCGTTTAATTTTCATCGTATATAGGGGAAGCTGCCCTCCAACCCGTATATACGATGACAAAAACTTCGCTGTCAGCCCAGCGAAGTTTTTGTCATCGTTAGCGGCTCGCCTTACCGATGTGTCAGGTGATGCCCGTGAGGTTGTTTCAGCGTCTTAACCAAGTCATCATCAGCGCTAATGATTGTTTCTACTTTTGGCACAAGACCAGCAATTATACCAGCGCATTACTGGTATTTTATTTTATCAGCCCCGTAAGGATGAAAAGCAAAGTTAACCTCGGCTTTATTTGAACTCAGAATGGCAAGGGCCGTAACTATGCGTCAAAGCATGGTGTCCGACCCTCTACCGATACTGCCAATGTGTTTGCTTGCCTCAGAGATTTCCGATGACCAATTTGGTGTGTGACTGACTGACGCACTCACCACCATAGGCGCTGAGCTGGCCAGCCGCAGGTGTGAGCCCCGCGAGTTGGTGTGGCTATTCCAGCGTGTCTCCCTTGCCGTCCTCCGGGGAAATGCCTTCTCCATTCTGTCCGCGCGGGGGGGGGGGGGGGGGGCATCACATATCATTCCACTGAATCAAGTTTTGAAACTTAATTGAATGAAATTGATATATATATATGCAATAGCTTTGCTAACAACTGCCAACTAGGGGAAAATGTTTTATCGAGAAACACTGTAAAATTTATGGATATCAGCAAACACAAAAGGAAAAAGTGTTGAATTTGTGTTTTTTTTTTTTCACTTTGATTGTATATTTTTGTGTATTATATTTACAAAGTTCCTAACAATAATTAATTGATTATATGAATGTATTTCTATCGGTTATAAACGTCTATCATATTTTATACACTTCTAAATGAAATAAAATTAAGTTATATGGTATTCTAAACAGATGTTTTAAGAATAGTATCACTTAACGTTCCACGGTGTTCCGACAGGAACTGAATAGCTGCTTGCAACCCGCCCGTAAATGTTTAAGATATTTTTTATTTTATTGTTTTCAATCATAATGTAAAGTTTTTTTTATATCGTTTCGCCGAGAAATGATTTCTCTACAATATGCAAGCTATGAAATAGATCCATATAAGAAACGTAGTATTAATTTGTACCCGTATCTGTTGATTATAATTGTGTTCTATATTTTCATCCTTTATGTTACACGTGGTCCATATATTCTATACAGGTATTTAAAATTGATTAATATAAGGAAGACAGACCTTGTTTTAGAAATGTATTATTTATAGTTTTTCGTTTTTTTTAACTTTTCAGTTTCCTTTATATTTCAAGTATATATTTAGCCTGTATACAGAAATCCGGCAAATTCGCACAACCTCAACTATCTTGTTGGAAAATACTATATTAGGACATTTTAATCTATAACGCCAATAAAATCATCCCAGACATTCTTCTATCTGCAGGTAAACCAACTAAGGTAAAGGTAAACATTTATATGATTATATGAAGTTCTTTTTTTTCCACTAAATAATATTTATTACATTTATATCAGGTAGAAATACATACATATAATTAATTAATTATTGGTAGGAACCTTATGAATATAATACACAAAATATATACAATCAAGGCGAAAAATATGAAGAAAATATTGCATGTGACAAATTTCAATTATTTCAATTCGACCCAGTCAAAAACCATTATTCTTATTTCTGCTTTTAGTGTAAGGAGGACAAGCACATCATCAATAGATCTTGTGAAGTCGTGTGGCTTAGTGGTTAGGATGTTTGGCTCACGAGGTTACAAGTTTGATTTCTGGCAGCACATTGTGTCATTGAGCAAGGCACTTTATTTAAGTCCACTCCACTGGCAAAATTGGGTTGTACCTTTAATCAAAAGAACCAGCTTTTCTGCTCACTGTGATATGCTTAATCTCCCTGAAAACTATATAATGGGTTCACATGGCTGAGGAATGCTCAGCTACTTGCACGTTAATTTTATCAGCAGACTGTTCCAACACACAATCAGACCTGTCAACTTTCCCCGAACGACAGGGCGATCTCTCACCCACTTTAGGGTGGGTGAGAGACATCTTCTCAAGTGAAAATGTGTATAGCTTTCATTATGTAAAATATCCCGGTGGATTGGCAGTATCGGTAGAGGGTCGGACGCCATGCTTTCTAGCATAGTTACGTCCCTTTATGATCTGAGTTCAAATCCCGCCGAGGTTAACTTTGCCTTTCATCCTTACGGGTCGATAAAATAAAGTACCAGTAATGTACTGGGTAATTGCTGGCCTTGTGCCAAAAGTAGAAACAATTATGTAAAAAAATATCCCCCATTTTGCTTCATTTCTCCCCGTTTTGGGACACTTTTTTTTTATGGTACTCCCCGTTTCGGTTTTTAGGGCTTGGTAGGTCTACTTTGCATACTGAATATACACATTTCAGCCAGTTCTAAGACCATGCTCTATGTACACTGATTGGCCATAAAGACGCAGAGTGGGGTCCTGTATGATTGACAAGCAAGGTTGAACCTCCATTTTTGGAATAGTAGGGAAGTAGTTTGAGAGAGATTTGGCCACTACATTAAGCAGATTGAAAAATTCCGTGGAAACTCAACTTTTAACTTGATTTGTGTTCTTGGTATTTAGCTCCTGCTAAATCCTAATCAAGATGACCAGTAATCAAAGGCGTTCTAGCTGTGACCATCATGTTTTTTTTTCAGTTATGGTGCTTCAAGAACTATATCAGCCAATGTGTCCTTACTTTTTAAAGATGGTATGGAGTAGTTTGGCTGTTATTTCTAGCAGGTTAAGGGACTGTATAATAACTTTTTACTATTGATCTATATTTCTATTTTTTGAATTCTGTGATAGCTTGTAGAGAATTTTCGGCGATATCATATTTTAGCGGCCTAAATGCTGCTTACTTGCTGTAGTTGCTGCTTACTTCAATGTATGAGGCTATTCCAACAAATTTACATTCCCCTTTTTTTAGCCGTTAAAAGAAATATAGATTTATTTTTATTTTTTTTTTTTTGCGATTTATTTGCCACTGGGGCATAGATTTCTTTATTTGCCCCTTGTTTGTTTGTTTGTTTTTTTGCGATTTATTAGCCTTTTGGGGTCACACACACCCCCGTAGAAAGTGTGCGACCTTTCTGCCAAGGAGCACAGAGAGAGGGGGGTGCTCCCTTCTCCTCTTACCTGTACAAGCCGATATAGAGAGATGGCCCACTTACACAGGCCATTATTGCTACTTTCACCCCCGCCGAGGTTAACTTTGCCTTTCATCCTTACGGGGTCGATAAAATAAAGTACCAGTAATGTACTGGGTATTTGATGGCCTTGTGCCAAAAGTAGAAACAATTATTGCTACTTTCACCCATCTTTCATGGAATTGGCTGGGACTGAGTGCCTTTTTCTCCACCTTGATCCTTCTTTCGAAGTGGTATCGGAAGAAGAGGACCATTTGTTGGCCGGCGACATATCCCCACAGTTTCCTCGTTGCAAACGCATCTGGGACATTTCTTTTCCAAGGGGTTTCCGTCCCGGAAGGGCAGGGCCCCTCGGTATGATAGTAAGTATTAGTGGTTGTAATAAAAATGCAATCAAAATGTAATAAATACCTTCACTGATTTCTTTCTTTATATTATCAACAGAAGTTGGTATGTCACCCAAAGTTCACTTTGTATGTTCCCGAATAGCAGTGAATTTTAATAAAACTGTTTCTAATTCCTTCTCCACAGTAAAACAAATATCCATGTGTAGTTGAAGAGGATAAGTATGAAAGAACAGTCATTTAAATTTACAGATGGACAGATGTGGTGTTTGAGATATATAGAAAAATAATTATTTACAGAAAAAGAAAATAATAATAAAGAATTATATCTTTTTGGACTACACATGGATATTTGTCTTCCGGGACGGAAACCCCTTGGAAAAGAAATGTCCCAGATGCGTTTGCAACGAGGAAACTGTGGGGATATGTCGCCGGCCAACAAATGGTCCTCTTCTTCCGATACCACTTCGAAAGAAGGATCAAGGTGGAGAAAAAGGCACTCAGTCCCAGCCAATTCCATGAAAGATGGGTGAAAGTAGCAATAATGGCCCGTGTAAGTGGGCCATCTCTCTATATCGGCTTGTACAGGTAAGAGAAGGGAGCACCCCCCTCTCTCTGTGCTCCCTGGCAGAAAGGTCGCACACTTTCTACGGGGGTGTGTGTAACCCCAAAAGGCTAATAAATCGCAAAAAAAAACAAACAAACAAACAAAAAAGGGGCAATAAAGAAAGCTATGCCCCAGTGGCAAATAAATCGCAAAAAAAAAAAATAAAAATAAATCTATATTTCTTTTAACGGCTAAAAAAAGGGGAATGTAAATTTGTTGGAATAGCCTCATACATTGAAGTAAGCAGCAACTACAGCAAGTAAGCGGCATTTAGGCCGCTAAAATTGGATATCGCCGAATTTTCTTTTATGCAGAATTCATTTTTAAGAATTATTTTCTCGTAGATTGGCTAACACTGTGCTGTAGCTCATGAAGGCACGTGGGTTGTTAGGATGTCTGGTTCATGATCATAATGCTGTAGCTTCAATTCCTGGTGGCCCACTGTGTCCTTGAGCAAGACATTTTGCTCCAGTCCACTCAGCTGTCAAAAAGAGTTTAAAGAGCAGCCTTGTCACACACTGTGATGCTAAATCTTCCTGAAAACTACAATAAGGATACATCTTGTCACTAGTGTAGTCCTTTCATAAACAAGAAACTTAGGTGTAAATAGATACTACAAGTAGCTACAGCCTGCCAGCAAAAACAGTAGGAGTGCTGTATAGTTGATGGCAATTTTGTTAAATTATAGAGTGATACAGTTGTCTTCCACCTATGGATTTTGGCCATTGTACAAGGGCCCACATCATAGCTTTAGCAAATTCCATTACTAGAATGCAAAAATATAGAAAATGAATAAGCTGAAGAAGCTAAGATAGAAACTGCTGTGTTTGATTTGATAGAATGACCAATACCAAATGGCAGCAGAAGAAACTATATCATAGAACTGAAGCAATAACGAAAAAAATATTCTCAGTTAATGTTTATCCACCTAACAAATATAGATCAAAAGAAAATACCAATGAAAGCATTAACAAAGGGAAGTATACAATAATGAAAGTATTAAAACATTTTTTTCCCCCTTAAATTTCATCAGTAGAACCATAATCTACACCTTCGAAAACATATTTCTGGAAAATCTCATTAAAAAATATGCAGTATTAAGAAAGTTGTGAGGAAATAAAGTTAGACTCACACACAAAACTGTAGTTATGCCATAATGCTTCTGATTTCAAAAATAATTATTAAGGCCAGTTACTACAATGGTGCCATATCAGTTACGCATGTTTCATTAGCCCTGAAGACCAATTTGATCAACCTGTGCCAATGAAAATGAACCCGTTCATTTTCATGAAAATGAGCTTTATCAGCTTATATACATAGGCGAGAAATCTATAAGATTCTAACTTATTTTTGCCTCAGCTGAAACTAGGTAGATATGCAGCTTTGACAACCACTAACAAGTGAGAAACAATGTTGTCAGTTGTTTCCCATGGTTTTTGCTGAGACTAAGGATGTGTGATGACAGTCATAACCTTAAAAAGTTCATAGCAGAAGGCTGTCAAATATTTTCCATAAACATCCTGTATACAATACGTGCATATATCTGTATAACACTATGTTGGAGCACTAAATTCTCTCTCTCTCTCTCTATAAATAATAAATATCAAGACAAAAATCCAAAGAGGATTGTGTGTGTGTGTGTATATATATATATATAAAAGTATATATAAACCTGTAGAGCAAATATTTATTATTAGTACAGATTAAAGTTTAGATTAAGCAAAGAATCGCTGCTTTCACTCTATTACAGGATCCCATAATAGAGTGAAAGCAGTGATTCTTTGCTTAAACTTTAATCTGTACTAATAATATATGTATATAAAATGAACACTTAGCATATGTCAACAGTTTGGATGGGACCACCATGTAAACTCTTATATCTGAAGAAGTGTCGATTAAGAGTCGGGATCCAATCACATGACCACACCCAAGCTGATCGATATAGAAACAAGTTGTAATATGAAATAAAATTTACAAAAAGCTGCAATTCTTATTGTTACTTTATATATATTCTGCAAACTACAGCTACCTTAAACCTGGAGCACAACCTAATGAGAGATGGATACAGTAACAACATCAAGTGCTTTGACCAGCATCGCTGCTAGTAACTACAAGTTACCCACATAATAACCTATATATATATATATAATTAATAATCATTAATGAAACCAAGAGTCTGATGAGCTATTGATTCCAGAGTTGGTCATAATTGATACAGGTTGAACCTTGAGCTGATTAATCATTTCACACTTGAATAAATTTAATGATGTTTACTTTGATACCACGTACCTACTTATTATTAATATTACACTCTGCCTATGAAGGAAACCGACTATAGCATAAAACCAAACATACAACACCACGTACTATACTTAAATGGACCCACCTATGCACCCAGTACTCAAGTTGGTGAACCAACAGTAATGTAAGGTTAGAGTTATAGCACAGCTGATGAGGAACCAAATTATCCTAGATGAGATGCAGTTTGGATTTGTGCCAGGTAATAGTACCACAGATACCCTCTTGCTTGTGAGGCAACTGCAGAAGTACCTAGCTAAAAGTAAACCCTCTACTTAGTTTTTGTTGACCTGGAGAAAACCTTTGACAGAGTCCCCCATTCCATTATCTGGTGGGCTCTTAGAAAACTAGGAGTAAATTAGTGAGGGCAGTACAAGCCATGTATAGAGGAACAGTCAGCAAGGTCAGAATTAACTGACTATAGCGAATAATTTAGCGTGCAGGTCGGTGTCCATCAGGGATCAGTTCTTAGCCCTCTCCTGTTAATTATCGTCCAGCAGGCTATAACAGAAGAGTTTAAGATGCATGACTTAACCCTTAGAGCTGAATCTATGGCAGAATTAGAGAAGAAATTCCAAACCTGGCCTAGTCTCAAAAGGTCTTAAAGTTAACTTGTCAAAGACCAAAGTTCTAGTATGTAGAAAGGAAAATAGGGCCCAAATTCCCTCAGTATGCAGAAAAGGAGTAGGTAGAAATCGTATCTTATATGGAGGCACATGGCTTAGTGGTTAGAGCATTGGCCTTGCAATTGAAAGGTTGTGAGTTCAATTCTCAGACCGGGTGATGTGTTGTTTCCTTGAGCAAGACACTTTATTCCACATTGCTCCAGTTTACTCAGCTGTAGAAATGAGATGATAGGGACTGGGGTCCCTATCATTCCATTGCAAAGTGGTCGTGGAGGTGCCACGGCAAAAAAGCACCCAGCACTCACTGTAAATGAGGTTGGTGTTAGGAAGGGCATCCAGCTGTAGAAATCAAGCCAGAATCAGTTCCCGTCCCACCCTTGCAAGCAGGGAAAAGCGGACGTAAAAATGAAATGATGATGATATCCCAAATGCAAACTATAGGTACACAAGAGATATAGTGGGATGTCAGGCAAGCTAGCAAAGAACATAGGTTTTACATGTAGCTGATGCACAGCGACAGTAAGTAGTAACAGCTCTCAGGATACAAACTTCAAATGCCCAGAGGGTTCTGTAGTAGTTGAGTGCTTCTGTTACCTGGGTGACAAAATTAGCAGTGGAGGAAGATGTTCTGAAAGCACAGTAGCCAGAGAAAGCACAGATTGGAAGAAGTTCAGGGAGATACTACTGTTGCTAACTACAAAAGTTTTTTTCCCTCAAAATAAAGGGCAGATTGTATGATGCATGTGTATAAACAGCAATGGTAATGAACCTGGGCACTGTGTGCAGAGGACCTATGAAGAATGGATGTGTAATGGTAATATACATGAACGGCAAAGGATAAATGAGCTGAGAGAGAAATTGGGCATAAGAGGGATCAGATGTAGTGTGCAGGAGAGGAGATTGCATAGACGGAAGTCTTTCATCTGAAGATTCCATATCTTATTTAAAAAAAAAAAAAGAACTAGCCTCAAGAAGAGCATTCAATCACAGAATTCTGCTTAAAAAAAATTTCCTGTTTAACCTATGCCAACACGGGAACATGAATATAAAAACAATGACAATGATGATCAAATGATATCAATAACTCCAATAAAATGATATGCAAAGAGATGGATTTATTTTTGTAATTCATAGAAATACTAGCAATGCCTGCACACACACAGACAGACACTTTCTGTAAATTACTACTGTATAAAACCAACAAATTAACTCTAATGATATGTTCCACTATCAATGTAAACAGGAAATCAACACTTAAGCAATTAAGACTATGTTTGAAATAATTAGCAAGGAGGGAAGTCACAACTAATTACTATTATTTTCTTTTTATAATAAAATGACCAACTATATAGTTTTACAGAATAGATCAACCCCACTCACAAAATCGATTAACCCCACTCACAAAATTGATTAACCACACTCACAAAATTGATCAACCCCACTCACAAAATTGATCAACCCCACTCACAAAATTTCAAGGTAGGGCTTATATGTACAACTGGTAATTTTATTTATGGAATATATAATGTAAATACAGTTTAATAGGAAAAGAAAAAAAGAAAATTTAGATTGAAAAGAATGGAATGTAAAATAGGAAATATAAAGAAAAAAAATGGAAAAGGGAGGGAATGGCAAGGACTCGTGTCTCAGAAGAATGGGGAGGAGAGGATGATTGGGCTCTGGGCCTAGGGTGCGGTAGTAAAGTGGCTACGCCCTGCAGACAAGACTGCAAAAGCACTCCTGCAGACAATGGCCAGCGACACCCGCTGCAACAGCCACCCCACCTCGCAGGGCTCCTTCCTCCAATGACACAATATATCAATGAAGGAGCTTTTTTTTTTACAATTCCTTGGATTGCTCTAAATAGGAGCAAAACACTAATTTGTAAGGCCAGACCAATTTGACCAAAGTTTGAATTTCAACTCTGTAATTTAAATATTTAAATTCTTTTATCCACAAGGATCCTCATTATTCACAACTGTAGTAACTAGAATAAGAACAGGGCATGAAAGGTTCAGGAAACTACTCTCTATACTGGTGACAAAGGGAGTTCTCTCTCTGAGAAATGGGTAGAGTGTGTGATGCATGCATGCAAAGTGCAATATTGCATGGCAGTGAGACATGGACAGTGAATGAGGAAGATGTGCAAAGGTTAGAGAGAAACAAATCAACAATACCCTATTGGATGGATAACATTAGGTGAAGCATGGATGAGCTAAGAGAAAACTAAGCATGAAAGGAATCAATGTGTACAGAAGAAAAAATTGTGCTGGTATTGATATGTAAATCATGTGGGTGATGATTATTGGGTGAAGAGGTGCCAAGAGTTTCAAGTGAAAGGAAGCTGTGGAAGGGGGAAACAAAGAGATGGGCAGACTTGGTGAAAGCTGAACTAAGAATACTATACCACACAAAACAGATGACAAAGAAAAGAAACAAGTAAAGAGAACTTGTCAAATCCATGCAAGTACCAAAAAACAGACACAAAACTGATGATGATGATGATGATGATACCAACAAAAAAGGAGGAGGATTTTCCTATCATGTTATTACCAATATTTAATCAAAGATTAAATACCCAAACCTAAGTTTAATATTCTATAAGATATAAGGTTAACATTCTCAAAATGTGGCATCTATATAATGTAAAACCTCAAAAATCCAGACATAATCTATCTAACAGGGTATATTCATGTACAATATTCTTTTATAAGAAATTATGGTTTAAACCAATTCAATTAAGCATTTTTCTTGCTGTGGAAAGAAGCTGGAAAGAAGTTTTAGTTAATCTACAAAAATGAAGCATATACATATATATATATATATATATATATATATATATATATATTAGGTAATTCCGAAGGAAAAGCAAAGGAAAAAAGAGTGCTCTATGTATAGAACAGAGCTATTTAATTAGAAAGTAAACACAAAATATAACTACTCCATTACCAAAGGTTTCTGGATCCCAGACAATATTAATATATGTCTGGATCGGTCATCAGATAGAGATGTTATGGCATAACATCTCTGTCTGATGAACGGTCCAGGCATATATTAATATTGTCTGGGATCCAGAAACCTTTGGTAATGGAGTAGTTATATTTTGTGTTCACTTTCTAATATATGTATATATGTATGTATATATATATACAACACGCATATATATATATATATACTGCACGCATATATTTATATATATATATATAGTACACGCATATATATATATATATATATATATATATATATAGTACACGCATATATATATATGTATGTGTATATATAATCTTTACATATACATATATAAAGGTTATATATACATTCGTATGTGTGTGTGTATGCATGTATGTATAACCTTTTCACATTGTAGTTCTTTACCTTTGCAATAAAAGATCAAGTTTATTTCCATAAGAAAGGATGGTATCTTGTGCTTCTTTGTGTTTGAGAGTCTCGGCAACTGATTTGCCTATTTTCAAAATAATATCTCCTGATTGGAGTCCACATTTGGCAGCCAAGCTTCCTGATGTTACCTAAAACAAACAGAAACAGAAATTTCAATACCAATAAACATTATACAGCATCTCTAATTCAAATAAATATTCCATCATTTGCAATATAATGTAGATTTAAGTTCAGCCATATATGGTTGGAGTAACTTACACTAACCATCCCTCATACTAAAATTCTTCATTCCTACATCCAATTTTCTATTTCTCCAGAAACTTTGCCAGCTACTATTAAAAAATAACAGCAACAGCACCAACAAATGTTACAAGACTAAGACTAAACATTACACAGCCTGCAGCTGGTCGACCGGCAAAGAAAACTTTTATCTAAATGTAGCAGCTAGATCTATATTTAGCTTTCCCTTCATATAACCAAACATTTATTCATCATCATCACTGTTTAACATCTATTTTCCATGTTTGCATGGATTACATAGGTTGTCATGTACTGAAGCTAGACAGATCAGATGACCATGTTTAGCTCAAATGTACTAATTTTGGCTTCGTTTCTACAGCTGCATGCCCTTTCTAATGCCAACCCTTTTACAGCATGTACTGGGAATAGTTTTTGTGGTATCAGCACTACCAACTAACAGGGTGGACTAGGTACTTTTTGTTGTGGCATCAGCACTATCACTTTACAGGGTGGACTGGATGCTGTTATCATGGAACCAGCACCATTTTACAGGGTGACCTAGGTGCATTTTATTGACATCAGCACAACCACTTTACAGGGTGGACTGGGTGTATGTTATCACATCACCAGCACTACTTCATTGTGTTATTTGGGTTAGTTAAGTTAGTGTTAGCATATTTAATGCAGGGAGCTTTAAAAAAAGCTAACTAGAAATAATTATGTAATGAGGAATTAATAATAGTCCACAAACTCCGGTACTGCGGCCCGCTATGTAGAGGAAAGGAAGATAAACAAATACCGGGGATTGTCCGGCTGCTTCCTCTTTGCACCGGTCACCGTCAAGATTTTGGCCATACTTGGACCTCGCACTGCAGAGCTCCTCCACAAGATCAGAATGTCATCAGCAGTCTATCTGAGGAAAGACCCCGCCAGATGGGGTGGCTGTTGTAGTAGGTGTCGCTGGCTATTGTCTGTGGGATGTAGCCCCATTACTGCCATACCCAGAGCCAAGCCACCCTCCCCCTCCTCATTCTTCTGTGATACTAGAGCCCTTACCTTTCCCTTCCTTTTCTGTTTTTTTAATATTTTCTTATTTTACAATCCATTCTTTTTTCTCAATCTAAATATTTTTTTCTTTTTCTATTAAATTGTATTTACATGATATATTAATTCAATAACAACAGATATATTTTAATTCTTTTGTCAAGTACAAAAGATAACTTTGGACATGTTTCAGTTTTATTAAACCCCATCAAAGAAACTTAGACTTCATATTTGCTATGTACACTAGTAGGGCACAGAATGATAAAACTGTTTAGAGAATTAATTATGCAGAAATTCAATCTAGATGAAAAAACAATGGTTAAGTCAATGTTAATAATGTTTTTAATTAACTTTTTAATACTCCCTGCACTAACTACTGCTTTTCCATGTGGATGCTGTTTAACCCTTTAGCATTTACATTACTCTATATTTACTATTATATTTTCACTGTAAAGGCTTAATTAGCTCGCATAATATCGAATCTATGAGATTTTGATACTATTTATTTTGAGAACAATACCTTAATGAAAGTACAAGTGGCTGGTTATGGCTGGTTTGAACAGAAAGAGGTGAGAGAATTCTGGCCGGATACAGCCGGTTTAAATGCTGAAGGGTTAAAGTGTAAGTGAAGTTGCCTCCTGTGCTTGCTGAAAGAACTGAAATAATAACCAATAACCAATGTTTTTATCTGAGTGTCTAAATAGTTAGCTATTTGATGCCTCCTGCATTAACTATGTTCACTCTAACTCAGAGGTTCTCAAAGTGGATACTACCGCCCCCCTCCTCCTCCCCATTGAACATTTCCAGGGGGGGCACTGGGGCCTAAGGGGGCAGTAAAGATGATGATATAGTATATCAAATGTCAAATGATACATATTATATATATAAATATAGTAAAACAAAAACTATATAATATCTATTTATACATAATTTATATATAATAAATATGATATATACTAACGATTTTATTTATCATATATTATTTACAATTTGCGTGTAGGCAGGTCTGTCTGGAAATAGAGGTGGGAGGCGCTGAGGGTATTACATGGCTGTGAGGGGGGGGGGGGCCCTAAAAGTTTGAGAACCTCTGGTCTAACTTGAGAAATAATATTTTTTCTTTTTCTTTTCATGCAGATGACGTCTACGAGTAATATATTTTCAGAACATCCATTCTTTTAATTTGAGTGGATAAATCAACAAAAAACGAAAATAATAAAAATTTAAAAAAACCTAATATTTTAGTGGCTAGGGAAACTTGACATTGTGATGTCATCAGAGTCAGATTAAGTTCTGACCAGGGTCTATTACCACCTGTGGGAGGCGGGGGGATATCACATCTGACTTGGACCCATTTCCACCTGAGAGGTGAGGGCTATCACATCTGACCTGGGGGGGGGTCTATTACCACATGAGAGGGGGTGAGGGCTATCACATCTGACCTAGGCCTATTACCACCTGAGAGGGGGAGGGGTCTATCACATCTGACCTAGGCCTATTACCACCTGAGAGGGGGGAGGAGTCTATCACATCTGACCTAGGCCTATTACCACCTGATGGGGAGGGGGGAGGGGGTTATCACATCTGACCTAGGCCTATTACCATCTGAGGTGGGAGGGGGGGTCTATCACAACTGACCTAGGCCTATTACCACCTGGGAGTGGGGGCTACATTTCCCATTTGACCTGGGTTTATTACTAGCTTGGAGGGGATACATTTCACATCCGGTCTGGGCCTATTGCCATTTTAAGGAAGAGGGCAGCATTTAACTCCTGACCTAGGACTATTATCACCTAGCGGGTGGTTATATTTCACATTTGACCTTGGCCTATTACCAGCGTTGCACAGGCCTGACCATATACATTGCTTGTCAAGATGGTCTCTGCTTCTTCTCTGGCACTTAACCTTGATGATACCAAACTGCCTGAAACTCACCATCGTACTATGATACAAAACTGTTTTAAAGTTTTTCTATTTATCTAAAAACCATCCATCATAATTTTATGTAAGAACCTTTGTTAAGTTATATTCTAAACACAAGCTTAATAATGAAAAAGTTACCTATATATACTTGAATATAATTGAAGGAATATGTGACTAAAAAAAAAAAAAAAAAAAAAAAAAAAAAAAAAAAAAAAATCGGTTTATATTCAGGGTCAATATTTTGACAATTTTCACCAACTTCAAAGTCTATGTAAATAAGTTTGGATTTTTGCCCATTTCTCAGACATGGAATAGTGGGGTTGGTTTATATTCAAGTATATATATATTTGAAACACATGGTAGTTATGTTTCAAACACCATCTTGATA
Organism: Eledone cirrhosa; assembly: GCA_964016885.1. Classification (NCBI taxonomy): domain Eukaryota; kingdom Metazoa; phylum Mollusca; class Cephalopoda; order Octopoda; family Eledonidae; genus Eledone; species Eledone cirrhosa. The sequence continues at coordinate 50,564,574 of OZ024740.1, forward strand.
AGAAAATTAGTTATATAATTAAATCCCTCCAAATTTTTATTATTTTCAAAATGATTTGAAAATCATAGGCAGTATCTTTTATAAGAAATATGGTAATGAATGAGTTAACAGATATTTATTACTACACAAAAACCTGAGATTGTTAGAGACAGAATTGTGGTGCTTAAATATTTTCTTAAAAGTATTAGCAATGAAATTACATTGAAACAGTTCTAATATAATTTCTATTCACATCTACGATGCATTCACCATCACCGTTTTGCATGGTTTTTCATATAGAGACCTACATCTGTACACAAGTGGTACTTTATTTTATCAATCCCAGAAAGATAAAAGGTAAAGTTGACCCTGGTGGGATTAGAAATCAGAAAGTAAATATAGAGCTGAAACTAAATATTATATTTTGCCTGTTGCAACACCTGTTAATATACATATATTTAGCTTTGGCAAACACCTAGCCCAGTCTACCTTGTAAGGTGGTCATGTTGGTAACATGACAAAAAGCGCCTCATACACCCTGTAAAGCAGTCATACTGGTGACATGAAAAAGCAGCACCCAGTCCACCCTGCAAGGTGGTTGTACTGGTGACATGACAAAAGCACCCAGTCCACCGTCAAGTGGTCGTGTTGGTAACATGACAAAAAGCACCTAGTCCACCCTGTAAGGCAGCCGTGCTGGTGACACGAAAAAGAATCATCCAGTCCACCTTTCAAGGTGGTCATGTTGGTGACAGGAGAAAAAAAAAGGCACCCAATCCACCCTGTGAGGTGGTCGTTTTGGTGCAACGATAAAAATCACCCAGTCCACACTGTAGGTCGATGTTAGGGAGGGCATCCAGCCTTAGAAACCAAGACAAAATATAGATCCATCCGTTTCATAACGTGACAACCTGTCTAAACCATGCAAGCATGGAAAAGTGGACGTTAAACGACAATGGTAATGGCAAGGTTAAAAGTTTTGAAGGTAAGTTATTTATTTATTTGATCTCAGTTGTGTTCATTGCCTTAATCCCACTCAAGATTGAAAATTATATATTATAAAATGAAATTTAGTCACACCTAAGCATGTTTAGCTGGCCCCCATAGGAGATTTCTCATGTGTTTTCCTATCGTAAAAAGCAACATGAAATGAAATATTTTGCTCAATGTGCCGCCTGGTCTATAAATCAAACCCACGATTTTATGATTATAAGTTCAGTACTCTTACCACTAGACCACGTGCCTTCATCTCTGGGCCTGGTGAGATTAATGTCGTTAATGTTTTAATTAAATTAATGAATATTTGACTAGTACTGTGATGCACAAACATTTGGTTGACAGTTACTATAGCTTTAAAGAGACACAAAGAGAACTGAAGACTAAGTGACAGTATGTATGTATTCATGTTCAGTAGCTTAGCTGTTCGACAAAGAGAGATCGATAAAACAAGTACCAAACTTGAAATAAAGTACTGGGGTCGATAAGATCGACCAAATCAGAGAAGTGCCACAGCATGGCCGCAGTCTACTCACTGAAACATGTGAAAGAATAAAAAAAGAATGCATGAAGACTAGAATGAGGATGATTGAAAGAAACTTTGTACCCCTTGATAAAATTCCTCGCAGAGGCCCTATTGTGGAGCTATTGATGGGCACCCGAGCTCCTGCATATATATTGGAAAGAAATGAATATATTTTATATGATCTGTGGACACGAAAGGCATTTGGGAAGACAGACAATCTGAATGAGATGGATAAGTGTGGGTTAGATACCATATAGCTTGTTCGTAATATGAACCAAAAGAATGTTAGTAGCAGCTCAGCATAGTAAAGGCATAGTTTTTATGTTGTTATGAATGCTTCAGAAGACACCAGCTGTGTTTAATATTTGGAAAGAGAGAGGCAAAATGAATAGGTATCAGTTAAGGGTGGGTGGGTGAGAGAGAGAGAGAGAGATGTAACAGCAATACATTTTATTGACTAAGCAAAAGATGTTTAATAGATTGTCCGAAGTAACATGTCTGCCAATTAAATAGTTAATGCTCTCCTACTAATCTGGAAGATAGGGAGAAACACTTTTTTTTTTATCGACTAACACTTCCCAATAATGCACTTTTAGATACTGTGAAACTCATTCATTTAAGCATGAATTTATTTAACAACACTTCTAACATTATTTTATTATGCCTAAAAAAAAAACATTTTTAAACGGTCTTTGGGTTTTTTTTTTTCGATATTTAGAATCTGCAATTATTATTTAAAAAAAAAAATATAATATACATTTTGTTTGTATTTAATTCTATAGGAGCTCCTGAGAAATCCCACATTCAATTTCTGTTGTGGTAAGGAACAGGTACAACTACCACCCATTCTTCATTCACCTGCCAAGATTAAAGAACTGTCAATTTATACATAAATAAAATAAATAATCCATTGGGAGTGCATACAAGAGAACTTGAGGCTCACTATAAGTATTTGAAAAGTTTGATCACAAGGGAAAATTAATTGAGCTATTTTATAAAGGAAAGAATGTCACAATAGAGTGTAGCAACTTCTAGAGAATCAAACTTTCCAGTTGTTGTCTTCCTGTTTCTTCTACAACAACTACAACGGTATGCGATGGGGCCCACCCGCAGCCCCGGGACAGAATGGAGAAGGTGTTTCCCCGGAGGACGGCGAGGGAGACGCACTGGAAGAGCCACTCCAACTGGCCAGCTCAGCACCTATGGTGGTGAGTAAGGAGGTAGCCCTGGGGCCGAGGACACCAGAAGTCTCCACTGTCAGGAGTACGACCGCAAACCTGTCGGAGAGCGACCGGTATTTGAGGAGTTTGGCCCCCTCAGCCTGACGTGCAGCAGAACCTGGGTCAGCCGCAGACTGCACCAGGTTGCGGCTGCAGAAAGTGTCGGTGCAAGTGGCATCCCAGACAAAGGGTTTGCCACCGCGGAACGGGAAGATGGTCATGCCATCTGGCTTTTTGCCGTCCCCTCGAGCTGGGAAGGGAAGCCTGCAGCGTCCAAGCCATGCTTAATGACCTCGTTGAGGGCAGCATGGCGACAGGAAAGCGGGTGGAGGCCAAAGAGTCCACGGTGGAACCGCAGCGACATTGGTGTGGCTGGCAGATCCGGAGGCTGAGCTTCAGGGAAATGCTGATGCGCAGGCTATGGTTGTCTAGCAGCGTGCCAGTGGAGAAGGAGGGCAGGGCATGGAGCCAGGCACCACTATGGGGTTTGGAGGCCACATGAAAACAAGCAAGGCAGTGCTGGCGCGTGAGCCTGTCTGAGGCCAGGCTGCACTGGATGGCATCCCAAGTGCGTTGGGGTGACTTGACGCCAACAGGGGGAGAAGGAGGAGGGACGTCTACTGGGCTAAGTCCCACGTCTCACAGGCGGCCTCACGTTCTCTGAACACAGAGGGTTCTGTTGTGTTTTGAAGAACCCTGGGGTTCTTTTAATGGCCCCCACCAACCGGGAACTACGACAATCTGCAGTTTCTATTGCTATTTCCATTTACAGATGTATACGATAGAAATATCAATGCGAAATATTATCTTCATGATAAGTCTGTTTGCACTTGTAATATAGTCTGGCGCCGGCCCTGGCTGCAGAAACAAATGATGTACGTACATACAATCAAAACCTCTCTTAAATTATATCATCATATCCTACCATTTTACTTACAGAGGCCCGCGCAAAGTTGGTAAAAGACCCAGGCCAGATGTAAAATATAAACCACCAAAACTCGTAAGTCCTGGGCAAATGTAAAACGTAGACCCTATTTTAAAACATTCGTGTTTTAGTAAGCGGTGCGAAATATATAGGATTTATATATGGATTGCTGGTATGTACATGTACATGCTGTGCTTACAAGTACTACTCTGGCCTGTGCCTAAAAACAGGATACATTATCTTAACTAATAAAGAAAGGAGTGCGGGATTGCGTCCAGAATATATTTTTTTACCCTGTTTGTAAAATAAATTGGATTACTTTGAATAAATAATGAATGAATATTACATAATTTATGTGCTAAATTTCGTGGCTGTTGATTAAATATATTTTATAGCTTATTTAAAGATCTTTAAAGTTCACTTCTTTAAAATGTTCAAATGTCAACACTTCCGGTTAGCATGGCAGTATCGGTAGAGAGTCGGACGCCATGCTTTCCAGCATAGTTACGTCCCTTTACGGTCTGAGTTCAAATCCCGCCGAGGTTCACTTTACCTTTCATCTTTACGGGGTTGATAAAATAAAGTACCAGTAATGTACTGGTAATTTGCTGGCCTTGTGCCAAAAGTAGAAACAGTTATGTTATCTATATATATAAAACTGAGGATGTCTGTCTGTGTGTGCGTGAGTTTGAATCCCTAAAACTCGAGAACCACCCAACCAACTGTTTTCAAACTTTACACATGTAATACTTGTTTCATGGAGTGTTCTGAGCATTAGGGGATTTAGCGATCTCTCTCTCTATAATTCTTAGTCTTTCTCTTTTTAGATAGATACATACATATAACGTCGCGCCCTTATAATATCTGTCTGTATGTCTGGCTGTCTGCATTACGTCACTTCCCCGAGGATGTCTGTGTGTGTGTGAGTTTGAATCCCTAAAACTCGAGAAATACCCAACCGACTTTTTCAAACTTTACATGTGTATTACTTATGTTTCAGGGAGTGTTATGCACATAAAAAAATTCAACCTTTTGATACCCTAGGGCCCACATTAGGTGAAAAACTGCGTTGTTTCAGGTTTTTAGGGCTTTTTTGAGGCGTTACGTCAGACCGATTTCCTTGAAATTGTAACTATGTATTAGTCAGTCTCTTCTTCATACCGTGAGCAAAGAAAATCCAACTTTTTATGCCTAGGGCCCGCATTAGGTGAAAAACTTTATTTTTTCAGCTTCTTAGGGTTTCTTTGAGGCGTTACGTCTAGCCAATTTTCCCGAAATTTAAAGGCATATTATGCACATAAAAAAATTCATTTTATTGATCCCCTAGGGCCCGCATTTTTCCTGCTTCATCGAGGAAAATCTTAAAGATTATCCAGCCATCAGAGTATTCGGTTTATTTTCTTTACATATTGTCCAGGCATGCAGTTTTTCCACGATTAGGTCTGTTGACGCCCGCGTTCCAAAATACCTTATCCCGTGCAACGCCGGATACCACTGCTAGTAACACATAAAAATATCGCATATATTTCCGTCGCTAATTTTCTCCTAATGCCGTTTATATATAATATCGTCTTTTTTTAAATGTATCATGGATTACATTACTGATTACAGAAGACAGTAACATAGACTTCGTTCAATTTCTGTGTATATTGTCAATTATTTGATGCATCATATCTACATGTATATATATTTGTGTATAATATCAATATACACACTACACATGCTAGCAGAAAACCACCCGTAGGGTGGTTTTTCTGCTAGTAAGGAATACATAACCCTTAAAACATGTTTGGAATACTACTGACGATAGATAAGGTGTAGTTAAACAAGTTTTAAGGGCGCGAAATAGTTTCAAGTAGGGAAATGAAATAGTGCCTGCCTTCTTGTCGAGACCTTACCATATCTTGCTCAACTGTATCTTTTCTTAGAGAAAAGTAATATTTTCTTTACTCTCGGCACAAAGTCAAAATTTGTAGGCGAAGAGTACAGAAAATTATAGGTACATATTTTATCAATACTAGAAGAGGCGAGGGCAAAGCGACCTTGGCGTAATTTCAACAAATATCTTTAAAACTAGAAAAAACAAACAAAAGACAACATCCCTGAAGCATCTATGATACAGTGATTAGAAACGTATAAGCTTTATGTAGTAATAAATCTTCGACATGTAGTAGTGTCGTTGGTAGTTTAGTGGTTTCAGGTATTGCCTGTTAGTGTTACCAGTCAGCGATGCGATACAACACACACACACACATCTGTCACTATGGGGTGAGTATTTAAGGTGTATGTGTGCGTATTACCTCAAACGGTCGTAAATTGTTTATGTTAAATGTGTATATATTATATGTAGTACTTCAGGGCTTGTCCTCGCCGCATGCTAACCAACTACATATAGTTTGTAAGATATGCCAGTCTATTCGAGATGAAATGAAGAATCTATTTTTAAACATTCTTTCTACACAATGATTATTAATAGATCCTAATTCATGAATCGCTGTTTCTGACATGTATCTATGAAATGCTAAGGTTTGACATTAAGAATTATGAAATAAATAAAAGAACGGATGATCAAGTTCATACTATCTGTGGGACTGCTATCTGATCAACCCTAACATATTGCATGTTTTATGGTGGTTTTTAATTTAGAAAGTTTACATTCAATGTAGTAAAATTAAGATAATCTTCAAACTTTACTTTTAAAACTTAAAAAGCGACCGGCCAGCTTGAATTTAGTTATAACAGAGGTGGCTGAATGGAAAGTATCGATATTTCCTATATATAATTTGATACAAACGGAAAACCTATTTTGAATCATTAGGGATTTCTTAAAATGTGTGTTGAACAACACTTGAGAATTATAATATATTTTATAACAGAAAACTATGAAGGTAAGTCTGACGGTAACTTCTCAGCAAGTAAGACACAAGAACAAGTGGTTTAGTTCGGTGGTAGAAAACTAGCGCCCTTTGAGGCCTTAAGAAAGTCATTCTGGAAGAAAAATGGATTGTGCATTAAAGGAAAAGAAGTTATATTTATAGTATTCTAAATAGTTATTTGTTTCGTTCGCTATTTTAAAAATGTAAACATCCGATAAGCGATACCATTGTTGTGTTGTGGCGACACATGTTTTGTACTTAAGATGACTATTTATATCTAAATAAGGAAGTTTTTCGCGTATTACTCGAATAATGGTAGATCACAATATCCAGTGATAACAACTATCTTAACATTTGAACTTAATGTTCTCAGGTCTGTTTCAAACCGCGGTTTCCGTGGCGTTAAGCACAAGATTCTCCTTTGGACAGCTATTACAAACACTCATTTTCGACTAGTATACTTGAGCAACCCAGTCCAAAAATCGAACCCACAGCATTATGAACGTTAGTTCAACACCCTAACCATTTGGCTACGTACCTTCACGAACTTACTGTTGTAAACTTGTAATTATTGCAAATACAATTGGTAACGAAGATTAACTCTGATAATCAGCTAACTAGACTAAGCTGAAGGAATATCATACGTATTTAAATATTGATAATGCTAAAGAAGCAGATGCATGGTCAATGCAATTTAACTGCAAACTGCTTATAGATGATACTAAGCCTAAACTGGTTAAGCTAGAATTCCTGACATTAATGCAGTCATCAAACTGAAAGATCTATATTTTACAATTCAAGATTATTTATTTGAAGATTTCCACGTATGTTGTTGAAAAGAATAACAAAACAATGAAAGATATCATCCCAATTTTGGGGCCCTGAAGCAAAAACGAAGGGACCTTCCTACATTTCTTTTTAATTTAGAGTCAAAGCCTTAAATTTTTATGTAAATTTTCTGCAATAAAGATGGCTCAGAAACAGCTTATAACCAAAAGAGTCTATTGTGTTCTGACAAAAATAATGATTCGTGATTGTCTAAGAACTTTGACTAGAGTGTATGTCTCATACTTGGTTAGTCTTGTAACGATAGACAGAACTTAGGTTCACATCCTCCTAAGTTTTATCTTATACAGAGAGAGAAAACTAATAAATTGAGACTTTTCAGCAAGTTTTACAAATCAAAACCGCTGTGTTCTAAATCTGTTCATGACGTTTACGTTGAAGTTACAATATAAACGTTAAGGACAGATGCCGACGAAGAAATAACTTTATTAATTGTACAACAAATGACAATATGCAACAGGTTTATTGTAAACTGAATGAATACTCAGTTCAAATGAAGATAGACAATGGTACATTATGCTTCATCATTCCAGCTTCAATGATTGATGACTAGACAGTTGATACTACAACAGCATTGTTTGATTTTGGAAATAATAATAAAACAACACTTTAGCTTTATTATAGTTGTATAACAAAACCACCTATTTTAAACGTTTCTATTTAGATTAAAACCTTCCAACAATTTTTAGTAACTCTTTCTCAAATTCTTCATTAAATAATTAAAATACAAAGTATTTAATAAGAAATATGTTAACAAAAGTGTTAAGACTTTGGATTAATTGCTGAAGATATTCTGAAAGGTATATTATATTAGTGAGTCTGGTAATTGACTGCCAATAAAATGTTATGGTCAGAAATACAATGTTTTCAATATGTCCAGTTTAAGTACACATAAAATATACTGATTGAAAATAAACTTCAATCTTGTAGTAATTAGAATATTAAATCTACGCCGATATCCATAGAATTGAGTCAGCAATGGATCACCAATTGTTTGGGTGCAAGAAAAGGTGTTAGGTGAAATATATGTATCAATTACAAAGTACATTTACATTACAAGTGTCATATTTTTTTTCATTCAACTCTTCTTCTTGAAACAATGTTTACTAATGTACAAAGAGAAAATTTTTTTCTTCAATTGATTTCAAGACTGCTCACATGCAGATTGGTTTGGGCGAGGGGTCTAGGATATTGTATGCAATAAATACAATCAATGATCTTTATTTAGTCAATAAACTTCAGAAGGGTCTCAAAAACAGCAGTTTCACTTTTCAACATTGTATAAGAGTCTATATTATATTGAAAGGAATTAATGGTATCTTTGCAGCAACCCAGAATAAATAACAGGATTGAGAAAACAGTTATTGCTAGACTAAAGAATAACACCTCTATTAGCTTAAAAGTATTAATCCTGCACTTTCTATAGATTTCCAAGGAAAGAATATGTTTACAGGATGAGATCAAACCATCACATAGCCCAACTCACAATATCTAATGGATTAATGTTTGTAAATCAAAGAAATTGGTAAATATTTGGGGTTGATAAACTATTATTGCTGAGTTGTACCAACATTTGCGGGCTAATTTGGTCTTTTCTTGCAGAAAAAAAAGTGAATTTCTTTACTTGGGGAATACACCAAAAATTTAAAAGAAAAACTTTGGAAAGTCTATCACATATGCAAGTCTTTCACTTCATAGTACTTAGAGGAATTGGAGCATTATTAAACATAAAGTCTATCAAATGGTATGTGCTGAAAGCTGGGGACATTTTCTTTTAGGGAAAACCTTTTACAATGGAGATTGATCATCAGTAAGTGCAATCTTGATTTCTGCAGACAAGTTAATTGATAGATTGTCAGAAGAGTCCTCATATTACTACAATTATTTCAAAACTATGATGTTCTTAGCAGATTGAACAACGATTCAGATTAGTTTGATAGTGTTCTTTACAAATATATTATATTCTGACTTTGGTAATGATAAATACATTTTTGGTAATGCTGACACTTGAAAGTACATTAATTTAAAAACTTATGCCCTTTATGTTTGCTTAAGCATTGCTGGAAAAGACTGGTCAAGACCAACTCTTTTAGAACAGCAATTTGTCAGCCATACATTTGAACTAACTATAAAGAATGATCTTATCTTTAACAAAAACAAGTTATTTGTTCCTGAACATTACCATAAAGTTCTTTTGACAATTCATGACACACCCATGGGTGAACAGAAAGCTCTGAAGAAATCAAGGGTCTGTCTTTTGTGCTCTAATTTTGGTAGAGATATTAAAGAATTTGTTAGATCTTGTGAAATGTGTGTTAAAATCAGATACAATGGCATCCCTTGTACAGATAAGTGGCCCAAATCAAAACTTTGGGTAATTATTTATGGACTGGTGATACATACAAAAATGGTGGGAATGTGTTAATTATGGTTGTCTCAGCTTCTACATTTTTTTATGTCCCAATGGGAGTTCAAAAAACAAGAAAATGTGTATTTTCTAAGTTTTCTAGATTTGGTATTCTAATGACAATGGTTTCAGACAATGGACCAGGATTCATTCAATTAAATGACTGGTTAACCCTTTAGCATTTAATCTGGCTGTATCCGGCCAGAACTCTCTCACCTCTTTCTGTTCAAACCAGCTGTAGCCAGCCGCCCATACTGCTGTTAAAGTATTGTTCTCAAAATAAATAATATCAAAATCTTAGATTCGATATCATGCGAGATAATTATGTGAGGTAAAGCCTTTACTGTGAAAATACAATAGTATATATAGAGTAATGCAAATGCTAAAGGGTTAAACCAATTCAGTTGTTAGATAATTGTAAGTTTTACCTCCAGTTCAAAATCCAATGGGGCAGCAGAAAGAACTATGCAAACAATATAGGTTGTATTAAAAGGTTACAGTTCATAAATGGAAAGTTTAAGTATTTGCTTCAGGTTATTCTCAAGAAGTACATCTGGTGCATCCAAGTTATCTCCAGCCAAGAAATTACTTGGCAGACAATTATGGGTAGTAGTGAACCCATTTCTTTTTACAAGTTCAGACAACGGGTATATTTACAAGAAGAATATAATGAAATTTCTCTGAGATTCATGCTGACAGAAACAGAAACACAGCCTGGATCAAGTAAGAAGACGTAAAGCTCCAGTTAGAATCAATTGAAAAAAAATAGTTCCTAAATATATTTCTCCAAGCAAGTCAACAGCCTCAATCTTTCCAACTAATACTTACTGCTAATATTCAATCTCCAATATCTCCCATGCTGCCAAAACTACTAACTCATGTTAATTTTCACGACTTAATGAGTAGTAAAATACCACCATGTAGGAGGCCCCAAAAGGAAGCCAGAAAATATGACTTATACAATTTCATCTTTTGAGGTTCTGGTAATGTTATATTTATAGTATTCTAGATAGTTGCTTGTTATGTTCTCTATTCTATTCTGTAAATGTATCTAGTCAACATCTGCACACTGTATTTATCTATCCAGTCTGAAATGGTATTGTTATCCTCACGTTGTGGTGTTGCATGCTTGTGCGTAGTCAAGACTATTTTAAGGTGACTACCAGTTTTCATGGTGTGCCACTTGGATATTGTTGGTAAATCACTATAACCAGTTTTAACAGATATTGGAAAGATTTCAACTTACTGTTGAAATATAATTATCATAAACATGACAGATACATTTTGGTTGATTGCATAGTATTATTCAGTGGCGTGGCATGAAAGAATTCTAGAGTAAGAAAATGGAATGTTGCATATTTGATGGACAGTAGCTTAGTGGTTAGGGCATCGGGCTTTTAATCATGAGATTGTGAGTTCGATTCTCAGACCGGGATTTGAGTTGTGTTCTTGAGCAAGACACTTTATTTCACGTTGTTCCAGTTCACTTAACTGTAGAAATAAATTGTGACGTCACTGGTGCCGAGTTGTATCGGCCTTTGCTTTTCCGTTGGACAACAGGAGAGGGGAGATCGGTATGCATGGGCGACTGCTGGTCTTCCACAAACAACCTTGCCTGGACTTGTGCCATGGAGGGGAACTTTCTAGGTGCAAATCCCATGGTCATTCGTGACCGAAGGGGGTCTTTATCCTTAGCCTCAGACATGAATGCAGTATGGCTGAATAATTAAGAAGTTTGCTACACAAGCATAAGGTTTGATCCCACTACATGGCATCTTAGACAAATGTCATTTACCATAACTTTGGATTGACCCATACCTTTAAATCGACCAATTTCTTTAAATGTAAGAGAAAATATTTCACAATAAATTAATAAATGAAATCCTCAGAGAAAAAAAATGAGAAATACTTTGTGAAGGAAATGAAACATCAGTTCATAACTATATTTTAAACCTAAAAAAACAGCCTATTTTTCAGAAAAGGGGCTATTGTTGACATCCCCAGGAAAGAAAAAGTAGAAAAATAAAACCCTTTATCTCATCAATATATATAATCGTTTCTACTTTTGGCACAAGGCCAACAATTTAAAGGGGCGGGAAAAGTCAGTTAAATCAACCCAAATATGTTACTGGCACTTAATTTCATCAACCCTGTACAGATGAAAGGCAAATCTAACCTAGAAGGGACTTGGAACTATATATAATAATTATTATTGTTATAGTATAGGGAGCCTGAACCGTTTCGATGCCAAATTATATTTTTGATATTATATTTGGGGAGGGTCATGTTGTCCTAATATTGCCAGAAAAAAAATAGTAAAACACATTCAGTTTGGTTTGGTTTTCGCTTCAGTAGATTTTTATATTTCTATAAATAATTTAGATGGCGATCAGTGTTTATGATTGACCAACAGTTATAAATATAAATATAGTTTCTCAAAGTTCTTTCGTCACACCTATGACATCTTCAGTGATTACAATGTTTCTCCCGTTGTGTTCCTTTTTAAAATTATTTATAGAAATATAAAAATATACTGAAGCGAAAGCCAAACCAAACTGAGTATGTTTTACCATTTTTTCTGGCAACAGTAGGACAACATGACCCTCCCCGAATATAACAATATCTGTTTCAACACACGATTTCATATTTAAAAAAAACTTGCAAAACAAATATATTTTAGATATATTTATTAAAATATTCTTTATGAAGCTTATTAGATTATATTTAATTCAATGAGAATTAAATAATTGTTTCTACTTTTGGCACAAGGCCAGCAATTATCCAGTACATTACTGGTACTTTATTTTATCGACCCCATAAGGATGAAAGGCAAAGTTAACCTCGGCGGGATTTGAACTCAGAATGGCAAGGGCCGTAACTCTATGCGCCAAAGCATGGCGTCCAACCCTCTACCGATACTGCCAATTCACCGAAATAATGCGAATTGACAGTAACAACAAAATCTTACAGGTAATTCATAATTCTTACTGTAAAAAGAAACAGTAGGAAATAGTGAGGTTGAAATAGCAAGTAAAAACGACAGTTTATATACCATTACTATGTGTATAATTAATGTCTGTCTATAGTGTTTATTATTCAAAATAAGTTAATAGTTAAGTTACTTTAACTTTCTCTGGGGTCATATAAAAGCGGTTTATCTCTTTCATAGCGATATTTCTAATGAAAGACACTGGCTAAAAATAATCAACAATTTGGCGGGATTTAATATTATAACTTCCTTGTTATTAAGTGTTCTCTCTCATAAAATTATGATAGGTTTTTAGATAAATATATACACTTTAAAACGAATAACTTTGTATCAGAACCAGGAGCGGTTTTAGGTGGTTTGGAAACAACAAGGTTAAAAGAACACACACTGAGTGTGCGAATATATGAATACACACACATAAAAATTGTTGAAAGGGGCATAAAAACACATGAATAGACATGTTTATATACAACTTTATAAACACAAGGCATACCGAAGCAAACAGCAATATTAAAGGGACTTTCTTTAATCTCTAAATAAACGTTCTTTAATACTTTAATTAGAAATGTTAATTGAAATTACTTGGGGGGTGGTAAATTCGCAACATGTGGAACTTACAGTACATGAGTACTTATGTATAAATGTGTTTGCTTTGTTTAGCCCCAGGTCAACCCTAACCAGGCCTATGGTCAGAAACATTCTAGCTATGACCAGCACGGTCCAGCCCAGCTTTTTAGAGGTAGTTACGGTCACACATGCCCATTTTCATTAAAGAGTATACTTTAAGGGAGATTTTGCAGTTATCTTTTAACAGGTCGTGCGATCCAAAAGGGAGGTTCCTCCTGAGACGGTACATCAGTCCTAGGTGCAAAGAGGTGGGGTGGCGGTGAGTATCTGACTCCATTCCTTCAACAGGGCTTCCGAAATTTGTATTGGAGGCCTCTCTGCTGGTGTTAAATTTGTAAACCTGTAAATTATTCTATATCGTCACAGAATTGGGAAAGTTACCTGCAACATGCAAGTACCCAGGACCTCGGTGTCCCTCTCCTACCCCGCTCCATATACAGAGCTAATCATAAGTAACCGAGCAGCCAATGCATTTTTATTGCAAGGTTCACAGATAACTTGAACATCAGGTACAAAATGTATTGATGAATGGGGTCAGGTTTTCGAAAACTTACTTTAATTATATTTTTTAATTACTTTTGTTTGATGTATTTATAATTTCGTTCTGTATGACCAGAATTTTAGTAAATATTATCTGGAATTTAAATGTGGGACTGTCCGGTTACTTATGACTCACCTTGTATAAATATTGCAATTTTTTAAATTCAAATTGTTGTTTGATCAACGGAACGTCCTGATCGTGAAATTACCGTCAAAGTGGCTGAGCATTTCACTGACACGTGTACTCTTAATGCATATCTCAGGAAGATTCAGCGTGAATCACATGTACAACTCATTTTTGTCAGTTGAGTAGACTGAAGCAACTTCAAATAATTTGTCTTGCTTAAAGATACAATGCACAACTGGAAATCGAACTCGAACTTACGGCCTTGCGATTTAATAGTTCTATAAAGCATCCTGGGTGTGATACTAGTTCTACTTAACGTTAGAGAAGCCAGAATCTAGCATATTTGAAATCCAGCATTCTTTCGTGGAGCAGAATAAAAGAGAAATATCGCATTACCAAATAATCTATTTTCCACACATCTGCAGGAATTTTGCTGGCGTCGTTCTTACCAACAGAACATAGTCATGCATTTTATGAAATGCATTAAACGTTATTATCCAACTTAATTTAATTTTACATTCATTTAAATCAAATACAATCATTGTCTTTCATACTATTATTATAACCAAACATTTAATTTTACATTCATTAAGATCAATTACAATAAGTTTTTTTTACTAATAAACCATTCTGAATTTGCATATACGGATAAGATCATCAGGTACCGTTCATATTTCATTCCATTGCCTGGAGATTGCTAAATTTCTGTAATACTTAGAGGCTGAAAATGAAAGAATGTCCGGATTTCTTGCGCTTCGTTAAACCTTTGTATTGACACACTCACGTCAGGTTATAACTTTGGTTTTAAGTACCAAGTTGATGACAAGTATCTATGTCGCAGGTGACATTCTGACAAATCTGTGATCTATTTCCTTCCATCAGGTAAGTGAATAAATGCAGTGAAGAATCATGTGTCCCGAAGAAACACCGATGAACTAAAAACTTAAAAGTATATTTGCCTCATTTATTCGCCGATTCTGTCTTTATAAACATTCCGTCAAATACAACAAATGTAAGGTAATATTTTCTAATATCAAAGCCACTCGTCTTTAGTTTACAACTTGCTCAGCCTCTTGTAGCTGTGGGCTCTATCCACACCCAAACTATAATTTGGTGTCTCCCAATTTTGTTTTCTCAAAACTTTCTTAATAAATATTCTTCAATGAAATTTTGCAGGGATACATATACGATCGCAAGTTTGGTTATGGTTATATTGAGGAAATTTAAAAGTTAAGTTAAAAGGAAAGTTTTTTTCTGGCAATGCCTCATTGTAGAAATGGCATTGTTTCAGTATGAAATTATCCTGATTAATATTAATTACCAATATGAAATTGAAAAGCATTAACAAATGGAACTATACAATAATAAAAAATATTTAAATAAATCAGTCTTAAAATTTCAACATCATAATTGTAATCTACATAATGAAGGGAAATGTTGCAAAATTTCATTAAAAAAAAATGCAATATTAAGAAGGTTATGAGAAAAAAAACCGAGACGGTGGTATTAAACTGCACTTTTACCATTAAACTTTTGTCTGTTCACTCAGATCAATGATAGCAAACAAGTTTGCAAAGTGTAATGTTACCCCCCCCCCCCCCCACACACACAAAAGTTTTACAATATGGAATGAAGATTACATCGGACAAACGGAAGAAATATATATACACACGACAAAGATACATGTAGAAATAGCATTGTCTTTCAGTATAAAATTATCCTGATTAATATTATTAATTACCATTCTCCTGCACTTTAGTACGCTGAGACTGATTATATTGAAATAATGAGTAAAAACTTATTTTATATTTTTATATTCAACAGTTTGAATTACAAAAAAACAACAACAACAAAAACAATCCATAATATATTGATACTTTAAAAGCGGTAGTTAGCTGAGATAGTTAAACATCGGATTAAATACGTTTAAATATTGCTGTAGGCTGATCCAGACTTTCATTCTTCCGGTGTCAATAACATACATACGAGGAGGCCCCAATGCGTTCAGAAGCCAAATTCTCTCACAAATAATTAAAAGGAAGGACTGATTGAATAACGTAGGCCTAGACAATAAAGGAAAAGACTTAAGCGACTGAAGTACCTTTGACCATAGATCTGATCGATCAGTTAACATGGAGCTCAGCAAAAACTAGTGATACATCTGAGAAGTTATATAGACATAGTATATAATAATAGATACACTACATTAATACTTTAATTTGTTAAGCAAAATCACCTTACATTCATTAATTACTGTATGGAGAGAAATGGGTTCAGTAATGTTCATACTTTGAGACTGGTCAATCACTTAAAAGGGTGCACTTGGTACAAAGTGATATCAACTACATTGCGTCAATAGCAGCTGTTGAATGATGCGAAGCATTACTGACGAGAGAGGAAGGAGGTAACACAAACGTTAGCGTACACACCTAATACTATTTTATTATATAATACAGCCACCCACATGCATGTTAGATTAGTGAATGGCTGGTGATAATATAGAACTTCCTAATGTTGTTAATGACAGCAACAGATAAGAGTGTTCAGAAACTGACAAAATTGCTTTACAGCTATCAATTTTTGTCACCTATACATAAATATCGAGCATACTTGAACATTCATAGCATATATATATATATATATATATATATATACACACACACACAAACACACAGCAAACTCAAACATTCATAGCATATATTTATACAAAGTTACAAGCCAGCACTTATACAAATGCATGCACTCATACATAACCTATCTATACTCACACGCGAACAATTCCACAAACATATTCAGTTGGGATCGGATGTATTTAATTTAATTTAGCGTGCGTGTAATTAGAAGTACGTGTGTATACATGACAAGAAGTATGTGTGAGAATGTAACTGGGTCTGTTTATCATCGATTGCACATGGACAATTGAGTGTGTGTGAGTATACATTTTATGATGTGTATATGTTGATCAGGAGTGGAATATTTCTGGATTTTTGAAAGTATGGTGTGTATAAATCTGTATATACATGTGTGTATGTATGTATAGATATCCTTTCTTCAATGGAGACGTAAGGGTGTCGTTGTGATATATAACGTGTGTTAAGCTTTTTTTAAACCACTCGAGGCTTTATCAATTTCTTCCAGAGAGAAAAATCAGTCTCCAGTACTGGACTGGTGTCTTATTTATCAACCTCGAAGAAATGAAAAGCGAAATTAATTTCAGCGAGATTTGAAATCAGAGCCGGAACGAATAGCGCAAGGTATTCGTTCTTATACGACGCTGCTACCTAATGTGTGTGAGTGTTCAGGCCCTTGTAAAACCGCCAAGTCCCAGCCAGATGTGTAATGTAGGTCCCATTTCATATTTCTCGTTAAGTATTTTAGTAATCAATGTTAAATACACAATTTATGTATGGGTTACAAGTAGATACAGGGTTATGCTGTGTACTAGTAACAGTAAAATCAAAAAAAAACTAAGGCGAATAAATAAGACACTCAAAATTGTAGCCCCCATGCCAACTAACACACATCCGCCCCATCGGTGATATGTATGTGTGTGTATCAACACATGTATATATACACACTGGTCGTCATTAGTAGAAAAAACACGCAAAAATGAGATTTCTTTTTAACATAAACTTCGAGAAATGATAAAGAAGGAATTTCTCTCAGGTTTCGATAGAATGTAAAGCATACCTATATGGAAAATATCAACATAAATTGATTATAGATATACATCTATGCACTAATACAATTGTGGAACTTTCAAAACAACGAAGTGTGGCATTTGAAAAAAAAAGATTACTTCGTTTGTTTGATTTCACTCACGTCACTAATGGCCTTGAGAAAGGCGTGAACGGCACAATAAAAAAAATTCCCCTCGTATAAATAAATAAATAAAATAAGACTCCATCCTTTGTATTAGTATGGAACCTTAAAATTAATAACTTTGTTATGGGCCAACTTTACTTTTCAACCGTCTGTGTTGTTAAAATAATTACCAGTAATATTTTGATCGGTTATATCAACTATACACCTTTCCTTAGGGGGGGGGGGAATCCTTAGTCTTATGCCCAAATAAAAGACATTATTGATTTCTTTCATATGCATAAAACCTTATGATTAAGAGGTGAGACAAAACGAGATTGTATGACACTCATACCTTTCCCAACTTCTTTACTCATCACTTCTATTTTAAAATTTACTTTAAAAGCAGGGTTTTTGTTTTGCGTTATTTTTTCTTTTTACTTACTTTTTGAATCATCAAAGCGGAATGAAAATCCTTGCCTCCTTGCATGCGAAATCCCCAAGGAGTATTAGGGTCCAGTCTCTCGAGTTTAGCTTCCAAGGTAAGTATCGACATGGTGAATGGATGGTAAAGTTTTCCCTTTTCTTCTGAAAGTTATAAGAGAAAATATAACTAACTTTCCCTCAAATAAATTATGTATGTATTACAAAATAACAGCAAATATATTTTCTCCCTTTTTGTTCTACACCTGAATCCTAGCTAGATCCGCTTATTACCTTTCAAAGAGCCACCGCCGACTTACGTCCGACGTCGTGGTCGTGGTCGTTTCGACGCACGTCGATGTAGTTTTTCCTTTCTTTTTTACTCTGAACGAAAAACCTTTCTGGCTCTGAAGCAAGTGCTCGCCTTTAAATGGTTTCTCTCTCTCTCTCTCTCTCCTCCTGTGTATATATATATATATATTTTTTTTTATTAAGTTCGACCAGGCTTTTTCTATTTCTCTACTTCCTTCAGTGACTCACTATTTGCGCACGATACTTCTCTCCTTATAGTTACTGTATATCGCTTTCTCTCTTTCTTTCCCCCCTACGCTTATCACTCTATATCTCTCTTAAACACATTCACACACATTGATAAGCGTTTATTCTTTCTTATACTCTTTTTTTTTTGTTCTCTTTCCCCTCAAACAAACTCATACTGATGCTCCATATCTCTTTCATGTAAATGTTCTCTCTTTTTCTCTCTCCTTCACATACATTTCATGTTTGTTTCTTTTTATTTATTACATAGTTTTTTCTTTACTATCTCTTTCGATCTCACTCATCTTGTTTTCTCTCTCACACTCATTCGTAAATTCTTTCTCGTATAAATAAACACTTCTCTTTCTTTCTCATTTACTGTATATCTCTTATACACTCACAATCTCTTTTACACACATAATTTCTTTTTCTCGTTCATCCAAATTTACTCGTTCCTCCTCTCACACATTCCTTTTTCTTGTTTCTGTCTTTTGTCTCCCCCTTCTCTCTCTTTCTCTCTCTCACATGTGTGTATATATATATATATGTATATACAGGGTGTTCCCCAAATATGTATACACACTCCAACAACATTCTAAAAGTGTGTGTCTATATATATATATATATATATGTGTGTGTATATATATGTTATGTATGTGTATGTATGTATGTGTATATATATGTATGTATGTATATGTGCTAGCGTGGAAGATAGACGTTAAACGATGATGATATATATATATATATAGAGAGAGAGAGAGTTTTAATTATTTTAATCGTAGTTAGTGTTTTTTTTTCTTACCTACTCCAAATCTCTTTATCACAACCCCACGGATTTTTATTATTATTATTACTAAGATTAATGTGCCGCTGATAAATTCTATCTTTGTGTCGCCCTTCAGCTTTATACTTTACCCCTCTTTTTCTCCTATTTTCATTTGTATTCTGATGGTTCACATTCTTCTACTTGTGTAACCAGAGTGCCCGCTAAACGGACTAGCAGCAAAGTGAACACGGAGACTCGTTCACATTTCTCCTTCCAAGTTATTCGTTTACTCCGCTGCCTTAACGATAACTTTGAAACAAAAGTTCATAATCAATAACAAAAGCAATGATCCTTGCCTATTTGTTTATCTAACTAAATTGTAACTTTTTAACTTCAATACACACATATATGTGTATTTGTATGTAATTCACAGAAGTAAAGTTTAAATATTCATTTTGTTAAGGCTAAGAAGTGAGTCTTGTTACTCTGAGGGTAACAAGACTCACTTCTTAGCCTTAACAAAATTATGTTTTCGGTATATATAAAAGGACAAAAAATGAAATTGAATTTAAATTAAAAAGAAAAACCCCAAACTGAATGAAACGTGCAAATCTTATCGCAGGTTTGGGCAAGGTTCTTATCTGGGACACATACAACTGCCTCTCCTTGTTGAGCTAATTGATAAGTATATTAAATTATATCATTATGACAAAAGGAGGGGCGGAAAGGGGTTTAACGATGAAGGGAGCAACTTAATACCGCTAGCTGGACTATATCTTATTTAATTTATTAGTAAGCGATAATTGACTGCAAACAGTCTGTTGTGAGGGAACAAATCAGTATCATGGGGGGAAAATATTCAGAAATAGATTGATATAAAAAAATCAAAAGTTGAATATGTACGGTGAAATACGAGTTATCTTTCATTTTCATTCAGTCATTTTATTGACATTTTATATACCTAAAGCGAAATTTCCTCGTAACGGCAATTGTTTCTAATGTAGACACAAGACCATCAGATTTAAGGAGGGGACAGGGTCGATTACCCTGACCACAATACTTAACTAGTACTTTATTTTATCGACACCAAAAAAGATGAACGGTAAAGTTGATCACGGTGGGATTTGAATTCAGTCCAGGTGAACTCATAACTAAAAACGCAAAAAGGACCCAGTTAACCCTGTAAGGTGGTCGTGCTGGAGACTTGACGATATATATATATGTAACCCATTTGCAACCACGCAGCACGTTTATTCTCATATTTACACATATTTTTTCCCCGCTGTGACCCGTCTATTTCGTTCTTACTGCTTTCTCTTTCTCTGTATCTTTACCCTCTGTAACAGTCACTCTGTCTGTTAGCCTCTTCTTCACCCTTCACTCACTCACCCACTCTCTGTTACTACCTCTCCTCCTCCTCCTTCTTCCCGTTTGACCTGTGCGTAATTCTTTTCTTTCGCACGCTTGGTCAGGCTGGTTCGCCTTTTTCTCTCTTTCGTCTACGATTTCACAGAACTTATGTTCACCGAATTCACGGACTAGACCCCTTCTTCATCCCGTTAGACCTGTGCGGAATTCCTTCCTTGCTCACATTTCAACCAGGTTTGATGGTCTTTATTCTCTCTCGTTCACGATTTCACCGAACTTATATTCATGGAAATTTGGGACTTGACTCGTTCTTCCTTATTTTTCGTTGCTTCACCATCTTTGTTTGTTTACACTCTCGCTGTTCCCGTTATTTACGTGTCCCAACGACTTTCTTTAGCCGCTGCTCGCACCAACCGGAAGTATATGGTCTTTAAAGCGAAGAAATACCGATGATGGTTGGAAGATCACTGATGAAGGACCACTTTATTCATATATATATATATATATATATATATATATATATATAAAACGCGAGAAGAATGAATACTGCGTGGTTGCACATGGGTTACATATGATAAAAATAGTCCTTCATCAGTGATTTTCCAACCTTCATTGGTATTTCATCGCTTTAAAAATCATATACCTCCAGTTGGTGCGAGCAATAGCTAAATAAAGCTATTGAGACAAGTAAATCGCGTAAAGCGAGCGAGACAAGTAAACAAACATAGAAGGATAGCAACGCAAAGATAGGAAAAAACAAGCACATGGGAGTCCGATCAGCTTAAACTGTGTGGATTTCATGGGCGAGAGAGACAGCAGACCGTCCGACGCGAGTGAGGTGTGAGCAAGAAAGGACCCCACTTCAGGCCAAACGGGAGGAAGTGAGAAGGAGGGAGAAGCAGAGAGTGAGTGAGTGGAAGTGCGAGGAAGAGGCCAGTCGAGAGAAAGTGTAATTGACAGAGGGGGCGAAAGAAGGTGAGAGAAACAGATATATATATATATATAAAAATATTTAATAATTGTTTCTACTTTTGGCACAAGGCCAGTAATTACCCAGTGCATTACTGGTACTTTATTTTATCGACCCCGTAAGGATGAAAGGCAAAGTTAACCTCGGCGGGATTTGAACTCAGAATGGCAAGGGCCGTAACTATGCGTCAAAGCATGGCGTCCGACTCTCTACCGATACTGCCAATCCCCCCTTCATAAAAATATTTAATAATGCTTTGTTATACTCAATATATCCACACACACAACCCCCTTTTTTTATACTAAATAGTAATAACATAAGCATTAGTTAAATAACATGCATTGAAACATTTGAAAGGCTATTAAATTATTTAAGAAATCTATTCTATTATGTATATATGTAGCGAAACTGTTCCCATGTTTTCAGGTGGTTGCTTTATCAACTTTCCACTGTCCTTTAACCTCAGTCAGACAGAGATACCAATTCTTTTGTTTAAACTAACAACCTCACCAAAAAGGGTTTACTGCCTTTGTTTAAAAGGAAATTATCAAGGGCCATATGTTTAATGTTTTCTGTGTGCACAATCTTTATAAATAGAGGAGATTTTGATCCCAGAATAGTGTTGTAAGAAAGGGACCTATCTTTGCATGTCCACACGTGTCCAGACTGAATCTCCCTGCACGGATGTTCACCTGTTTCACGTCCGGCCAAAGAACATAGTAAGTTTCACACTCATTCATAGCAGCCATGAAAATGCACATCTGCACGCAATACCACTTACAGATGAAGAGAGGCCGAAAGACCACCTGCACTTCTGATGTGACGTCACTGGCCCCTCGCTTCTGGCAAGACCTCCCCTGCACTTCTGGCACCTTAGTCCTACAAATAGCAGAGTTCTTTTCTTCACTCTGTCACAGAATACAGTCAACTTCTTTGCTCTACAACATACCAACAGCACAGTTTGCCATGTAGATTATCACAGACGGTGCTTGTGGGGCTGGCTACTAACATCATCAGACAGCTTATTCACTACTTTAAGATTCACACACACAATCAACACACTTCAATTATATGTGTACCTTTTCCATTGTTCATTATTACTGGACATGATTTTGAAGTATGCAACTTATAAAAACATAAAAATTAGCAGTGTTTTGTTCATTTGTAAATTTATATCAATATGATTAGGTAAATCATCTTCCTTGCAGCAATATCACATCTCTATAATAACCTAATACAATTACTGGTTTCCTCAATC